>CM039581.1:59082988-59495875 GCA_022457205.1 Saccharum spontaneum | reverse complement strand
TGTCCATTCTCATCTATCAAGCTTTTTATTGTGTTTTTCTTCCTTCTCTTTGTAGCGAAGTTGTGAAAGAAACTGGTGTTTCTATCTCCTTGTCTGAGCCAATTTGCTCTCGCTCTTTGGAACCAATGGATCTCCTCCTGCTCCAGCATCAGTTCTAGCCGGACCATGATTTCCTTCTGAGCTTCAGTATTTGCTTCGGTCATCGATCCCCTCTTCAACCTTTCCAGATCTTTCTTGAGGTCAGAAATCCTCCTTGTCGGGGCCTTAAGGACCTCTCGATCCCAGCTATGTAACTCTTCATGAACTTCATTCACCTTTTCTGAAAACGACGGGCCTTCACCCCTCGCTTTTGCTCTCGCCCATGCTGCTTTAATCATCTCTTCCACCGTGTCCTCCTGAAGCCATCTTGCCTCAAAGCATTTCTTGGCACTTCTGTCAGGTGGCGCAAGGTATTGGGTGTCCATCATAATTGGTCGATGGTCCGACCGAATGCTTTCACTATTAACGAGCATTGATTGGGGATATAGTTGCGCCCATTGCATGTTTGCAACTACCCTATCCAAATGCTCTCTTATCTGACCTCTCCTCCATGTATATAAATCACCTACAAACCCCATATCATTGAGGCCACACTCCGACAGCACGTCATGGAAAGATTGTAGTTGTCGCTGTGTCCTCGGTCTTCCCCCTTCCTTCTCTGAGTTATACATTATCTCATTAAAATCTCCCATGATCAACCAAGGGTTAGTAGGATCCCCTTTTATTGATCTAATGGCTTCCCAAGTCAAAACCTTTCAGTGCCACTCTGGTTCACCATATAAACCAGTGAACCTCCATCCACCATCTTCATCCACCACTGCATCTATATAATATTTCGAGACCTCCTCCACCTGAATTCTAACTTCACTCTTCCACAGAAGCAGTAGACCACCGCTTCTCCCATTACTCTCATGAACCGCCATGTGATCAAAGCCAACTTTCCTCCTCAAATTGTCTGCCTTAGCATTATCCAAATGTGTTTCAGACAGGAAATCAGGGTTTAAGCGCCTCCGGACCTCCCGGAGCGCACGAACTGCACGAGAGCTCTGGAGCCCCCGGCAGTTCCAAGCTACGATTTTCATTGCGTCCGGTCACTCTCCTCGAAGGAGAGCGCCGATATCACCTTGTTTATAGAAAATTTCATTGCGGAGGGTCTTAGTACGCTTCGCATGTAGCTAAATGCATCCTTGTTTATAGAAAATTTCTATCCAGTCAGTGCACAATACTGTGTTCCTCCAAGCACCTGCCTTTGACTGCCTTGACGCAAGGAAGGCCGACCTTCACAATTGAAGCATAACCATATATCAAAAATGAAGTACGAAGCATTAAGTAGGGGCGCCGAGATTCAAGCCCTGAAATAAGGGGCCTCTTTGCTAAGGCAAAGAGAGGCAGGATTGAGGTGAGTATCCTGAGAACCTTGCCTCATTGTTGGTGTTGATGCTTGACCCTTTATTTTCAGCATTCATCCAATCTACAGCCACTAGCCCATACAATGCAACACGTCGTCAACCTCAAGGCTGAGCTGGAGGTGCCGAAAGCTTCCAATTAGACATTAGAGCAGGAGAAGAGCGCTACTGAGTCCTCCCTCAACCAAGTGTGGTCCCACTTCCATGAGTCACAAGACAGCCTTCTTGTTTCTTCTTGTTTATGGAACACGCGATAGGAAACTCTCACTCCGTGCTTGGATAAAACAAGGATGTGGAACTACAGAGGACGAAGAACAATTGCTGATGCTGATCCATTTTACAGCAAAATATAACACACCTTCTACACATGTACACTTCTACCGAAACATGATTAAGTTTTGGAGAGAATTCATGTCATGTCCACTAGTGCAGGACCAGACTACGATCCTGGTTGGAAAATCCCCTTTAGTCTCGGTTTCCCAATCGGGATTGCAAATCCGGGACAAAAGCCCCGTCGCCGCCCCTTTAGTCCCGGTGCCTGAGCCGGGATTGAAAGCCCCCCTTTAGTCCCGGTTGTTACTACTAACTGAGACTAAATGTGCCCCAGGTGAGCCGGGATTGAAAGTCCCTTTATGGTTTCTTTTCAATTCAATTCTTTTTAGTTTCGATTAGCTTTTCGTATACGAATTCTACGCTGCTAATATACGTACGTCGTATAGGGTTCCATTCGAGAATTATACATACATAAACTCACTAAAATGTATGAAACTAAATATATACAAATATTACAAAGATGTTGTGCATGCATGGAATATGTACAAAATAAAGTTGCAAAAACCTTGTATTACTCATGTCTTTGGCATTTCTTGCCCGTCGTCGTTTGGCTATTAGGTATTACTTCTTTAGGGTTATAGTAATACGCGCCATTGGGATTGATGACCTGGTCCATAAGAAATCCAGGCAATGCCTCTTGAATTGCTTTGATCCGTTGATCTCGCAGGACCTTGCACTTCATCCAACTATATATATATATATATATATATATATCAACACAATGATAACAAAAAAATTGTATATATTTTTTTACGTACTCTAAGGATCTCTTCTGGAGTTCTCCTTGAGTACTCCATCAGGAACTCGCAGACATAGTATCCACATAAGTTGTTCCCCGATCCCTGTTGCAGACATCACTTTACGAGAAAAAGATTCATCATCAACCAATGAAGCATGGTAATAATGAATTGAACTAAACAAAGATGCGATGATCTAGCTATTACTTACTAGGTATTGGTCTATTTGCAAAGGCACTACCCAATTACCATAACTATGTTTCTCAGTGAACAATTTCCAAGCATTGCTCAACAAAAAAACAAATACTGGAGTTATAACATTAAAGTGGTATAAGAGAGTATATAGTGTGTGCGAGACCGAAATTACATTTGGAATATATCGAGGATTTCTTGGTACTCATCTCAGGTTTTGTCGCTGAGTCAAAATTGTTTACAATATCCTTGGGCATATCAATGACCAGCAGTATCCAGTGGAAGCTACATTCATACGCAGGCATCATTAACTAAAGTCAACATAGAGTAAGCAAAATAAAATGGGATCAAGACGTTCACACTCACTTGTAGTTGTAAGGAAAGAGTATCTATGTCTTGTCAGCGTGCCTTTCTAAGAACCTGAAGAGATTCAGCTCCGTTTGAGGTCGCCATTTATTATATGGCATAACGTGCGTAGGCGCCTTGAATACACGATTCGGATTAATGAAACCAACATCAGTCAACCTTTTCCGCTTGTGGGTCAGCATTTCATGTTTGCATATACATATAGTACAAAAGAATATATATATAGTGTGAGGATATAACTATATATGAACAACAAACTAACATAGAAGTTACTTCAACTCAGTTGTAGAAAAAATCACTTATAGACACCAGCAGCTGAGGAGAGATTTGTCAAGAACATCCTGGTTTAGTAGTTGGTGTAATTCATTGTACTCAACATATAGCATGTTATAGCCCAAAGTAATGCTCTGGTCTCGTTCTGCCAATAACCCATGCGGCTTTCTTAGTCTCACACATTTTCAAGTACCACTTGTTTAACAAGTACATTTGAGTACCAAGTGATGAGTAGTGATCTGGGTTGACAAGACTATCCATACACATAGGTCTGAAATTGATCATAGTTACCTGTTGGTACCATTTCCATGTCTAGGACTTATTCACGTGTGAGACCTATGTCTCTCATGAACTCCTCAACTGCCGCCGGATTTATTGGGGCCCCTTGAACGACTTCATCCTCCTCAACAGTTAGCGGGTCGATAGATTGCTTAGATTGCAACCCGAGCTATGCAACATCTTTCTGCTCTCCTCGCTTTCACATTCTTCTTATGTGACTTGCTGAGAGAGCATTCATAGTATGATAATAGGGCTAGGCTTATATGACTCATGCTGCTTTTTTTACCTCAGCGAGTTTTTGGCATAGTTCTTGTTGCTAAATGTATTGCCGCTTTTGTGGGTTTTTCTAAAGTTCCCTCTTCTGTACTCTTTGTTCTTCACATTTTTTCTTTCAATCCTCATATTGCTTTTGTGCCACTGCTTTAGATTCCTTTTCAGACTTCTCGTAAGGTAGCTTCTCTGGAGAGGCCTTTTTCCTACCACGGGTGGCTTCCTTCTTCGCCAGGGACTTTGCCTAGGGCGGGGGGTGCCTCTTCTGGTTCTTTGGCAGCGGGAGAGGTGGAGGAGGGGGAGACCGCCTACCACAGCTATTTCATTCACTCTCGAACATGAATTTATTAAAGCCTTAATATAATGTAGACAATCCCAAATAGCACTAAACAAACTAAGCCTACAATGCACTTCAGCAGAAGAAGGATTTTGCGATCAATTCCAACTAAAACAGACAAATCATCGATGGGCTTCTTGTGCTGGCTCACTGCCTCATAATCCACACCTACACTCTCATCAGCCTACTTAGCTGCCTTAGCCGCTTGCTCTGCAAGATATTTTCTGACATGCGTAACATACTCTTCCTCCTAGTACCAACCGCTACATGATCCAGTGTCATCCCACTGAAATTACAACACCAAATGAGAAGAACGTTAATCAAAATAATCATGAAAATAGCTACAAACTATAAACAAACAAGACAAAAACAACTCACATTGTGATCCGGACACGTGTAGAAGATACGACCCTTGTTGGGACACTCCTTCTTCACTTCGTACTCTAACACAATCTTCTTCTCACACTCGCCGCACGGAATGAGAGGGAGGTCCGGCCTCAGTTGCTTATGAACTCCTTGCGAGCCTGAGGAACCGGAAGCAGTCGCCATCTACTCACTATACTCATTTTCATCAACTACTATAAATTTCTCATTTTCTAAGCCATGAAATTGAAATGAGCTATATAAAAATTATAAATTTCTCTATTTAAAGCTATGTATACTAGCAATGTAAGGTGCATACTAGTTTTGATGAACTACTATAAGCTTCCTTCATCCAAATATGCAAACTATCAAATGATTTTGAGCTCAAATGGCATATAAATTAAATAAAAAACATCCACCATTATTCCCAATCTATAAAACAAAAAAATCTCTATTTCAAGACCATGAAATGAGGCAATGAAAGGTGCATACTAGTTTAGATGAACTACTATAAGCTTCCTTCATCTTCATATTTAAACTATCAAGTGATTTTGAGCTCAAATAGTATATAAATAAAAAATTCACCATCATTCATAATTAAAAAATCACAAATTTCTCTATTTCTAGACCATGAAATGAGTCATGCTAGTGATGAAACATGAGAGGATGAAGCGCCTAACCTTTTAGAACCAAAAATGGATGGAGGAATCAGATGAAGTGTTGAAATGGTGGCCGGCGACGAGCAAGAACACAGGAGATCGATGAGCAAGAACAAAGAGCTTGAAATGGCTCGGGCTGGGGGAGGAAGATGGAGAGAGAGAGAGAGTATATATGCCAGGACTTGTAGTCCTAGTTTGTGGATCAAACCCGGACTACATGTGGGCTTCTAATCCTGGTTGGATCCACCAACCGGTATTAAAGCTTTAGCCACGGCTAGTAGCTCCAACCGGGACTCGAGGGCGACCTTTAGTCCCAGTTGGACATACCAACCGGCACTAAAGGTCCCCTCCTGCAAAAGCTGCACCTCTAGCCGTTGGGCAGGGGACTTTAGTCTCGGTTGGTATGTCTAACCGGGACAAATACTTTATTTAGTCCCGGGCCCAAAAATGGCTGGGACTAAAGGCTCAAACCGAAAGTCTGTTCTCTACTAGTGGTCTGTCTAATAATTTTCTATATATATATATCTAATAACAGTGATCATATCCAACCAACTTGGAGTCAGCCTTCTTCAGTCTTCCTAACAAACAATAGTGTTAATGTATACATGATTTGCCCACCCTTCCAAATCAAATTGGGCTTTTGGGCTAAATTGGTGGGTGTATGCAACTCAATTTGTTATATCCTGACTACAGGTCTCGAGTTTGAATCTGGGATAGCACAATTAAATAAAATATTTTTTGCTCAGACCTCATGGATAAATATAAAGTGATTTGCTCACCTTCCCTATTAGCTAGAAAGCTTACACCTCAGAAAGTAAAAATTGAAGAGGAGAAGAGTTGGATATGCATAGATTGAGCTGATGCATTATCGAACCCATTTTGTTACAAAATAATTTAGTCGCTAAGAAAATGCAACATAGCAACATTTCAGAACTGTAATTTTTTAGAAGAAAGTAGATCCAGTGGCTGTTATTGACGACGAAGATCATAGCCTACCAAGTTAAAGACCAGATACTTTTGATTTTTGTTAGAATTTCTAAGATCTATATTTTTTCCTAAATCCTCTCGTGAGTATTAGCGTAGAGAGGCTCCGTTACAGGCCTAATGACTAATATTAAGATGGTGTGACTAATGTTAAGATAGTGTCAGTTTTTTACCGTCTTGTCATTAATGACCGTTTGATCCATGAACTGTGCTCATAAGGCCAGTCTCACTGGGAGTTTTAGTAGAGTTTTATTTGCATTTAATAGCCTGCTACATATGCACCTTTGATGACATGACAACGTTTTAATGAAGAGAGAGAAGAATTATGTTTCATAGGGATGAAACTCTTTTGGCACAGTTACCAATTCTCTATGAGTCATAGAATTAAATGTATATGAAACTATGGAATGAAACTTTCCATTGAGAGTGGTTGTTTCATCTAAGTTTCATTTCATTCTATATGACATGGAAGTCTTGAAAGCAACGAAATGAAACTCTCCACTGAGACTGACTAATATATACCAATGTCGTATTTGTTGAACAAAAACTAATAGGGCATCACCTATTTATTGTTTTTTTCCTAATTGGAACTCAACCATAGTAATCTATATTTTTGTACCAAGTAGTTCAGGTGGTTGCATTATTATTATAAGATTTTTATGCATTCTATCATCGGAAGTTTATTGCATCTGTGTGCAGGAAGAACAAGAAACAAAATGAGGATTATTCTAGCAATTAATTTGCCAATAGTTGCAGCAATTCTAGTAGTCAATATGTTTTTTCTCTACCTTTGTTGGAGGAGACCAACAAGAGGCCATGCACCATCTTGTAAGTTGTCCTAACAGTTTGGACTTGTGCAAATTGTAATAAGAGAAAGTACCCTAGGCTACTTTAGTTATGAACTGCAACAAATATTCTTTAGTTAATCAATAATTTTGGTTTCTAAAAAAATATCAATTTCCTAAACTAAGGTTAATAATGCAGAAATTTATTGATGCTTTATAAATTATATCACTGTATATGATGTTCTTTCTTCTGATGAATATAGCTTATCGTGAGGATGCTGAAAACCTCGATTCACTTCTTTTCCATATATCAACACTACGGGCTGCGACCTGTAACTTTGCTGAGAGCAACAGGCTTGGTGAAGGAGGTTTTGGTGCAGTTTATAAGGTGGCATTTATTCCATTTCAATTCATAAAGAATTTTTAGTTTCAACAACTGAAGGTATACACTTGTGCAGGGTGTCCTTCTTGATGGTCAAGAAATAGCAGTGAAGAGGCTCTCACAGACTTCAGACCAAGGAATACAAGAGTTGAAAAATGAGTTAGTTTTGGTTGCCAAGCTTCAACACAAGAATCTTGTTAGGCTTGTTGGTGTTTGCTTGCAAGAACATGAGAAACTTCTTGTGTATGAATACATGCCCAATAGAAGCATTGACACTATTCTTTTTGGTAAGACTTTTCTAATATTCTGTTTGCAGTAACATAAGTACAAAAACTTACATTACTGACATAAGGTTTCTTGTGCCAGATCCTGAGAAAAGGAAGGAGCTAGATTGGGGAAAGAGATTCAAGCTAATAAATGGAATTGCTAGAGGATTACAATATCTTCATGAAGATTCTCAATTGAAGATTATTCACCGAGATCTAAAAGCAAGCAATGTCCTATTGGACTTTGATTGTACTCCTAAGATTTCAGATTTTGGTTTGGCTAGGCTATTTGGACGGGATCAATCACAGGAGGTCACAAATCGTGTTGTAGGAACATAGTGAGTATAGTCCAAAACACACTGAAGGCATATAATAGCACATTAACCATGCTCATTTTTTCTTCTTGTTGCAGCGGTTATATGGCACCAGAATATGCCATGCGTGGCCATTATTCTTTGAAGTCCGATGTCTTCAGCTTTGGCATCTTGATGTTAGAAATCATAAGCGGAAGAAGAAGCAGCACGTCCTTTGACATTGAGCACCATGTTGACCTCTTAAGCCTAGTAAGTCGTTATATTCTTGTCAAATTCTTTTACACAACTAATACCGCTGCAAAGATGCCAAGTCGGTTTGCATTGGATGTAGGTCTGGCAGCACTGGACTACGGGCACCGTTGAGGAGATATTAGATTCATCTCTGAGAGGTGATGCTCCTGGACGCCAGATACTGAAGTGTGTCCACATTGGGCTGCTGTGTGTTCAGAGTAACCCAGATGATAGACCGATGATGTCAACAGTAAATGTCATGCTTAGCAGCAGCAATGTGTCTCTTAGTGCTCCATTGAAGCCAGTATTTTTCATCCCCGAAAGCGGAGTCTACTCAGCCATAGATTCAGAAACACATCCCACTGCTTCCCAGTCCATTGGTAGATCAAGGGCCTTGTCACGAAACGAAGTGTCAGTTACCGAACTGGAGCCAAGATGAGTCATGAAGCAACTGGCAAGTTGACAGGGAAATTGGAATTCTGTTGTACTAGGAATGAATATGCTTAACGCTTCCTGAAAGGCTGAAACCACCGTCATGTTTCCACGGCCCCCTCCTATTATATTTCTTCTGTACAACTTTCACTAATCAAACCTAGCTCATTCAGTAATGTAGTCAAACCAATTTCTACTACTAAAGGTGTATACTGTGTACACGAGGAGCCATAATAATTGGGCTATACTAGCGCCCTGACGTCCGGATGGACCTGCGCGTCCGGACGTCTGCACGTGTTGCTGCACCGGATGCGCCCCGCGCCTCCTCTTGCTTTATTTTTTTTGAAAACACCCATCTCCTCCTGCTGCTGCACCCCACACCTCCTCCTCCTGCTGCGCCCCATGCATCATCCTGCCAACCCAGCTGCATGCGAGAGAAAGAGAGGGAATACAGTGCGTTTACCCCAATGTAAAAGAGAGAGCACAACGCGCGTGTCCCAATGCGAGAGAGACCTAGCTGCATGCAAGAGAGAGGGATCACAGCGTGCGTGCCCCAATGCAAGAGAGAGCACAATGCGTGTGCCCCAATGCGAGAAAGAGGACGGGAGCACAGCGCACATGCATATATGTTGAGCTGGCTGTATGCTCTATCGTGGGGGACCACGCTTGGTGGTATAGGGGCACCTGGTGCAGCGCGTGCTTGCCCACGAGTCAAAGCGTGTGGGGAGTAGCACCTGTTGCAATATACTGAAATAAGATGAAACAATTAAAACATACATTTGTAACATATATGTATATCCACTTCAAAATATGTAACATCCAGATAAAACACTTGCAACATACATAAAAATTAGGTGAAATATTTAGAACATACACTTGCAACATATGTGTGAAAACATATGCAACATTTAGATAGAACACTTGTAAGTTGCGACATAAAAACACTTGCTGCAACAGAAGACTGAAACAGATAAAATATTTTGGAGCATACTATTGCAACATATGTGTGAAAACATATGCAACATCTAGATCAAAACGCTTGTAACATATGTCTAGAAAATAGATGAAACAGAATAAATGCTGGCAACATGCCTCTGAAACACTTGCAATATCTTCCGATCTACTTTTGTAACATTAAGATGAAATAATTGCAACACACATCTGAAACGTCTGAAACACTTGAAATCTACATATGCAACATCAGGGAGGGAAGCCTAGCCCAGTCGATTCTGGCCGTCTGGGTGGGAGCCGGCGGCGAACTGCGGTGCGCGAGCACCACCAGCACCAGCCACGCTTGTGAGTGCCCTTGGCTTGTGTTGGACATCACTGGAATTAGCAATGCCACCAGGAAAAGCCTTGACGATAGATCTTAACGATTATAGAATTTATCCGTAAGCGCACGGATCTATTATTGTAGCATTTCACCTAGAAGTATTCAGAGTACGTTATTTATATTTTTCAAAATAGGACATATTGATAAAGATTCTAGTATGGATATCAACAAGATTAACATGCTTGTAAAGTGAACCAAAGCTTATAACATGGGTAAACATGATATGGATTAAGATAGTGGACACACACTTGGCCAACCTCAAGAATAAAAGAGAAATAAAGAATGAAAGAATGTTCCTAAGTAGAACAAACTTGTTTTAATATAGCCATGCAAAGAATTACGAATGATCATACAAATTACGTAATCAGAGCTAGACTTATTAAGTGCGAGACAGGTCGGGAGGTCACCGATTACTGGTTTGCCAGCAATCTCATGTGACAATTTAGAGTCCTACACCTTACACAAACGTGGGGGATTACAAGAGACAGACAGGGCTGTCACCCCCTGCCACCTACCCCTCAACTCTAGAGTAAGAAATGTATTCACCTGTTCTTATGTACGCGAGCACCACACTCGTTTACAAAGAAACTACCCTCATCCCCAAGACTCTGACCCTACGGATCGACAAGCATAGGATATGGGCACACCCGAAGGCACGATGAACTGTCACCTCAACTTAACTCTATTTCTAATCACATAAGTTATATGGATGATTAAGCATAAAGTCCAACATGCTATGTTCATAACATAGAAACTATATACTAGTTCATATGCTAAGATCATAACATAAGAACTATACTCTAGTTCATAACTATGACTATAATGATAAATAAGGGACAAGACTTTGGAGAAATGATTCATCTTATTCATACCAAGATCTCTCTCAAGGAGTCAGCCCTCCAAGGTAGCTTTGCCTTGCTCTAAAAAGACTACTAAAATGTAGAAGTATAAGAAAGGAATGAGGTGTTGCTCCAAATGGTGTGTTTTAGGGGAGCTCTCCCCCTCCTTTTATACTACCCTAAGGATGGTTTGGAGAGCATATTTGGAGGAGATCCTGCATGCAACCGCCCCTGCATGTCATTATTGCACCGCCTGTCGACGGTAGGGATGAGAGGCGACAAGTAGGTGCGGCCGCACCCCTGGTATGCTCGCACCTGACCTGGCTCCTCTGGCCACCACCTTCGCATGGCAGGCCCCTGGATGGGCCTAGACCAAAGCCCAGGTGGATTTTGCACCCAAATTGTCTGGATAAGTTGGGCCTTCTTCTTTTATTCCGTTGCGCAGTTCTGCAACATGCTTCTCTGAATTGTACCTTTTGGTTTATTTTTCCACTGTATTTGTGTATAAGTTCTGCAAAACAGTAAACTCCAAATACATGTGGAACTTTATTAATAGTAATGACATATGTGCATAAGTTTGTTAATTTCTCCTCTTTTGTGTCTTAATTGGCGGTTGGATTTGGCCGTTAAGGACCGCCCACAGCTTGGTCAAGGAAGACCTGAGGCGCCATGACACGTGTGCCCCAGCGGCCATAGCGGTGTTAGCAACGCGCGCCAATGGCGATGGGTGACAAACGAACGCGCGAGGGAGCGAGCGACGTAGGTGACTGCCACGCAGGTGAGCGGCACAGGGAGCGAGAGCGCGTGACGTGGCCGGTGATGGGGAGGGCACGTCGTAGTAGCCTGATCAGCGCACACTGGGGAAGGGGGCGAATGGATGAGCAGCCACGCCGAGCGACGTAGGTGGCTGCCATGCATGTGAGCGGCGCAGGAAGCGAGGCGCGTGGTGCGGCCGACGATGAGGAAAGGAAATGACATGGCAGCCCGATGAGCACGTGCTGGAGAAGGGGGCAGATGGATGAGCAGCCATGCTACTTTGGGGCCGGGCGGATAAGCACAAGGGGATGAGAATTTATTTTTTTGTTTGGGGCCCGCTCCAAGGGAGCCATGTCTAGATGTAGAGTCATGGATGGACGCCCTGCAGGAAGTATTTCCGATAATAATTGCTACAAGAGGTAATGCCGAGAAGCACTGAAAAACAATATGAGGAAATAATAAAGAAATTATTACTCTTCTTTAGATATCTTGGAGAGAGTCCCTCCGTCCCAAAATAAATCAATTTTTAGATTCCGTGCAAGTCAAACTATCATAAGTTTAACTAGATTTATAAGAAAGCATAACAACACCTATGACATAAAATGAGCATATTATGAAAATATATTCTATGGTACATCTATTGATATTAATTTGAGGTAATAAGTCTAGACAGATTTTTTTTGAAGTTCAGTCAAAGTTTAAAAGTTTAACTTAGACAAAATTTATTTGTTTTAGGGACAGAGAGGGTATTAAGGCAATACAAAAAAATGCCCTAAAAGGAGAGATAACCAAGAAGGCAATAAAGCTTGATTTGTGTAAACCTCTTGATTATTACTACTCGATGACACCAAGTTATTTTTTTAAAAAAGAATCTTACATGGTTATAGGTTTCCTAAATTTTAGGAAATAAGAATCTAGAATTTTCATTATTAATCCATAAAGAACCATACCTAATTATAGGACATCAGCCCTCCATAGCGTATCATGTAGGGAGCGGCTAGCGCTTGGACGCCTGTGCCACCGCCCCCATCCCACGCGCGCCCGCCCGCAAGCACGTGGGGCCCATCTCCACCTGCGCTCGCTTCTCACACTCGAGGCGAGACAACAGAAAGGCGAGGAGGGACATGCAACACCCGATCTAGTTGAAACATCTAGATACAACAATTGCAACATATGTCTGAAAATAAATGAAACATTTGAAACATGCGTCTGAAACACTTGCAAAACACCTAAAAAACACTTAAAATCATTGTAAACATACCCAACATCCAAATAAAAGACTTACAACATATGCAATATCCAGATAAATACACTTACAACATATGTCAGAAAAAAGATAAAACATTGAGAATAAGAGTTTGCAACATACATGTCAACCGTTGCAACATATATAACATCACGATCTACTTTTGCAACATCCGTATGAAACACGTACAACATGCCTCTAAAATACTTACAACATACACTTACAACATGCGCTTCCAAGCAGCATCTCCTTGCTTTTCAGGAGAATGATGGCTCGTCAGTATATGGTGTTTATAGGAGTGCCGTGTGGAGAGCGAAGCCGATGGCATCTTCCAGTGCTGCGTGCTCTAAGAAGGCATGGTGGCCACACTCGTGCATGACCACCCACACGCTGTTGAGCGCGCAGCCCTACGCCACCCACTAGAGCGCCCACGCCACTAGGCGTAGCGCACTGTTGGCAGGGAGCGACGGGATCGCCACCAGTGCCATGTAGAGGAGCACGGCGACGCCGGAGAGGTCGCGTAAGAGGTAGGACGAGGACCTAAGCACGGAGCACCAGAAGCCGTGCGTTGCGATGGCTCACCAGATGTGGGTGCTCGGAGGCAGCAGACGAGCGGATAAGAGCGATGAAGAGGAACGACCGGATAAGAATGAGTGGATGAGTAGTTTTTTTAGAAACGAAGGAGCATAGGTTATTGTGATGGTGTGCGGCCCACCGATGGAGCATTCGGCCAACGGGTGCCCACTTAAGAGAACTACCATATCACATCTACCACCAGAAAGAAACAAATCATCGTACCATAGCATTAACTTTTTTTAGCAGATACCATAGCATTAACTAATGGAGCTCGATAAGCACTCGCTCTTGGAGGACCAGACCTAGCCCATCCAAGGGCCCAATCAGTCTACGCGCACACACACCCTCTGCCCATCACCACCACTGCCACCAGCAGCAGAGCAGCCGCGGCGGCGGGAAACCAGACCTAACTCATTGCCCAAGCGGCGGGAAACTAAAAGCCCTTCCCACCGACTCTGGCCACCCTCCGCACTTTCCCGGCCACGCGCTACCACCAGAAAGAAACAAATCATCGTACCATAGCATTAACTTTTTTTAGCAGATACCATAGCATTAACTAACGGAGCTCGATAAGCACTCAGCTCTTGGAGGACCAGACCTAGCCCATCCAAGGGCCCAATCAGTCTACGCGCACACACACCCTCTGCCCATCACCACCACTGCCACCAGCAGCAGAGCAGCCGCGGCGGCGGGAAACCAGACCTAACTCATTGCCCAAGCGGCGGGAAACTAAAAGCCCTTCCCACCGACTCTGGCCACCCTCCGCACTTTCCCGGCCACGCGCCACTGGCCCCGCATTTCACATCCCCAAGGGCATTGCCCAACCCTTATCCTCTCGACCCCTTGGTCTGCCTGTTGGGTTTCTCCGCTGCGGTGAAAGCTGGAAATGGACGCCGCCGCCGCTTCTTCTGCCAGGTCCTCCTCTTTGCTCGCTCTTGCTTGCTCTTTGCGTGGATTGCTTAAATGAGATTTCGCCTTTTCCTTTCCCCATTTCTCCCGTGCGAGCTAATTTCAGTTTTGGGTGCAGATTTGCGTGGGTTAATTTGTCTGCGTTGCTTGTTAGTTTGTCATGTGAACTGTAGCGGACGGCTTGGCTGTCCATGAATTTTAGGATTCCAGGATGCATCCGAGTAGTGATACGATTGCAGCTTGGAGGATCAGAGTACGTGGTCGGTGCGGTGCGTGGGAGTATACTTGAGGTCAGCAAGCTGAAAAAAGATTGCCAAGGTAGGGAAAATGATTGCTGCTTTCACTACCATAGTCTTAAAATACCAGATAAGATGCTGTAAAACTATTATTCGACTAGTTCGGTTCTTAGAACCCTCTACCCTGCTAATTTCCATCTGTTGATGTTAATACCTTCTTAATCTAACCTATCTAACCTATACTCTTAAAGCTGTATACCATACCTCCTCTCACAGTACTGTACATTAACAGTACCTTCACCAGAGCCGTCCGATCCGCATCCTCCCATCCCGCATTGTCCACGCGTCCAGACTTTTGGAATCTACCACTCCTCCCTCTCCTCTCTCTCAGGCCCGAGCGCGGTTCTCGTGCTGCTGGCCGCCGCCGCCGCTCATCCAAAGCTATTGTGCCGTCCATGGATCCCTACCGAAGATGCTGAGCTGCTCACCCTCCCACCTTGCTCTGCATACTCTCTCTCTTTCTCTCTTCCTCGACAGGCCCGATCTGCCATGCTCCGCCTGTCTCGGCTGCGACGGCGCAGCCGACGCTGGCCGCGCGGCTTCGTCGCGTAGGCCACGGCGCAGCCCCTCAGCAATGCCGGTCCGCCCGCCGCGGCAGCACGTCCCCACGGTGCCACCACTCCATCGCGACGCCTCGCCTTCGTCCTGGAGCGGGAGCGGCCGCGCCTCCGGCCCTCTCGCGCAGCAAGCGCACCACCGATACTTCGTAGATACGTATCGGAGATGTATTTAGAGGTATCGAGATTAATTTTATTTTTCTATTTTCCTGATACTTCACCGATACCGTATCGACGGCGTATCGGCGTATCGCCGTATCCGATACGTATCGCGATACCGATACTCCACTTCAGGTACGTATCGGGGTAACGTAGGCGGCGCCCCTCGCCTCTCTCCCTCCACCGACAGCACCGCCCCTCCCTCTCCATCTCCCTCTCCCCCACAGCGGCGCTCTCCTCAGCTCCTTTCTCGATTATTAATCCTTATGGAGAGCACAATCTCAGCGCATGCAAGGTGCTTGCTATATTGCCTCTACCCATACGTATATCCTTTTTTTTCTATTATATTACTATTGCTCCTTTCAGTTTCTTCGTGTACACTGTTCACCGATGTGGAGCTCTTCTCCTCCTGCTGCAGCTCACAAGAAGCATGGTCAGGCCTTCCTTCCAACAAAGCAGGTAATTTCTTTGATTCCAGTAGGATAGGTACCCAATTTTAAAAGTATTGCTTCAATTCTGACAAGAAGCATGATGCGACCTTCCTCACAACAAAGAAAGGAATTTTTTTGATTCCAGTAGGATAACTACACAATTTTGAAACATCTTATACAGTAGTGTTTCAATTCCATGGATTTCTGTAAAAAAAATGTTTACTGACTTTAGAGTTTCACTGTCTCTAGCATTCTGTATTCATACTAATGCAGAGGACTCCTACAAATGAAATGATATTTGTGTATTTTGGGTTAGAAATCACAATGGGCTGAATGCAAATTTTATAAAAAAAAGATACAAATTCCAAGCAAATTTTATTGCAATAGAATTTTGCTTCTGCAATTTTGGTTGTTATGAGTGTTTCTTTGCTTCAGCAATAGGAAATGCACATATCTTATAAGCTTCTGTAACTTACACCATTGCTATGATAACTCTCCTTATTGCTGCTACTGCAGCCTTCATCATATGGTTGATAATTGGCATCCCGCCAGCTGTTGATCCTGTCATCGCCAGGGAGGCCACATCTAGCCCAACGCAGTCGTCCTCACCAGAGCCGAAGCGCCCAGCTCCTTCATGCTCATTGCATTTGTTTATGATGCTATCTTTTACGATTATCTAAAACCATAGGTCCCACCTAATTAGTCATCACACCTATCCGTAACAACGTTACCTAAGATGATAATGCACTTAGTGACTCCTGATCTTGATATGGCCTCACTACTGCTACATGTTTTTTACAGTGCCTTCCTAGTTTCCACTATGTCCCGCGCTACCACTATGTGTTTTTTTCGTAAGTTATAGATTCACAAACAATTATATGTTTTGTGCCACCACCAGGCTGAATGAGATATGTTGTATGCCGGACCCCTCCTGCTCTTCAACTCCATTGACCAGCCTTTTATTCTTACTTCCAAAAGTGCTGCATATGACATGCTGTTTCAGGCAAACAATGATATGGGTTTCCACTGCAGTTCACCATGTCATTTTGCTACTAGGATTCACTGATTTTGAAAAACCTATTTTGTGCCAGGTGTTTCATTTTGCATTATGCTTTGTAGAGTTCTCAAAATATCTGATTGCAACAAAACTTTATTAGATCCAGTGCACCATGTGCCAGCTGCTGATTATGTTGTATTCCTAAGATGCTGCTTCAAAATATCCATCATTCCTGCTTACTTGCGTTACACTATTTCTAATGTTCATGGCCACCTACAGATTTCCTGACTGTGCACGCTAATCTCACCCATTCATTCACAGATTCTGCTACGGAAGCACGCAGGTTTCTACTTATGGAGTATTCTGATATAATCTTACCAGGCTTGCTAATTTTGACCATGCCACTACCAGCCAAAGATTACTATGGCTTCAGTTCATTATATTGGACATACCGTTAACCAGCTCTCATGTCTTTGTTCCTTACTTCTCTTTTAGATAAAACCATGGGAGCTAGACGACCATAATTTTCTGATTTATGAGGCAGCAGCTATGCACACTGAATTATTTATCATATTTAATTATTATTACCTGTGTGCATGTAGACATCACTTTTAACATAATGGAACACATATTTCTCAAATTTTGGGTCAAAATAATCTTTACACGCTTCTTATTGCTAAATCGTCAGCTTCAAAACCAGGGAATACGCCAATGAGTGACCTAACATTTTTTTTGTTGTTTTCCTTACTACTACAGCTGGTCCTTGATGAGAACAGCAACAACAAGGTGCGCGTGTCAAATCATCTCTACAAGATACCATTTGAAGAATAGTCTGCATGTGCGGCACATTAGGATGTGTAATCTGTCCAGTTTGTACTCTGTTTAATGCATACTTCGAAAATAAGTTACCTGGAGTGTTTAGTCTTTTTGCGTCTTAATTCGCAATAAGGCTAACTATTATTAAAAATTGGTATTCTCGCTCTGCGCTTTGCACGGGGGAACTGGCTAGTATCTTTGTGATTTTGCTGACCCAATTTTCAACATATGGCCTACTTTAGGCTATCTGACAATGGTTTGTGGCCAGTTATGAAGAACTAAACAAAAGTACCCAAAAGCAGTTGCATTTGTTGTGACAATTCTGAGTCTACACTCTAGAGTGATCTGTGTCAAACTTGGTTCTTGGTGCATCCTTTTTGCTATTTTGCTCAATTTATTTTTATCAAACAACACACCAAACAGAGAAAGTCAGAAGTAAAGTAAGATGCAGTGCGCTTGCCTAATGACAACAACAAAAGCTGTGTAGAGAAGGCAACTCTTTTCATCCTTTTTTATTACAACCCAAACATGGCAGAGCCAGTTGTGTAGGAACTTACAGGCATCTTTTGTGGAGCTGAATATGTTGACTGAAACTCTCGTTGTGCTATCCATTCTTGATGTACTTTAGTGAAATAACCCATGATTGACGAGAGTGTATGATGCAGACTTGGTGACAATGACCAGGGAAATACATCACAAGATAATCATTTGAGATCCGTTGATCAAGATAGTAAAGGGCCAATCGATACGCTTCCAGTGCCAAATACAGAGCAAGCAATGGAGAAAGGAGAAAATGCACAAGCTATACACAATTCAGAACAGATGGAAAAGAAGCGAAAGGCTATTGAGCGCATGGTTGCATGGTTTGGTGAAGCTAGGATTCCTTTTAATACTGCTTGTATAGAGAGTTTTTACTTAATGGTAGAAGCAATTGCACAATGCGGCCCTGGTTTACAGGTACCCTCTCTTGGTGAGCTTGATGGCCCCTTACTTCAGAGGCAACTTTTAGCAATCAATGGTTCAATTGAAGCACTGAAAAAATTCTGGATGTCGGAAGGATACTCTATTCTGGCTTATACACATGTTGATGATGATGACAGACAGATGTTAAACTTGGCAGTTGATTGTTCTCATGGTGTGTCATTCCTTCGTTCCATCCAACTAATTTCAGATGGCTATGACCAAGCATTTGTTTGCCGACTAGTTGATTCTTGTATTGAAGAAGTTGGAGAGAAAAATGTGGTGCAGGTCATTGGAAACGTTGCTATAGAGATGACTGCAGAAAAAATGCCTAGAAAGAGACCGAATATATTTTGGACTCACTGTGCTGCAAGTTCCATTAATATGATGCTTGAAGACACAGGGCATATTAGTTTAATCAAGAAAACAGTCGCTAAAACAAGATCACTGACAGCTTTTATTTATGCACAAACAAATTTGCGGGACATGACCCGCCAGTTCACCAACCCGCAGGATTTGGTTCATGTTGGGATAACCTATTTCACCACTTGCTGCTTGAACTTAAGGAGCCTTTATGATAAAAGGATTGAGTTGAAGACTATGTTTGTTTCTAAAGAATAGGAGGACAACAAGTGGTCGAAGGAATCAGTGGGCAAGAGATTCTATAATTTAGTAGTGAGCAATGAGTTTTGGCATAATGTGTTATATGCTATAAATAGTTTTGAACCACTAGTAGAGGTTCTGAGGATGATGGGGAGTAGCAGACCCTCTATGGGATACATATATGGTGAAACTGCCTTCCGCTTCAGAAACAAGGAAGAGCACTATTTGCCAATATGGAACTATATAGATTTTAGAATGGATGAGTACATGACGAAACCATTACACTTAACTGGTCATTATTTGAATCCTTCGTTCTACTATCAAAGCAGAAATGAAATTGAAATGACAGAAATCTTCAGAGATGCACTTGTTGAGTGCACACGTAATATGTACCAAGATGAGTCTACACAAGAGAAAATTGTGCATCAACTGAAGCTTTACAACACAGCTTCAGAGAGTTTTGGAACAGTTCATGCCATTAGTACTTGGATGAATGTTGACCCAGGTAAATTTCTTTCAGGACGAAACATCTTGGCTTTTTTTTATTTGTTTCAAGGTTCACAATGTAGTCTTCTTTAGTCTAATATACAAGCTAACTCTTGTCCTGTATGTAGTTTCCTGGTGGCAATTACATGATGGTGCAGCAAGGGAGTTGAGCACAATGGCACTGAGAATATTGAGGTTAACCTGTGGCTCATTGGCCTACGAGGCAAGTTGGATTGAAACGGTAACATAGTGATAAGCTAGTTTCAAACATTCATCCATCAGTTCTTCAACTTATCATCATTTCATTTGTGTCACTCAGATATTTTGAAGAGGTAACTAAGAAATTCTGGTACACTATTCTCTGTCCCTTTTCAGATCCATAGAGAAAAGCCATCTTGGATTAAAAATAAGCATTTTGAGGATTCAGTGTTTTGACCGTCAACAGAAGGATACAAGGGAAAGCTCAAATGAGAGACAGAGATCCTATACTTGACTACCTCCCCCGTGACAACGAACCGTTTGAATGGCTGGTGGGCATGTTTCACTTCCATGCCCAACTACCGCATAATAGGGATTTGCTGATGGCACGAGCAAGAAGTGGCGATGGCGCAGGTCTCGCAAAGCTGGCAAAATAGATTATTTATCGAGGCAGACTACATGACATCTGAAGAAGAAAGTGATGAAGAAGCACCAACGCACTCCATCAAAAGGAAGACGACGTCTGGTGCTTCATGCTCAAAACGAGAGAAGAGACCACGGCTGCTCAAAGGAAATCTGAAAGATGATGAGTCCGAGGGAAGTGACGGAAACATCAGCTACTAATCTTTGGCGGTATTCATGGCCTTGTATGTATCACCTTAAAGGAATGATGCACGATTTGGTATGCTTTTGTGGTATGTGAACTCTTAGGCGTTGCTGGTGTTGAGTTTGGAACTCTGTTACTTTGGTTCGGCTGTTAAGTAACAGATATCTGTCTGAAATCTGAATGCTTGCAATCAGATTTGGTTATTTCATTCATGGTCATTATGCTGTTGTGGGAAATAGACAAGAAAAGAACAACTCGAGCCCTGTTTGTTAGTATCAAGTTTAACATCCAGTGAGCTAATGTATGTTTGCCCGGGTATTACTGTGGCGCTGACTAGATGGAAGGGTCCTTCCCTCCTAGTTTAACAATGAATCTGTCTAGCCAACGACCGGTTATTTTAGTCCCTCCCAACAACCAGATTTTTTTTCTATATACTTGCACTGTCTTATAACTACATTTACACCATCCTAATACTATATTTACAATGATTTGTTTAGTGTAATTTATTGGACAAAATAATGTAATTTAGGTATTTATACTGATTGCAGATCTCAGAAACATATATGCTAATTTTTTTTTAAAAAAATTACAAATTACTTCTATGGATTGCAGATGTCAAAGAAATATATGTTAAATTGTTCACAAATATCAAATATCAGATACAACCCATATTAGTCCCTACCTGTCCTCGTGTCCCGCTCCTCTAGTCGCCAGGATCTTCTGTGCCGCTGCATGCGCCCATACACCCACTACAATGCTGTATCTATCACATAGGATCCTGGGCATGGAGGGCAGTGGGGGCAGCACCTGTGCCAGACGTGGGGGGCAGCGATGGAAAGTGCTTGTGCGAGATGTGGGGTCCTTTGGACAGTAAATAAAAAATCTGATGTTTTTTGAGAGTTGAATAAAAAATCCGGTTGTTACGCAGAGGCAAAACAACCGCATGTCATATAGCAATTCCGTTAACAAAACGATAGTAGCTCTGAACTTCCGAAACATGAGAATGTATTTACATATTACAGTAGCGAAATGATACCAGCTTCCAAATTAGAGAAATGATGAAGCTTTGAACATGGCTTCCAAATTAGGGAAACTGCAATACATTGTTCTTGCAAAATTTAAAGAATCAGAACAGTGCAACTGTTTGTCCTCTAATTAAAGAACAAAGAAATCCAACTGTTTCTCCTCGCAAAAGTGAAAGAAGAATGAAATCCAACTGTGTTTAACTAAACACTATGCCATCTCAAAACGACAAAAGACATTGAGCAAAACAGTTAAATCCTTGTAAACCTTGATATCTATAGCATATAGCTGCTAGAGGGAACTGGGTATATTTAGAGATTCTTGTCATGCTTGTTGAGCCAAACAGCCATCTCTTTCTTGAACCTCTCCATCGCCGGCCTCGGCAGCAGCAGCGACACCACCGTGGAGTCCTCGCCGTCCTCGTTCTGGCACCTCATGTGATGGCTTCCCAGCTTGGAAGTAAGGTCGCCGGCGAGTGGTATACCGCCGCCCACATACTCAGCCCACCCAAGCTGCAGTCCTTTGCCGGCAGCAATCCATCTGGTGTCAGAGACCTCGTACGTCCTGTCCATGGTCAGAGACGGCCTCTGACGGATGTACGCGGTCGTATCCACCATTGATGCCAGGCACTCCTTGGTCACGCTGAGCTTGGTCTCGCGCACGAGCTCAACCGTGTCGGCGAGCGGCTGCCGGCAGAGCTCGTCGACGGTCAGTTCCACTATAGGAGAAACATGTGCGTTGCCATAGTAACCCCATGGGATGAGGGTGTGGCGATTCCACCTGCCACGGGCATTCATGGTGACCATAAGCCGCACTCGCTGGCTAGGTTCATACCCCAAAGCTATGGTGCGGCATCGCCACATGACTGCAGTTAGAAGCTCGAATGATGTGGTTGAATCGGCGAGGTGTCCTGGTATGTGGCTTCGTAGAGCGCCCACCTCTCTTTGCCCAAAGACAAAGTATTGGGCTACCATGCGATTGGGCGGAATTGACAGCATCACGTCATCTGATGTAGAGTCTAAGCTATTTAGCAGTGGTTTGTATGCAGGGTTTGGGTATGGGATGGGCGTTGTGTTGTGTGCTGTAGTTAGAAGCTCTCTTTTCCAGACTGGAAGAAGGCTCGGGGATGCTTTAACCATTAGTTCAGTTACACTTGTCATGAGTTGAATCATACCGAATCCATCGGCGATGTTATGGCACATGTGGAATCCAACAACAAATCCGCCACATTTGAGTTCTGTCACCTATATATGAGAAAATAAAAAGACGACGTCACTTATGATAAGAAAAATATACCTATCTCAACCTACTATGCATTTAGTACATTCATTTTTGATATCTTGCAACTACAAATAACTTCAGAAACTTTCCTAAAATATAAATCTTTCTAGCTGTACAATAGAAATCATCTAAATAAAGTGGGAAAATATCACAAAATCAGAAACCTTTTATGATTCCAACCTATATATACAAGGAACTCCGTTGTCTCTAGGTACCAGGTTTCTTTTTTCCTGACCAGAATGGTTTAATTCTTTTTTCCCAAATTTAATTTATAGCCAGAGGGCGCACTGCAACAAAAATATTACTATATGGAGAGTTTTTTTTTTCTGCCGGCAACATCTTCTAATAACCATATCTCCTAGCCAATGTCCACTTCTTTCTAACTTAATATTTGAAAAAGCTACTTTTGCAGGCTCTTTGGAGTTTGGTCTTGACTCTTGACCTATTAAAGTGAACTATTTGTATGATTATTAATTTATTACTTCATGTTAGAGTGTGTAATGTTTCCGTAGGTTCAAACTTCATTGGCCTGAAGCCCAGTCCAATAATGTATGTGTTGGTAGACTCATGTATATGTATATGTACCATAGAAGAGAGATTGAGCAGAGTGTTTCAAACATTTCCCACCTCTAGATGGTGTTAAAGCCATGCAAATATTAGCAATAATGGTGGTGATGAACATATTGCTGCGGTGGTGAAAGGGAAGGATTTGGTGCCACATACTTACATGAAAATCGGGACGAGTTGGTTCTGTGCGACAGAGCAACGATAGAGGCGTGCGAATGAGATGGAAAAATGCACGGCAGTGGGCAGTGCAGGTGAAGAAAAGGGCGAGCTCCAGCTTTGTGCTTTGTGTCGTGGTGTTTTAGGTCTAGTTTGGTTATTATTAGGGCAGCCTCGCCAGGCCAAGCTAGCCTTACCTTACCATGGCAAGGAGAGAATCTTGCTATTCTGGGGATAACAAAGGGAAAAACCTTGCTAGCATAGGAATCGAGGAAACTTGCTAGCTATCTATCAAAACACTCACATACATTTGATTGCCTAGCAAGATGAGAAAAAGGTTATGGAACTTCACATAAGGATCCGAACACACCTAAAGTTCTTGTTGATTGGATGAGGTCGTTTGAGAAGCGATCAAGCACCTTGTCCAATGGACTTCGTGGTGGCCAGCACGCCTCGACGCTCCCTGGCGGGGCTAGCTGGCTGCTGGCCATGCAGCAAAATTATTGATTTGATTTTATAAGCTGTTATCTTTCTTGAGAGTTAGTCTAATTTGGGTTTGGATTTGGATCGCTGGGGGATTTTGATTCAGTCTCGATTTTGTCATTGGCACCTTGCTCCCTGCACCTAGCTTGCCGATTTGGGCTTGTCAGTTTGGAAAATCCATGTATAGATTTGGGAGACCCGAGGAAATCTGTTTGATTTCGAATTGGGGATGTTTAGATAGGACTGTGGAGGCCAAACAAAAATTTGAGGTAGAAATTTTGCCTCTTTATTATTAGAGATATAGATATAGATATAGATATAGATATAGAAGAAGAGAGAAGAAGGTTCAAAACTTCCCGACTTCTACATTTTACTTTTAGTTTTGGTATATTTAAACACGTTTCCTATAGTCCAGATGCCTGAAATCAAAGGACCAAGAGAGATCAAGAGAGGAAGAGAAAGAAAATGTATAGTGTTGGTTTCCTAGATGGTTAGATTAAGATGGTTAGATTAAGATCTACTCTATCCATCCTAAATTATAAGACGTTTGACTTTTTTGACACCAAATTTGACTACTCGTATTTCAAAAATTTATGCAAAATATCAATTCTTTTATCGTGGTTTGGTATATTAATAAAAGTTCCTCAAGAATGACTTAAATTTGACTATGTTTGTATAAATTTTTTGAATAAGACGAGTGGTCAAACTTAAGATAAAAAAAGTCAAACGTATGGAGGGAGTAATGGATACTGTTCATTTCCTGAAAAAAACTTAAATTTCAGGCACCTGAGAAATAGCAGCCCCCATATTTAAATGCAATCTTGTGATGCCTCAAGCTTGAATAATCTCAATCACAAATTTAAATTTTTCCAAGGGTACATATTTTCTTTTTGAGGCACCAGAAAGAAGTCTCACAGGTAAAGATGTAGCAGCACATGGCTAAAATTACAATTGTATCAGAAGATCTGGTTAAATATTGCAGAAATTTCGTTAAAAAGAAGCGTTCAAAAAATATGTCAGAAATGCATATCCACTTCTCACGTTCTTAGGAGATTTTAAAAGATTTCCGCAAAACATAGAACCCACTTGGAGAACGGTTATAAATATAAGATAGTAGGTATTACCTGCATGAAGAGCAATGGTCTGCCAATGACGGCTTTTACATCACCAGGGTCGCACAGCAGCTGGTCCAGGCACGGATACGGCGGCAGCAGCGGCTCCCCGAAGTCCTGGAGCCGCACGTCGGCGTCGGCCTCGACGAACACCACGCCTTCCGCGGTGCAGTCCACGACGAGCTTCCCTCCGGTTTCCTCCCTGAGGCGGCCGGCGACGGGGTAGTAGTACACCAGCGCCTCCGCGAGCGCCGCCTTGAAGGTCCCCTTGAGGTCAGCCGGCCTGTCGGTCCGGCCGGCGGGGCAGTTGCGGAAGAAGCCGACGACCGTCTCGTAGTAGCGGAGCAGGTGCTGGTCGTCGATGTCGGACAGCGGCTTGGTCTCGCATGGCGTCGGCCGCGCCGGCGACACCAGCTGTGGCTCGCTCCGGCGTGCCTTGAAGGACACCATTTTGTTGTTGTCGATCTCTAGCTATTGGTTTGGATTTTGGACGACTGCTGTGTGACAATGTGTGAGTGTTGATTATTTTCAGCTGGCCGGCGATACTTAGTACGTATTATATAGATGTGCATCCATAGCACCTGGCCTGACGATGAAACAGCCAAACCAAGGTGATGTACTGATGTACGTGATGCACCCATAGACGTTCCTAATAATTAAGGCAAGCAAGTTTGCTGGCTGGCCTTGGCCAGCCTTGTTGATATGAGACATGCAGTAGTAGTCCATAATTACTGTTGCATTGCCAGCTCAAGTTGTACTGCTACCTCAGTTTGAAATTATAATTCGTTTGATTTTTTTTTGACTGAAAGTTTGACCACTCGTCATATTTAAAAAATATGTGCAAATATATACGAATTTAATTCATACTTAAAGAACTTTTATTAATAAACAAGTCACAAAAAAGAAATGATATTTTACATAAAATTTTAAATAAGACGAGTGGTCAAATATTTGGTCAAAAAAGTTAAACGAGTTATAATTTAAAACCGAGGAAGTACGTAGTATGCATGAATGCCTGGGATTAGTGCTGCACCAGCAGATGCAGACAAATACATAATCTATTCACTATTACTCCCTCCCATAGTACTGTAACAGACTGGTAACCAGGCAGTAATGTATATAAGCAAGCAAGCTGGCTGGCTGGCCTTGGCCAGCCTTGTTGATATGAGATACACCATATGGCGACAGGGCAATGCAACAAACAGTCTATTCCATTTTTTGTAGGCTTCCCTCAAACAAGAGGACATATTACGGTGACGGGTTACTTAGGGGGTGTTTAGTTATTGGGGTGAAAAATTTTACAGTGTTACATCAGATGTTTTATGGGATGTCGGAAGAGATGCTCGGATACTAATAAAAAACCTAATTACATAACTCGCCTGAAAACCGCGAGGCGAATTTATTAAGCCTAATTAATCCATCATTAGCACAGGTTTACTGTAGCATGGCATTGTCAAATCATTGATTAATTAGGCTTAAAAAATTCGTCTCGCAAATTTATCGCAATCTGTGCAATTAGTTATTTTTTCGTCTACATTTAATACTCCATACATGTGTCCAAACATCCGATGTGACGGGGTGAAAAATTTTAGGGGAGAAACTGAACAAGACCTTAGTTTGATATGGTCAAAAGGACTCTCTCTTGGCCGTTTCTCGAACATCTAGGACGATGTTGCGCAAAACTTGGTCATGCCAACAAAACTAACATGGCCCTTCAGAAAAATGACCAACCTTAATCAGAGCATCTGCAATAGTCCAACAAAAAAAAATCAATGAGTTTTCCTGGTTGCTAAAAAAACTAGGAAGCATTTTCTCTCACCATTTCCAATATCTTGCTCCTAAATGCTACAAGACAATTTTGCATCAGGAATCTTATACTTTTTCATATTGCTATAGCCAGTTTTATACTTTCTTTCCCTCTTGAATATTTACATTGGCAGTCCTGTCCTTTCTCTCTTTATTTGCATTGGTAGTTCTAAAAAAAGTTGGGAGTATATTTGTTGAGCTTGTCCAATAATTTCTAAAATCCTGCTCATAAAATATAGATGATAATTTTACATAAGGAAACATGAACTATTTTGAAACCACACTAACCACTTTTGTACTTTCTTTCTCCCTTGTATATTTGCATTGGGAATCCTGTCTACTCCTTATTCTTCCCCACATCCTTCTACCTCCAGATTGGCCGATCGATACGCGCGCATATATTTTCGCGTGGCTGGGTCTGTTTTCCCAAGTGCGAAAAGATTGAGAGTTAAGATAGGGAATTGTTGGAGAGTATTTTTTTCAAACTTGCCAAAAAATCAAGATTGGGAGTGGGTTTTGGAAACTCTTGGAGATGCTCTAATAGTCTTTCTTAAATTCACTCCCTAAATTCTTATTTGAAGAGCCACTTAAAAAAATTGATCTCTATATCCTTGCACTATCCAACAACTTCTCTATATTTTGTGCATACTTTAGAGAGCTAGCCCCGCTTTCTATCTTCATCTAGCAAGAAACCAACAATAGAATAGGAAAAATATTTAAATATATAATTAAAATTTTATTGGAGGTTTTTTCCACCAATATGTCTATTCCTATCAATATTGCCATCCTATATTCCAATTTATCGATAGCCAAAGATGGAGTGCGGTAATGTCTCTTTAGAGTGTGCACAAGATATAGAGAAGTTGTTGGAGAGTGGAAATGTATAGATGGAGTTCGGCGAGTGCTGAGTCCCTCAGCAACCATTTGCAGACCTCTTTGGTAGAAAGGTGCAGTGGCCAAGTTCGGTGCACCACCGGACAAGTTCATTGTGTAATATTATTTTCGCTACAAACTCATATGTGTGATGTGTATTTGCTTAGTTTAATACGATCTTTGTTGTGACGTGGATTTATCGAGGTCATTCGTGACACTCGACGGACTACCGGGTTTATATAAGTGAAAGTGTGTGCGTGCTAACATGTTAAGTGGGGGCAGCCGTACTTGATCTTGTATATAAATTGAGCGATTCTGTCACACGTTGTGTTCAACTACACTGCCATGCGCCAGCATCCACCTCTGGTAGACCCATCCGGTGCAACACGTCTGGTGTGCACCGGACTGCAATGTGCAAGCCGGTTTTTAAGGCTAAAACCAGGACACTGTGTCAAGTCCGGTGCAACTCGTCCAATCAAACCCTTTGAGTTGGGTTTTGATTCCAATCATTCTTGGGTTTCATTTGAGCTACTTGTTTTCAAAAGTGTGCACCACATCCACTCACTAGACTCAACTAGGTCAAGCTACCCGCTCATACCCCACTTTATAGTATGGCTAAAGGAAAAACAAAGATCTTATCACTACGCTAAGTGTCCCTCGACACCATAGACACTTAGAACTAGTCAATCCTCAATTTTCATGTTCATCCTTTGAAAACCAAAATGAACACCATCAATTAGTGGTATGAAAACCATAATTTCCCAATATCAATCATCATTATGACCTCACTAAAGTAATGCCGCTACAAAACACATGTTAGTCATAATGATTGTATCGTCCTTAATTGCCAAACGGAATTATGGGCCTAGATGCATTCATGGTTAACAGAGATGAGCACATTTAGCAACCGCCTGTTGGCGGTTCTTAACACACATTTATACCGCCAACATTTCAACAAAATAAAGAGAATATGACCATCAAAACTTAGGAACAGGCTTTACAACTAACATTTCCACGAGTTTTGCTATACATATGTTTTGCAGGCACAAATGCAGAAATTCACTAAAATGCGCTTTCTAGAAGGCGTATTTGAGCAAAACAAACATCAAACCCATCCAAACACAGAACCAGACCGAGTTACCGGCGTAACAGTGGCCCAGGGCCATCCAGAAGCCCACCTAGCAAAGGCGGTGCTGGGAGGCGCCAACCAGGGTGCAGGTGCACCCTGGGTGCAGCCGCACCCCCCTTGCCGCCTCTCGGGCCCACTCTTCAGGAGGCGATGCATTCAATGCTCCTATGACGGCTGCATGCGGTGCTTACAAAAAATACCACACCAAACCGTCATACTCAAGCCTATATAAGAAGCCCTCCACCTCACATCATGATGATCATACACATTTTGGAGCAAAAGAAGATGGGCTACATATATTTTCCTTAGTGAGAGGGAAAGAGTTAGAGGAAAAGCGGAGTAGTGGTACCTTCTACCCCTTGTACTTGGCGAGCCTTGTACCTCGGGTGGACGGAGTGCCGGACTTGTCGGCCCCCTCTACACTTGTACCTCTACGATCGTCTTACTAATTGGAGTAAGAAGTTCGTGTTCATCAATTGGTTTCAATTCCCTAAGTTAAGTTATCATTGTTACTACTTACTTGTGGGTTCGTCATCCGTCCTCATGACGGGTGCTCTAGTAGAGGACTCCTGATAAAGATGGAAGTTCCTGACCAACGCTAGAGTAGTAGCGGTTAGCGTAGACGTGGTGTCTAATCTACACGTTACCTTCGTTTGCCTCGTATCCCATGGTTGAGGGGTAGGCGGCAGGTGGTGATAGCCCTGTCCGTCCCCCGTAATCCCACATGTTCGGGTACGGCGTAGAGTACAGGTTGGCATCACTTGGAAGACCAGGTGCGATCCAGTGCCCGAAGTAAGTCTGTAGTAGCAAAGTTATCTTCACTTAAGGTTTCTAGCCTTAGATGAACCTCACTACCCAAGTTACCCTTCGTCCTTTTCTCTAGGTAAACTAGCCAAGAGACTACTTACATTACTGTTCCTTTAGGAAAATACGATACCCTGAATACCTTCGGTTGAAGTGCTACAACTTCCGTGCACTTGCGGACTTTTCTGCTTATGCTAAGAAGCACCAATAAGTATTTCTGGCACTGTTGCCGGGGAACGGTTGTCGTTTTAGTCTCCGAACCTATTTTGCCCGTGTATACTTTGTTTTTACCTTTCTTTTCTTTTATTCTTTTTCAATGGAGCAACCTACCATTCAAAACCTTTCTGCTCCCAAGGGCGAGTTCGTCAAACCTCCATAATCCTCGAAGCCAATCACAGCTTCAAGTTACAAACTCCTCCCAGGCTTTATAGCCATGGTTTGGGAATAAGCCTTCTCATGGTTAGATTATGAAAACCCTTATCATCACTATTGGCATTTCTTAGCATCACCACCAAGAGCAGACACAGGGTCTACCCTTAGCAGTGGTGCCAGAAATGCCGGTTGGTATTTCTAAGCACAATCACCAAGAATAGGGGTTAAGCCCTCCCATGGTAACTGTACCAAGAAACACCTAATAGGTCATAACGTTTACAGATGTTATCCGCAAGCGCACGGATCTATCGTTTAGCATTTCACCTGACAGTATTCAGGGTATCATTATTTATATTTTTCCCAAAGGAAGGCATGGTGTATAAGTTTCTAGTAGGGATGTGGACAAGATAATATGACTGCATAATAGACAAGTACTCGGTATAGGGGTAAGTCATGATAAGCATAAGATAGTGTGACACACAAATGGGCTAACCTCAAGGACTAAAGGGAAAACAAAGAATAAAAGAATGTTCCTAAGTGGAGCAGGCATGTCTAATATAGCCGTGCATAGAACAGTTGATGATCAAACATAAATATGGTTAAGAGTTAGAGCAATACATGAGAATGGGTCGGGAGGCCACCGAGTACTAGTCTGCCAGCAACCTCATGTGACAATTTAGACTCCTACACCCTAGACGAACGTGGGGGAGTTCAAGAGACGGACAGGGCTATCACCACCTGCCGCCTACCCCTCGACCGTAGAAAGGGAAATGCAATCACTCGCCCCTATATATCCGGGCACCTCGCCTGTGTATATAGTGATCACCCAAGTCCCTCGTGGTCACCGACCCTATGGATCGACAGGTAAAGAACTTGGGCGTAACCGAAGGCATGACGAATCACCACCTGTACTTAGCTCTAAACCCCAACAGACATATACTACGAATGTTTAAGCATAAAGTTTTATATGATGAAACCCTAGCATAGAAACTATAGTCTAGTTCGTATGCTAAGATCATTTCATATGAACATGTTAAGATCATCACACACAAACTATATGCTAGTTCATATGTCAAGATTATAACATGAAAACTATACTCTAGTTCTATAGCACAACTATATAAAAGATATGAAAGCTTGAACTTGGAAGAAAACATAGTAGTATTATTCATACCCAAGATCCTTTCTTCCAAGGAGACAAGCCTTCCTTGGTGGCTCAAGCCTTGCTCCTCTACTATTTCTACTCCTAATCTAAGCTAAAGAGTGGAGGTGGAGAGTGGAGTGAGGTGTGCTCCCAAGTTGTGGTGTGTGTAGAGTGAGGCACCCCTCCCCTCTTATATAGGGGCTTTTTGACTTTGCCTTTCTTTCATCCTACCATCTAATAAGACTTTTGTGGAGCTGGGTAGGGATAAAAGTTGCATACTTGCATCATGTCATGTTGCTAAGTCAAAAACTGGACCATAGGAGAGACTAGTCATATACCTTGATCAAGATTGTGCAAGTGTGTAATATTTTTGTATTTTTTATGAACTCAAATGGCATGCCTCTCTCTTTTTGAAATCTTTGAGAGTATGGGCTATCTTTATTCTCACTAGCGGGTGTCGGAGCACCCATTGTTTTCTCTCTTTTTGGCGGGCATCAAGGTACCTATTGTTTTTTCTCTCTTTTTCTATATTTTTTTTTGGCTCATGCTCTTTTAGCATGGCATCTTTATTCTCATATATATATTCCTTTTTTTCATAGCCCATACTTTCTAGATAACTTCTGGAGAAAAATATTTGACATAGAGTTTTATTTATAAAGTGTATGTCGATCTTGATCATAGGTGTATGAAAAGAATCTCAACATTGGTCACAACAATTTGACAAAGCTCACCATGAAAACAAGTAGTATATGACTGAGGTTTTGTATACAAATGTGTCATATGGCTTTAGTAGGAATTTTGGATCATTGAGGAACTTTTAATTTTAGTTTTTTTTGAAAATAAAATCTCTGGATGTCAAGTCTTTCTTAGAACAAAGTCATAGCAAAGTCTATTTCTCTATGTCATGTCAAACAACTACTTAGACCAGATTTAGCATTTTGCACCCACAAGTTTCAAGTTTTCAGGGTAAGCAATATTTTTAAGCCAATAAACTCAAACATTGGAGAAGACTAAGCTATAAGCTAGGCATAGTTTAAAACATAAGACAGAGCAACTATTTATCATTTCAACAAGGATGGAATCAACATTTCTACAACACATGTATGGAGTAGAATTTGTTTATTATTTTATTTATTATATTATTTTATTACTACTACTATTATTATTTATTTTATTTTTAGTTTCCTATGCATGATAAAATAAATATGCAAAAAGGAAATGAATGCAAGAAAGTAAATATGCAATGCATCATACCTGTGTGGGGCCCTCCCCAAGCTAGCTCAAGGCCAGAAGTCCGAGTTTGCTTGATGAAGACTCCGAGGCAGGTATTTTGTTTGTTTTTGAATTTTTATATTTTTATCCTTGTTTTATACTTAGCTGCTTTTGGAACGCCGATCAAATTAAGCAAATTGTTCAATTTGATCAAGGCAGACTAGTCAACTTAAGCACCATGCTTAATTTGAAAAGTCTATGAAAACATGATCGCAACAAATCATATTCTCGAACCCAAGCATGCTAGTATAAACAAAAGTTTGTTCAATAAGATGAATATTTTTGGTTTGGTTTATCATTCAAAGTTTCATATTTAGCAAAGTTTCAGAACAATGATCAAATTCAAAATTTAATCAAGGTAGGCAGTTTAACCAAAGCACCATGCTAGTTTAAAAAGCCAATGAAGACATGATCGTACGAACCATGCTTCAAACTTAAACTTGCTTCATATAAAACTTATGAAGATTAACTAACTTTTTATCACGTTATTATATTTATGAAATATTTTTTTCTTTTTTTTTCTTTTTATCATTACTATCTATATTAGCAATGTTTATTTGTATGAAAATATTAAAAAGGATAACTACTGTTTACTTGTGGCGAGGGCTCTCCTTTTAAAGTCCGTTGAATAGGACTCTTCTCCTTTTAGTTCTTCCTTGTGGAAGGTTCATCCGTGTCTAAAGAAGTAGATGCGGATGTTGACCTTTCTGCCTGCCATATCTGCTTAACACTACCTAGTGGTTGTGTCTTGGGCTGTTTGTTTTTGTTGAACCCATTGAATGGGCATCTCATAGTTTGTCCTTGCATATGAAAACTAACATGCCCTGACGCCACATGTAAGACTGCATTTGTAGTGTTAAGAAATGGTATTCCTAGGATCGGGGGAACCCTCTGCTTGTGGCCCATGTCGAGGATGACGAAGTCCATGGGGATGTATGCATCTCGAATTTTTACCAAAACATCCTTGGCTACTCCCTCCGGCCTTCGTAGTGATTGATCTACCATCTACAATTGAAAATTTGTAGTGCGCAAAGGTCCACCTAGGATTTCATCATATGTTACCTTGGACATGATGTTCATGCTTGCTCCAAGGTCACAGAAGGCATTGTGGATGACATGTGGGCTGATTGAGCATGTGATTGTCAGGCGGCCAGGATCTTCTTTCTTGGTGATGGATGGTGATTCTGTGAGATGATCTTGGCTTTTCCGACACAGAGGCTTACCGAACCTCGTTGAGACCATTTTAACAGATTCGAGAGAAGTTTCAGGTTGCCCCGAAATTTCACCCAAATCAACAATAGGTATAGCAACAGACTGAGCTAATTGTGTTTCTATCCTTTTATTAAAGCTCAGTTGGTTGTTCATAGAAGAAGTTAACCCTTCTATTTTAAAGTTCATAAGCTCAAGCATTTTATCATTAATTTTCAACTTTTCTTTAAGAGTTTCAATTGGTTTTACTTGGCTTAAGACTAAATCTTTTAAGGAAGGTTCATTCCAATAGTAAATTGAGTTAAAGTTCGAATTACCTCCTCGATGTTGTGGCGTGACTGGTGATTCCACCCATTCTGGCCTCCTTGTTGGTTGAACCCATTGTTGATGTAGGTAGTGGCTCCACGGGTTTCGGGGCAGTCGTTCCCCAAATGGCCAACACCACCATAGATTTCGCACATCATATGTGAGTCCATGGCCTTGACTGTGCCATACATTGCACTTTTTTCGATGGCACGCTCATCAAGCCTTTTCAATAGAAGGTCCATTCTTCTAACAAGCACATCCGTCTCCTTCACGGTGTGCATGTCTTCTTGTTTGGGTGGGCTTCGCTCTTCACCCCACCCACAATTGCCTACCATCTTGTCAATGAGAGTCATGGCTTCAGTGAGGGTGTAACACCTCAGGTGTTAGCTCCATAATTGCATTGCATTTGCATAAGCATAAGCATGCATCATCTCATGTTATTTTATGTGTTGCAACTAATGTGGATGATTCAGAATTTTGATGGTTTGTAATCTTATCACACTAGTGTTTTGTGTAACTAAGGGATAGAGTAGCTAATTATATCTCACAACACCTTAGTTATACTTAGGGTCACTCATGGAGCAAGGTTCATGTTGACCAAAATCACCAAAATGCCCTCCAAGGTGTGGTTGACCACCATTTAGCCCTAGGATGCTCTAGTTTGACCAATTAAAAAGTCTAGCTTGGAAACCTTGCATGGAGGAGCACCCTTAAGCAAAGTTGTAGGGAATTTTATGGGGAACAAAAGTCTCAATATGACCATCTCATGAAACTGGCCTGAACATGCTCAAAAATGGCCCACAAGTCAGCTAGAGGGGCTGCCTCAACACTTAGAATTTTTCTAAGTCTCCAAGTGTCCCTCCAGTTTTACTGTGGCCTACTTTAGAAGCTTGTAGTTTGCAAACCAGGCCAAACCAGCTTCCACTCATATTGACAAACTTGTAGCCCTCATGTAGCTCTACAACATTGCCAACATCACCCATACCTGGTTCTCAATGGTTTAGGAGATATAGTGTCAAGAAATTAGGGTTTCAGTCGGTGTCATTAACTGAAAACATGTTTCAGTTTCACCGAGCACCACTTTGGGGCCATGTAGTTCCAAATCCAAGCCGAATTTGTTCTTGAGCCAATTAGCAAAGTTGTAGCCCTCACGAAGCCCTACATTTTTGATGTTATCATCTGCTCCTAACTCGAACCGGTTTAGGAGATAATTAGTGTCAAACTTGCTCTGTCAGTCGACCATCGATGTCACGTTTGCAGCTTCGATTTAGTCAAACCGGCTCGTCTGTCTGCCGTGGCCAACCGGAGCCAGGACAGCGGCGATGCGTGGGGGCTCGGTGGCGGCCATGCGCCGGCTGTGGTCCCACCAGTCAGACCACAAGGCCTTCAAGGACGCCACGAAGCCAGACCTGTCGCTCACTCGCGCCTCTGCTTCTTCCTCGCCCTCCCTGAGCCAGGGCGGAGCACCGAGGTGCCATTGCCGCCGCGCCTCTTCCCCGCGCTCGTGCGCCGTCGTCGTTGCGTCTCGGCTTGATTCCTCCCGCAAGCGACCCCGCCGCGTCTCCCTCTACCACCTCCACCCATTTCTGGAAGCGTTTGAGTGAAGGTGAGGCCACATTGCTCGCTTCCGCCGCCACGGCCGCGTTCGGGACCTCGCCGGAGTTCGAGGCCGCCGTGGTCAGAGCGGCCTAGCCCTTCTCATCCCTTCCTTTTCTCTTAGTCGGCTATCCAGTGACCCCGGGGAGCTTGGAGCGGGTTTGGTTGAGGCGGTAGGGGCTCACCGTCGCCGGCGTACCGCCGCGCACCTCCACCGTGCCGCCATGACCGACGGCGAGTGCCTTTCCGTTGCTCTGCCACCCCGTTCTTGCCACCAATCGACGTAGTTCGATGACGTGGTCATGCCCGTTCATCCAGTTTCACCGGCCGGCTCACCGACGGCGAGTTCCGGCAACCATAGCCACCCTCCTCCGCCTCTCTCTCTCTGATCGGTGGGGCCACCTGGTCAGTCGCACGCGCGCACGGGCGGGAGCCGTAGCAGGCCGCGCGCGAGAGCGGGCCACGCCGAGAGAGTTGGGCCCGGTAGTAGGGTTTGATTTTAGTTTTTATTTCCTTTCTCTAATTGCCACAAATTTTAGATAATGTTTGGAAAAAATGTAGATCTAGGGTTTTACGTGCTCAAAAATCATGAGATAAATTTTGTTAGGATCTACATGATGTGTAGTATTTTAGAAAAATATAAATCTGGTATGTGATGTTTAGTTTCTGGGAGAATTTAATAGATCTTTCAAATGTGTTTTAAAATGAATGCAAATTTGTTAAATATATAACTTGAGCTGTAGTATTCCAAAAATTATGAAATTTGGTGGGTAGGCTATTTTATACTTGCCCTAGCTCTGGTAAAAATTTGGGCATTAGTGCTTAAGTACTTTTCAAGTTATAATGCTATCTTGTTATTTTAGGAAATACTTGACTGAATTTTAGCAATTTTTCTACATGTGCAATGTTCTTATAAATTTTTGGAGAATGTTTTGGTACCCTAAAGTGTCTAAGAAAAATATGAAATCTGTTGTTTGATACTTTTCAATATAAATTGTTAATTATACAAAAATCAGCCTTTTGGGCTTGTGAATTTTTTTTGGGAGTTTCTTTAAATAATTTTAGTTCAAATTTTTACAGTAGTCTCTTTTTGGGTTAGAGAGTCCCCTGTAATTTTGGTAGAATTTTAGGAGCAGTTTACATATATGTTTAAAATTCCACTTAATTAATTAAGTAAATTAAGAAATGAGTATAAATAAATGTTCTAGGTGGGCACACCTTACTTTCTGATGTTTTTGTGACCTATGTGAACTTGTGGTAACATTAGTTTGATCTTAAGGGATGTTTGCCACATCAATAAATATTTAATCCTTGCAATTTTAGGTTTTCTGGACGGCTGGTAGTATTTCTAGGTTTGACCTTTGATAAAGGTGTTTTCTGGGAAACTTATAAATACCAAAGTTGTAGTAAACTTGATAAACTAGCTTGTGTCAAAATTTGGGAGCATTTGGCTTAGTAGTTTAGGAGTTATTGCTGTTTAATGTGACAGTTCAGAATTGGCTACTCTCTGTTTAGAGGGGACAGATTCTGGAACTTATGAAATTCGACATGGAAAACTGAGGAGTTTAGGGTTGAGGTCTGAAAATGAATTGTAGTGCATTTCTTAAGCTTTCCAGATTGTCTCAGATCATGTCTTTTGGAGTTGGGAATCTCCAGTTATGTTAGAAACAAGTAGCTGCTGTCCAGAATGTTTTACTGTGGTATTTTGCTGTTGGATGTGGTGACCTAAGTAATGCTACTCTTGTAATTGTTAGGTGTTAGGGCCTTAACCGAAGAAGAACAGCTATATCTTAGGTTGAGTAGTTTAGGTGAGTACTTCTCTACCGGAGAGGAAATTTGCACCTACTATTTGAAGTGATTTGAATAGAGCTTTAAGAATGTTGTAAAGCATTTCATTCCGAGCATACTGCATCTTTCATTATGCATCCATGAGATTTATTATGCACTCATGCAATAGGTGTTCCGGAGGGGGTAACACTCCTCGAGTTCAAGCAAGTGATATCGGAGGAAGTCCAGGACCAGCCGGAGCCAGCAGAGGAACCAACCGGCGGAGAAGCTCCCGCAGAAGACCTGCCGGAGTGCCCTGACCACCGGCCTTCGACCTTTCTGAAAGGCAAGCTCCGGTGCATGCTGAACCCATCATTTTATAAATCTATCTTGAGTACTTTTAATTGTTTAATGCATTAAGTTGTAGGAATTGTATGAAAACAATTGTTGCACTATACCTGTCCTTGTCCAGATATCGTACTTAATCCTATATTAGGTTTAGGCACATGTCAATGCTTAGCCCTGCTTAGTACGGTAGAAATCGGGTGATTTCCGGTCATCCGCGAGATGTAGGAAGGAGTCACGAGTGGCTTTATGGCTATCGTGGATGGAACCATGCCTTAAAATGAAATTGAGACCGGGCGGGAATTCGATAGTACAGCCGCAAGACACTTCACGTCTTGGGTGTGGAGCTATGCCCGTCTGAGTCATTTAAGGACCAATTCGATGTATGTCCTTGAGTCATGTTGAACGCAGTCTAACACTTAGTTGGCCGGATAAGTCGTTCTGACCGCGAAGCCGAGTAATGTGGTTCAGGCCGGGAATCGAATGGTAGGTTGCTTCTTGGAGGAGAGAAAGGATGTGCTTGGGGACATTGGCGTGAGACCAAGGGGGGGTTAGAGTCCCTATCACCTGGCAGAGTGTCGCCCTTAGGGTCGCGACATCATTCGGACCCGCGATTCCTGAACCATACGAAAGGTGGCTTGTGCGACCCTGGCAGGGGCCTGCGCGGTGAGTGTTAGAAATACCCCTCCAGCTGGATAGGAATTCGATTTGAATCGTCGTCGCTCCCGGTTAGTGAGCACTTGACTTGAGCAGCGGCAACGTAGATCTCATTAATTGAACAGATGGTTAAGTGAATGATACATTGTTGCCACAATTTATACCTGCTATGAATAAAATGTTAATAATTGTTTGATGATACTCAAGTGTATGTGTAGTATAGGTGCTAAGATAGATGACAGGTAAATGCTAAAAATAACTGCTAGTACAGGTTATAAGAGTTTCAACTACTTATGCCTTTATGCAAAATGTGGTGTCAGCTAGCCTCTTGTGTAAGCCTTGCATAATCCTTGGTGTCATTTTATTTCTGGTTTATGACGGGTAAGTCTAGCTGAGTACATTCCAGTACTTAGGGTTTATTCCCCCCTGTTGCAGATGATATGCTCTATCAAGGCTTCTGCAAGACGTGTCTCCACCCTGCGGGTGACGAAGACTAGATCACTAGGGCGTGATGATCTTTTATGTACTTTCCTCATGCTTTTGCGGGTTGTTGATCAACAAGACTGGCAGTAGTTAAACAACTGGTGTGTGTTATGCTTCCACTACTTTCCGAACTTGGTTTGTAATAATTGCAACTCCGTGGTGTAAACTTATTTCCGAACTACTTGTGAAATGTAACGTATGATGTTGTATGTTGAATGATGGGATCTTGGTTGTAAGCAAGTTGGTTTGAAATCCTTCGTGATTTCGATTGACTACCGGGATTATATGGGCTCAAGTTTGAAAAATTTGAGCGCTTCGGTGCTTGTTTTTGTACTTGTGCTCTTATAATTTGGTCGGTTCTGTTACAGCTGGTATCGGAGCATAATTCAACATTATACACATCATACGGGTAATTAAAAACAAAAGTATTTGTTTATGAAAAGGGTTAAACTATAAAAATTATTTTTATAGGTATGCCAGTGATCACATCCCTTAGCCCAAATAAGGACTCTTAGGTGGCTTACTATAAAGACTAACTTGGGGGGCCTGGTTTGTTTTTGTTCGTCGTCCATACGGCGTGATATTGTTTGGATGTCATCCACTTGGGTGGTAATGTATGGATCAATTGCCTCAACGCTCTGGTAAGTGTGAGTTGTGAGAGCATGATCGTCCAACCGGCGGTCTAGGGGAGAGTAGTTTTGGTGACTTACATAATTACATGTTCAGACCATGTAATTATGTACGCACTTAATTGTGGGCATCTATAAATCGGGTAGCTTTGATACTGAAATATATACATCAGGGGATGTGTATATGGAAAGTATTTAAATTACTGCTTTTCTTGTGTGCTTATATTGGGAAACTGTTGGGCTGAAATGAGATTTTCTGTAGGTACACTAACAGCGTAACGAGTAGACCGATAGTTTCGCTTATATGAGAGAACGTATGTATGCCACCGTCTAGCGTTAGAACTTTAGATTTCTACTAAGGTGAGAGGGTGTACGGAACGTGCATGCATCATGTTTAATTAGGTCATACATGTCATTTTACTCCCTTCTTAAAATATTCTTAGTCCCGACTAAATTAAATCTCGTATCCCCTAAATTATCCTCACCTTAAGTCGTACCTTTTTAATACAGATGGCACGTACTAAGAGGACCGCCCGTAAGTCGACCGGAGGAAGGGCTCCTCGCCACCAGCTAGCTCCACGTGAGCCCCGCCCCGAGCCCACTGAGGTGGAAAGGCTGCGGGCTGAGTTGGCCGAAGTGACTGCTGCCAGGAATGCAGCGCGTCAGCAATTGGAGCAAGTGATCCGTGACCGTGATCAGGAAACACTTGCAGTCTAGAGGTTGACAGTGGCAAATCGCAACTGTCAACGCATGCTGGTCCGTGTCATGAACTAGAGGGATGAAGCCTGGCACGAGGAGAACATTCTGAGAGCTCGTCAGTTTGAGCTCGAGCAACAGTTGGAGAATGCTGAAGAATACAATGACAACCTTCATGAAGAAGTGCACCGCCTGAACAACGAGCTTAATCCCCTGCTGCCTCGAAACAAAAACGCCGATGAGGACATGGGTTCGGGAATCTTCATGGCTGAAGATGATGATGAAGTGGAGGTCAATGGGCCCCAAGATGCCGCACCAGAAGAAGAGCCAGAAGAAGAAGAAGAAGACGAGGAGTTAGAGCCTGTTAGCGATGAGGATGGCGGGGAGATTGTAAGGTCCAAATGGCTAGAGGGGGGTGAATAGCCTATTTAAAATTCTACAAGCTTCACTAAACAACCACGTTAGTATAAAAGATGGCTAAGCTAATTCTAGCACTAGCTCAACTATACTATGCAAGCCACCTATACAATTCTAGTGAAGCAAGGCTATGATCTCTAATACACACCAACAAGACTAAGTCACTAAGCTACTTACTCCTATGTGATAAAAGCTACACTAAGCAAACTACACTAGGAATAGTACAAGAAAGTAAAGAGCAAGTGACTTGATTCTTATACCAACGATGTAGAGAAGTAATGCACTCGAAGAATCAATCACAAGAGAAATCCTCGGCAAAGAGATGACATAAGATTTTTACCGAGGTTCACTTGCTTCCCGGCAAGCTACTCCTCGTTGTGGCGGTGCACCCACTTGTCGGTTCGCGAGCTAATCGACTATCAAGAGTCGAGCCCTCGGCGGGCGCCGCACAACCGCACACAAGATGGGGATCCTTCAAGCCACGAGCTTCACTAGAGTATCCAATTTGCGAACTCCCACGGGGAAGGATCAAGAACCCCTTACAACACTTGGTGAGGGCTCCAACAATCTCCAATTGCGAGCTCAATCACCTCCGCTGCTCCAAGCCGTCTACCGTGTCGGGAAACACGGAAGAGTAACAAGAAATCCACAGCAACTCGAAGATCAAGTGCCTCTAGAATGCAACTCTCAAGCAATGCACTTGAATCTCACTCAATCTCACTCAAGATGTGCAACTATGCAAAGAGATGAGTGGAGGGGTTGTTCTCTAGCTCAAAGGATGTCTCTAGGTCTCAAAATGTGCAAGAGTTACCCTCAAACCCAGGACACCCTCTATTTATAACGAAGGGGTACGCAGCTAGCCGTTACGGACGACGCAACGAAAATCACGCTGACCGGACGCTCCGGTCTGGGTGACCGGACGTGTCCGGTCACTACACGACAGCAAGAAACATTGCGTGTCAGAACTAGCCGTTGCCGTGATCGGACGCACTCAACCGATTGACCGGACGCGACAGTGCCAGCGTCCGGTCGCGTTCCAGTAAGCTCCCGTCGAGACCGGACGCGTCGGATCACACGTGACCGGACGCGCCGCGCGTCCGATCAGCACTCCATTGCTCTCTGCCCCTCTAGACGCCTGACCGGACGCTCCGGTGCCGTGAGGGATCGGACACGCTGGTCGCGCGCTTTACTTCTGTGCACAGGTGAACTGACCGGACGCGCTGGTCAGGCCAGACCAGCGTCCGGTCACAAACCCTAGTGCCTGCGCCACGTTGAACTGACCGGACGCGTCCGGTCAAACCGTGACCGCGTCCGGTGCAGCGTCCGGTCACCACAGTGACCGCCGTTCGCCTCCGTTTCTTTTCTGACTTTCAGCGCAGTAGAAAATAGGCGTTTCACTTCCCAAAAAGCGCCGAATCCCTCTCTACCGCTCAAACTCCACCGCCTTCGCAAATGTGCTAACACCACCAAGTGTACACCACCATGTGCATGTGTGTTAGCATTTCACAAACAATTTCCAAGGCGTTATGTTAGCTCTTAACTAGATCCTAATGCATATGCTCAAGACATTGATCTAGTGGCACTTGATTCCCGAGCTAACCGTGATTGCCCCTCTTGATAGTCGGCTATGTATCCTAAATCTGGTCAATCACTTCTCTACTCATCTTAGACCGGCAAAAGGAAAACCCTATGGTTATACCTTTGCCTTGCGCTCTTAGATCCTTCTCTTCCACTTGATCATTATGTCCATCATTTTATGCGCATCTCCACCATGATCATCATTTCATGTCCATACATCATCTCTTTGTGATCTTGTGGCCACCACTCCTTGCCACGTACACCTTCATCACATGTGTTGCTTATGCCTAACTCAAAACACTTAACACATGGCATTAGCAACTTGGTGTCATTAATTACCAAAACCAAACTTGGGCTTTCAGAGATCCTTGACACCGACTCTGAGGACGATGCATAGAGTAGTCATCGCGTAGCTACGTTGTTAGGATCGTCTTTTGTGCCCTCCCTGTGTTAGAGAGAGGCTTTGTAATAACTTGACTTGTGGGATGTAAGGTCAAACCCTATATTTCCTGGATGTTTAGTTTGAACCTGTTAATTTTGATCGCAATGGGATGTCTTATTGTGTTGCGTTCGATGATGGTGTTACGATTAGCACCCTTCGGTGCCGCGACGAAACCGAGGGCCTCCTATGGCGCGCGACATAAGGCTGTGCTGCTTGGCACGCGCTGGTATCGAGGTGGCTAGTCATGATCCACCATGGAACTCTACCGTTGAGAAGTCTCTTTGTGGTCAGTTTGAAGTAGCCTTTCTCAGTCAACTAAAATTTTGAGATCGAATCCAAGTACCGTGCGAAAAGTCAAAAAAATAACATAGGTATTGAAGTAAACGGTTCAGTCACTGTTGTGCCTCTGTGAGTGAGCCTTTATCAAAATACATCTTGATGGATTCCCTTGCATGATTGCGTCAATTGATGCGCTTGAATGGATTGTGTGGTTGTGATGAATTATTGTGCCTTGATTAATTGAGAAGTCCATTTCATGAAGTCAGTTTGACATTTTTGCAATAATTCGTCTACAAATTTCCCACATCGTCAGTGCTCATTGGCTACGCATTTTGCAGATGTCGTACAATCTCCGTCGGGGTCGTGGCAATGAGGATGAGGAACAGCCACCCCCTCCGCCACCACCTACCCCGGCTGAGCTGATGCAGACCGTGGTCGAAGGGCAGCGCATGTTGGCTGACGCTATGCGCCAACTTGCCAATCGGGAGGCTCGTCATGGCCGCCAGGGCCCAGAACCCAATCAGCACAGTGATTTCAAGGACTTTCTTGGTACTAAGCCCCCGCTCTTTAAGGAGGCGGAAGAACCACTGCAAGCCGACGAGTGGTTGAACACTATTGAACAAAAGTTTCGTCTGCTTCGCTTGACCGATGAGCTAAAAACTGAATATGCTTCTCATCAGCTGCATGGTCCAGCGGGTATTTGGTGGAGCCACTATCGTTCCACACTGCCTGCAAATGTCCCGATTGCTTGGAACCAGTTCAAGGCAGCATTCCGTTGGAACTATATCCCTCCAGGTCTTATGGCAATCAAGCACACAGAATTCATGAGGCTGTCGCAGGGAAATAAAAGCTTGACTAAATATCTGCAATCTTTCAACAACCTGGCAAGGTATGCCACAGAGTTTGTGGATACCGATGCCAAGAAAATTGCTAGCTTCAAAAGGGGCCTCGGCCCAAAGCTGATGAAGACTATGGGCACTAGCAAGTGTACTACCTTCAATGATTTTATCAGTGATGCTTTGACCCAGGAGAACAATAATGCTATTTATTCTGCCTCTAAGAGTCATAAAAGGGCCCTTGAGGCGAGTGCTTCGCAGTCTCGGACCTCAGCTGCACCTAGGTCTTCCCCTCGCCCACCTGCTCAAAATACCAAGTTCCGTCCGCCATAGAAGAAGCCTGCTGCCAAAACTGGGTTCCGCAAGGCTTATACAGTCGCTCTGCCAAAGGGAACTTCTGGTCAGAGCAGCTCTAGTGTTCCTCCCAGCAACATGCCTTGCTGGAACTGCAACAAGCCAGGCTATTGGTCCCGGAACTATCCTTACCCTAAGAAGAATGTCAACCAAGGTGGCCGTCAGGGACACGCTCATTATAATAGTATTGAGGAAATCCCATCTGGTGAGGTTGTCACTGCTGGTAAGTTCCTAGTTGACCAACACCCTGCAGTGGTACTTTTTGATTCAGGTGCTTCGCATTCCTTTATCAGTCCTAAGTTTGCATCAAAGTTTGCACACAAGTTACATACTGTTGAAGGTGTGGATTATTGCATTAGTGCTGCAAGTGGGAATATTTCCACAAATAAAGTAGTGGGGAACCTTGAGTTTGAGATAGAAGGGCGAAATTATTCGCTTACTTTATTGGTTTTGCCGGGATTAGACATAGATGTTATTTTGGGCATGAATTGGATGAGTCAGAATGGGGTACTCATCGATACATCCACTCGGGTAGTTATGCTAAGAGATCCTACAGATCAAAAGGGTTTTCTAGTACAACTTCCTAGAAAAATTGACTTGTCTGGTGAAGTTCATGCTGTGCAAGCAAAAGCGTTGGCTGAAATTCCCGTAGTGAGTGAGTTTCCTGACGTTTTTCCTGATGAATTGCCAGGACTCCCTCCGGATCGGGATGTGGAATTTAAAATCGAGTTGTTGCCTGGCACGGCACCCATCTCTAGGAGACCTTATAGGATGCCTCCGAATGAGTTAGCTGAACTTAAGGTGCAGTTGAATGAACTGTTGAAGAAAGGGTTGATTCGTCCTAGTTCGTCTCCGTGGGGATGCCCTGCTATCTTTGTGAAGAAGAAGGATCAGACCTTGCAGATGTGTGTAGATTATAGACCTCTGAATGCAGTCACTGTCAAAAATAAGTATCCTCTGCCACGTATCGATATCTTGTTCGATCAGTTGTCCAAAGCTAAAGTCTTTTCCAAGATTGATCTGAGGTCTGGGTACCATCAGATTAAAATCCGGCCTGAAGATATTCCAAAAACAGCCTTCTCGACAAGATACGGCCTTTATGAGTATCTTGTTATGTCTTTTGGCCTGACAAATGCCCCCGCACACTTCATATGCTTGATGAATTCGGTGTTTATGCCCGAATTGGACAAGTTGTGGTGGTGTTTATTGATGACATCTTGATATACTCTGAAAATGAGGAAGAACACGCTGAACACCTACGTATTGTCCTCACCAGACTGCGTGAACATCAATTGTATGCGAAGTTCAGTAAGTGTGAATTCTGGCTTCGTGAAGTACCTTTCCTTGGGCATGTGTTGTCCGATGGGGGAATTATGGTGGATCCCACCAAGGTACAGGAAGTATTGAATTGGAAGGCTCCTACTTCGGTTCATGAGGTCCGGAGTTTTCTTGGGTTGGCTGGCTATTATCGTCGCTTCATCCCGGATTTCTCAAAAATAGCCAAGACCATGACTCGATTGCTGCAAAAAGACACCAGGTTTGTCTGGACTTCTGAGTGTGATGCGTCTTTTCACCAACTGCGAACCCTCCTAACCTCGGCTCTAGTTTTGGCACAACCGGATATCGAGAAACCATTTGATGTTTATTGTGATGCCTCAGGCATAGGTTTGGGAGGTGTTTTGATGCAGGAAGGCCGAGTAATTGCATATACCTCTCGATAACTTCGGAAACATGAGGTGAATTACCCAATGCATGACTTAGAACTGGCTGCAGTTGTTCATGCTTTGAAAGTATGGCGGCATTATCTGCTGGGCAATGTCTGCAATATCTATACAGACCACAAAAGCCTCAAATACATCTTCACCCAACCCGAGTTAAATATGCATCAGAGAAGATGGCTCGAGTTGATTAAGGATTATAACCTTCAAGTACATTATCATCCTGGCAAGGCAAATGTGGGTGCGGATGCGTTAAGCCGTAAGTCTCATTGCCATTCCTTAGTGGAAACTGATTTTCACCGATCTCGCCTTCTACATCCGGCAGTCTTGTACAACATCACTGTCAGTTGTACTCTCAAAAGCAGAATTATTGAGCTCCAGAAGACTGATCCTGGTATATTCCACATAAAACGCAAGATTAAAGAGGAAGAAACTAAGCACTTCAGGGTAGATGAAGAAGGTGTGCTGTGGTTTAAGGATAGATTAGTGGTACCTAAGGACCGAGAGCTTAGAGATCAGATCCTGTCCGAAGCACATTCGTCCAAGTTGTCCATCCATCCTGGTAGTAATAAGATGTATTATGATTTGAAGCCACTTTATTGGTGGACCAAGATGCGGAAAGAGATAGCTGCATATGTTGCTAGGTGTGACACCTGCTGTAGAGTTAAGACCGTGCATATGAAAGCTGGGTTACTTCAGCCACTTTCTATCCCAGGCTGGAAATGGGAAGAGATAAGTATGGATTTCATTGTCGGACTTCCTCCTACTGTCAAAAATCATAACTCCATCTAGGTAATTGTGGATCGTTTGACCAAATCAGCTCACTTCATTCCAGTTAGAGTGGACTATCGTCCCACTGACTATGCTGAGTTGTACTTCAATCAGATAGTCCGGCTCCATGCGGTACCTCGTACTATCGTTTCTGACCGTGATCCCTAGTTCACTGCTCGCTTTTGGGAGCACTTGCATCACCTTCTGGGAACCAAGTTAGTGAGAAGCTCTGCTTATCACCCCCAGACGTCTGGTCAGACGGAACAAGTGAACCAAATCTTGGAAGATCTGTTGCGGGCATGCGTCATTTCATCCAAGGGTTCTTGGGAAAAATGGTTACCTCTAGCTGAATTCTCGTACAATAATAGTTACCAAGAGAGTATTAAGATGGCCCCATTCGAAGCTTTGTACGGTCGTAAGTGTAGAACTCCACTAAACTAGGTAGAAGCTGGTGAAAGAAGGTATTATGGTATTGATTTTGTTCAGGAAGCTGAGGAACAAGTCCGTACCATCCAAAAACATATGGCTGCAGCCCAAGCTAGACAGAAAAGTTATGCTGATCGTCGTAGAAAACCGCTCGAGTTTGAAGTTGGAGACTTCGTTTATCTGAAAGTTTCTCCAATGAAGAGTGTCCAACGTTTTGGTGTTAAGCGGAAACTTGCACCAAGATACGTGGGTCCTTTCCATATCATAGGCAAGAGTGGAGCTGTTGCGTACAAAATCCAGTTACCTCCTGAAATGAGCGCCATATTCAACGTTTTCCATGTATCTCAGCTCAAAAAGTGTCTTCGAGTCCCTGAGGAACGAGTTCCTTTAGGAGATATCAGGCTTGAATCCGATCTAACCTACGAAGAAAAGCGAGTCCGGGTGATCGATACTCAGGAACGAGTAACTAGAAGCAAAGTGGTTAAGTGGTATAAAGTAATGTGGAGTAATCAGGGTAGTGAAAGTGACGCTACATGGGAACGGGAGGACTATTTGCGGGATGGCTATAAGGAATTCTATGAAAAATGGTACGCTTTCCAAATCTCGGGACGAGATTTTTATAAGGGGGGAGGGCTATATAACACCTTAGGTGTTAGCTCCATAATTGCATTGCATTTGCATAAGCATAAGCATGCATCATCTCATGTTATTTTATGTGTTGCAACTAATGTGGATGATTCAGAATTTTGATGGTTTGTAATCTTATCACACTAGTGTTTTGTGTAACTAAGGGATAGAGTAGCTAATTATATCTCACAACACCTTAGTTATACTTAGGGTCACTCATGGAGCAAGGTTCATGTTGACCAAAATCACCAAAATGCCCTCCAAGGTGTGGTTGACCACCATTTAGCCCTAGGATGCTCTAGTTTGACCAATTAAAAAGTCTAGCTTGGAGACCTTGCATGGAGGAGCACCCTTAAGAAAAGTTGTAGGGAATTTTATGGGGAACAAAGGTCTCAATATGACCATCTCATGAAACTGGCCCGAACATGCTCAAAAATGGCCCACAAGTCAGCTAGAGGGGCTGCCTCAACACTTAGAATTTTTCTAAGTCTCCAAGTGTCCCTCCAGTTTTACTGTGGCCTACTTTAGAAGCTTGTAGTTTGCAAACCAGGCCAAACCAGCTTCCACTCATATTGACAAACTTGTAGCCCTCATGTAGCTCTACAACATTGCCAACATCACCCATACCTGGTTCTCAATGGTTTAGGAGATATAGTGTCAAGAAATTAGGGTTTCAGTCGGTGTCATTAACTGAAAACATGTTTCAGTTTCACCGAGCACCACTTTGGGGCCATGTAGTTCCAAATCCAAGCCGAATTTGTTCTTGAGCCAATTAGCAAAGTTGTAGCCCTCACGAAGCCCTACAATTTTGATGTTATCATCTGCTCCTAACTCGAACCGGTTTAGGAGATAATTAGTGTCAAACTTGCTCTGTCAGTCGACCATCGATGTCACGTTTGCAGCTTCGATTCAGTCAAACTGGCTCGTCTGTCTGCCGTGGCCGACCAGAGCCAGGACAGCGGCGACGCGTGGGGGCTCGGTGGCGGCCATGCGCCGGCTGTGGCCCCACCAGTCAGACCACAAGGCCTTCAAGGACGCCACGAAGCTGGACCTGTCGCTCACTCGCGCCTCTGCTTCTCCCTCGCCCTCCCTGAGCCAGGGCGAAACACTGAGGTGCCATTGCTGCCGCGCCTCTTCCCCGCACTCGTGCGCCGTCGTCGTTGTGTCTCGGTGCGATTCCTCCCGCCAGCGACCCCGCCGCGTCTCCCTCTACCACCTCCACCCATTTCCGGAAGCGTTTGAGTGAAGGTGAGGCCACATTGCTCGCTTCCGCCGCCACAGCCGTGTTCGGGACCTTGCCGGAGTTCGAGGCCGCCGTGGTCAGAGCGGCCTAGCCCTTCTCATCCCTTCCTTTTCTCTTAGTCGGCTGTCCAGTGACCCCGGGGAGCTTGGAGCGGGTTTGGTTGAGGCGGTAGGGGCTCACCGTCGCCGGCGTACCACCGCGCACCTCCACCGTGCCGCCATGACCGACGGCGAGTGCCTTTCCGTTGCTCCGCCACCCCGTTCTTGCCACCAATCGACGTAGTTCGATGACGTGGTCATGCCCGTTCATCCAGTTTCGCCGGCCGGCTCACCGACGGCGAGTTCCGGCAACCACAGCCACCCTCCTCCGCCTCTCTCTCTCTGATCGGTGGGGCCACCTGGTCAGTCGCACACGCGCGTGGGCGGGAGCCGTAGCAGGCCACGCGCGAGAGCGGGCCACGCCGAGAGAGTTGGGCCGCGTCGGCTTGAAGTCCGGCCCGGTAGTAGGGTTTGATTTTAGTTTTTATTTCCTTTCTCTAATTGCCACAGATTTTAGATAATGTTTGGAAAAAATGTAGATCTAGGGTTTTACGTGCTCAAAAATCATGAGATAATTTTGTTAGGATCTACATGATGTGTAGTATTTTAGAAAAATATAAATCTGGTATGTGATGTTTAGTTTCTGGGAGAATTTAATAGATCTTTCAAATGTGTTTTGAAATGAATGCAAATTTGTTAAATGTATAACTTGAACTGTAGTATTCCAAAAATTATGAATTTTTGTGGGTCGGCTACTTTATACTTGCCCTAGCTCTGGTAAAAATTTGGGCATTAGTGCTTAAGTACTTTTCAAGTTATAATGCTATCTTGTTATTTTAGGAAATACTTGAATGAATTTTAGTAATTTTTCTACATGTGCAATGTTCTTATAAATTTTTGGAGAATGTCTTGGTACCCTAAAGTGTCTAAGAAAAATATGAAATCTGTTGTTTGATACTTTTCAATATGAATTGTTAATTATACAAAAATCAGCCTTTTGGGCTTGTGAATTTTGTTTAGGGAGTTTCTGTAAATAATTTTAGTTCAAATTTTTACAATAGTCTCTTTTTGGGTCAGAGAGTCCCCTGTAATTTTGGTAGAATGTTAGGAGCAGTTTACATATATGTTTAAAATTCCACTTAATTAATTAAGTAAATTAAGAAATGAGTATAAATAAATGTTCTAGGTGGGCACACCTTACTTTCTGATGTTTTTGTGACCTATGTGAACTTGTGGCAACATTAGTTTGGTCTTAAGGGATGTTTGCCACATCAATAAATATTTAATCCTTGCAATTTTAGGTTTTCTGGACAGCTGGTAGTATTTCTAGGTTTGACCTTTAATAAAGGTGTTTGCTGGGAAACTTATGAATACCAAAGTTGTAGTAAACTTGATAATCTAGCTTGTTTCAAAATTTGGGAGCATTTGGCTTAGTAGTTTGGGAGTTATTGCTGTTTAAAGTGACAGTCCAGAATTGACTACTCTCTGTTTAGAGGGGACAGATTCTGGAACTTATGAAATTCGACATGGAAAACTTAGGAGTTCAGGGTTGAGGTCTGAAAATGAATTGTAGTGCATTTCTTAAGCTTTCCAGATTGTCTCAGATCATGTCTTTTGGAGTTGGGAATCTCCAGTTATGTTAGAAACAAGTAGCTGTTGTCCAGAATGTTTTACTGTGGTATTTTGCTGTTGGATGTGGTAACCTAAGTAATACTACTCTTGTAATTGTTAGGTGTTAGGGCCTTAACCGAAGAACAGCTATATCTTAGGTTGAGTAGTTTAGGTGAGTACTTCTCTACCGGAGAGGAAATTTGCACCTACTATTTGAAGTGATTTGAATAGAGCTTTAAGAATGTTGTAATGCATTTCATTCCGAGCATACTGCATCTTTCATTATGCATCCATGAGATTTATTATGCACTCATGCAATAGGTGTTCCGGAGGGGGTAACACTCCTCGAGTTCGAGCAAGTGATACCGGAGGAAGTCCAGGACCAGCCGGAGCCAGCAGAGGAACCAACTGGCGGAGAAGCTCCCGCAGAAGACCTGCCTGAGTGCCCTGACCACCGGCCTTCGACCTTTCTGAAAGGCAAGCCCTGGTGCATGCTGAACCCATCATTTTATAAATCTATCTTTAGTACTTTTAATTGTTTAATGCATTAAGTTGTAGGAATTGTATGAAAACAATTGTTGCACTATACCTATCCTTGTCCAGATATCGTACTTAATCCTATATTAGGTTTAGGCACGTGTCAATGCTTAGCCCTGCTTAGTACGGTAGAAGTCGGGTGATTTTCGGTCATCCGCGAGATGTAGGAAGGAGTCACGAGTGGCTTTATGGCTATCGTGGATGGAACCATGCCTTAAAATGAAATTGAGACCAGGCAGGAATTCGATAGTACAGCCGCAAGACACTTCACGTCTTGGGTGTGGAGCTATGCCCGTCTGAGTCGTTTAAGGACCGATTCGCTGTACGTCCTTGAGTCATGTTGAACGCAGTCTAACACTTAGTTGGCCGGATAAGTCGTTCCGATCGCGAAGCCGAGTAATGTGGTTCAGGCCGAGAATCGAATGGTAGGTTGCTTCTTGGAGGAGAGAAGGATGTGCTTGGGGACATTGGCGTGAGACCAAGGGGGGGTTAGAGTCCCTATCACCTGGCAGAGTGTCGCCCTTGGGGTCGCGACATCATTCGGACCCGCGATTCCTGAACCATACGAAAGGTGGCTTGTGCGACCCTGGCAGGGGCCTGTGCGGTGAGTGTTAAAAATACCCCTCCAGCTGGATAGGAATTCGATTCGAATCGCCGTCGCTCCCGGTTAGTGAGCACTTGACTTGAGCAGCGGCAACGTAGATCTCATTAATTGAACAGATGGTTAAGTGAATGATACATTGTTGCCACAATTTATACCTGCTATGAATAAAATGTTAATAATTGTTTGATGATACTCAAGTGTATGTGTAGTACAGGTGCTAAGATAGATGACAGGTAAATGCTAAAAATAACTGCTAGTACTGGTTATAAGAGTTTCAACTACTTATGCCTTTATGTAAAATGTGGTGTCAGCTAGCCTCTTGTGTAAGCCTTGCATAATCCTTGGTGTCATTTTATTTCTGGTTTATGACGGGTAAGTCTAGCTGAGTACATTCCAGTACTCAGGGTTTATTCCCCCCTGTTGCAGATGATATGCTCTATCAAGGCTTCTGCAAGACGTGTCTCCACCCTGCGGGTGACGAAGACTAGATCACTAGGGCGTGATCATCTTTTATGTACTTTCCTCATGCTTTTGCGGGTTGTTGATCAACAAGACTGGCAGTAGTTAAACAACTGGTGTGTGTTATGCTTCCGCTACTTTCCAAACTTGGTTTGTAATAATTGCAACTCCGTGGTGTAAACTTATTTCCGAACTACTTGTGAAATGTAACGTATGATGTTGTATGTTGAATGATGCGATCTTGGTTGTAAGCAAGTTGGTTTGAAATCCTTCGTGGTTTCGATTGACTACCGGAATTATATGGGCTCAAGTTCGAAAAATTTGAGCGCTTCGGTGCTTGTTTTTGTACTTGTGCTCTTATAATTTGGTCGGTTCTGTTATAGAGGGTGAGTGAGAGGAATGCCCCTCCAGCAGCGGCATCAATGTGCTCCTTTGACATGGGTGTTAACCCATCATAGAAGTTGTGGAACACGAGCCAATTTTCCATCCCGTGGTGTGGGCATGCTTGAATATATTCTTGCAGCTTCTCCCACACCTTAGGGATGGTTTATGTTGATTCTTGCTGGAAATTGGTAATTCTTCCCCTCAGGGCATTGGTTTTGCCTATGGGGAAGAATTTTGTGAGGAACGCCTCGGAGCATTTGCTCTAGGTATTGACAACTTCCTTGTCCATGTAGAACCACAATTTTGCCTTCCCCACAAGGGAGAAAGGAAACAAACGGAGCCTTACAGCATCAGGTGCAACGTCTTTGATGACGGTTGTGTCGCACAGTTCGAGGAAGGTCTGTAGGTTTGTGTTGGCATCCTCATTCGGCAGTCCACAGAATGGATTGGCCTGTACCATGGTGATCAGCCCGGTCCTAATCTCAAAGTTTTTGTCACCAATGTCGATAGCGGGCCCGATGGGCACGTTGGCAACAGCCGGGACAAAGAACTCACAGAGTGACTTCTGGGCCATAGTAGTGGTAGCAGCTGATACAGGGGTGAGTAGTTCAGTTGTCGGTGGAGTGGTAGAAGAAGTAGAGGCATGAGACCCCTTCTTCCTTAGGAGTGCCTCCGGATCAGAAATGAAGTTGTCCGACAAGTTGAAACCATTCTTGCAATATCCTGTTTTCATCCACAACAGGAGAAAACATGCAAGATTAGCCTATAAGAGCAATGGCTACCATACATACACATTATTATGAACATGTCCTACTAGATTCTTTTTAACCAATGCCCTCCCCAGCAACGGCGCCAGAAATGCTTGTTGGTTTTTCTTAGCATGACCACCAAGAGCAGACACAGGGTCTACCCTTAGCAGCGGTGCCAGAAATGCTGGTTTGTATTTCTAAGCACAATCACCTAGAATTGGGGTTTAAGCCCTCCCATGGTAACTGTACCTAGAAACACCTGATAGGTCATAACATTTACAGATGTTATCTGCAAGCGCACATATCTATCGTTGTAGCATTTCACCTAGAAGTATTTAGGGTATCGTTATTTATATTTTTCCCAAAGGAAGGCATGGTGTATAAGTTTCTATTAGGGACATGGACAAGATAATATGACTGCATAATAGACAAGTACTCAGTATAGGGTAAGTCATGATAAGCATAAGATAGTGTAACACACACATGGGCTAACCTCAAGGATAAAAGGGAAAACAAAGAATAAAAGAATGTTCCTAAGTGGAGCAGGCATGTCTAATATAGTTGTGCAAAGAACAGTTGATGATCATACATATACACGGTTAAGAGTTAGAGCTATGCATGAGAATGGGTCGGGAGGCCACCAAGTACTGGTCTGCCAGCAACCTCATGTGACAATTTAGACTCCTACACCCTAGACGAACGTGGGGAAGTTCAAGGGACGGACATGGCTGTCACCACGTGCCGCCTGCCCCTTGACCGTAGAAAGGGAAATGCAATCACCTGCCCCTATATACTCAGGCACCTCGCCTGTGTATATAGTGACCACCCAAGTCCCCCGCGGTCCCCGACCCTACGGATCGACATGTAAAGAACTTGGTCATACCCGAAGGCATGATGAACCGCCACCTGTACTTAGCTCTAAACCCCAACAGACATATAGTACGAATGTTTAAGCATAAAGTTTTATATGACGAAACCCTAGCATAGAAACTATTGTCTAGTTCATATGCTAAGATCATGTCATATGAACATGTTAAGATCATCACACACAAACTATATGCTAGTTCATATGTCAAGATTATAACATGAAAACTATACTCTAGTTCTATAGCACAACTATATAAAAGATATGAAAGCTTGAACTTGGAAGAAAACATAGTAGTATTATTCATACCCAAGATCCTTTCTTCCAAGGAGACAAGCCTTCCTTGGTGGCTCAAGCCTTGCTCCTCTACTATTTCTACTCCTAATCTAAGCTAAAGAGTGGAGGTGGAGAGTGGAGTGAGGTGTGCTCCCAAGTTGTGGTGTGTGTAGAGGCACCCCTCCCCTCTCTTATATAGGGGCTTGGCCTGGTCGGTTGGGATGAATATTCCTCGGATCCACCCCACACCGCCAGCCTCCACATTGATCACTGTCGGCACGCGGAGGATGGGCTTGAGGGGCGCCAGGGGGGCGCGGCTGCACCCAGGGCACGCGCGCCTAGGGTGGCCCCCTCGGCCTCTGCTTCGCGCTGCCACCTCTCCTTTGGGCCTAGATCAGTGTGGGTAGGTGGGTTGACCTAGGTTTGGCTCTGATTGGGCTTCTTCCTCCTCTTGTCCCCTTTACACTTTCCAAAAAGTGCCTTCTTTCCTATGTTTCACTTGTTTCCGGCAACTGTTTCTGCATTCACATCAATTCTACTGGTACAAGTGGAAATAGGTCAGAAGCATATGTATATGTGTGTATTGATGTGTATTTTCCTCCATTTTGGGCTTATGTTGGTGGTATAAATCTGTCGACAATGACCGCCAACAATCACCTACGGGAGTTTGAGCAGCTCTGTGCTTGCCTGACCATTTTGGGCATGTCACAAGAAACATTTCGGTGGAAGTTGTTTCCTTTCTCACTTGATGAGAGCAAAACAATGGTATGCCCACAATGTAGGGAAGGTAGCTAGTGATTGGGAGGAATTGTGGAACAGATTCTGTCTTGCGTTCTTCCCTATATCCCGAATTGCTGCCCTACAACAAGAGATACTCAACTTCCAACAAAAAGAGAAGGAATCTATAGGTGCAGCTTGGGACAGATTCTCAATTTTAACAAGATCTAGTCCAGACATGTCTATACCCAACCATGTGCTTTTCTTGGGCACCCTGTGTCCGAGAGGGGGATAGAGGTAGACAAGGCCAAGATTGAGGGCATTGAGCAACTACCACTCCTCGTGAACGTCAAAGGAATCCGTAGCTTCCTAGGTCATGCAGGGTTCTACCGGCAGTTCATCAAAGACTTTTCACAAATCGCTAGACCCCTCACTAACCTGTTAGCTAAGGATGCACCTTTTGAGTTCATAGATGAGTGCTTAGGTGCTTTCCGCACTCTTAAGAAAGCACTCATCTCAGCGCCAATCATCAAACCACCGGATTGGTCGCTACCCTTCGAGATCATGTGTGATGCTAGTGACTATGCTGTTAGTGCGTCCTTGGCCAAACCAAAGATAAGAAGCATCACACGATCACATACGCTAGCAAAATGCTAACGGGAGCACAATTAAACTATGCTGCCACTGAAAAAGAGCTCTTAGCAGTTGTATTTGCTATCAACAAGTTTAGGTCGTACGTAGTGGACGCAAAAGTTATCGTTTATACTGATCATGCTGCATTAAAATACTTGCTCACTAAGAAAGATGCTAAACCCCAGTTAATAAGTTGGATTCTTTTGCTCCAAGAATTTGACCTTGAAATTAAAGATAAAAAGGGAGTGGAGAATACTGTAACTGATCATCTTTCACGTATGCATGTCACTAACATGCAAGGACTACCAATAAATGACTTCCTACGTGACGACATGCTCCTCAAGGTGACAGACTCCAACCCGTGGTATGCAAATATTGTGAATTACATGGTTTCAGGCTATGTACCACCGGGTGAAAATAGGAGAAAGCTACAATTTGAAAGCCGATGTCACCTTTGGGATGATCTGTATCTGTACCGGGTCTATTTGGATGGCCTAGTGAGAAGATGCGTGCCAATAGCCGAGGGACTATAAATCGTTGAAAAATGCCATGCGGCACTGTATGGAGGCCACTACGGAGTATTCCGCACACAAGCCAAAATATGCACACAAGCCAAAATATGACAGTGCGGGTTCTTCTAGCCGACGATGTACGAGGACACCAAGGAATTTATCCGAAGGTGTTGGAAGTGCCAGTTCCAAGGAAGCATCAACTTTCACAACGCGATGCCCCTACACGTTAACCTTCAAATAGAAATATTTGATGTGTGGGCATTGACTTCATGGGGCCATTTCAAAAGTCCCAAGATTACGAGTACATCCTCGTCACTGTTGACTATGTGTCAAAATGGGTGGAAGCACTACCATGCCGAGCTGCTGATGCTAGGCATGCAGGGAAGATGTTTCATGAAGTGATCTTCCCTCGCTTTGGAACACCAAGGATGGTGATAAGTGATGGAGGATCCCACTTCATTGACAAGACATTCAGAGCATTCCTGAGAGAGTTAGGAGCCAAGCACAATATTGCCACTCCATACCATCCTTAGACCAGCGGTCAAGCCGAGACCTCGAACAAATAAATCAAGAACATCTTACAGAAAATGATCAATGAGATGGGAAAAGGATGGAAGAACAAGCTTCCTGATGCACTCTGAGCATATAGGACAGCTTATAAGACCCCCATTGGCATGTCACCATACTAGCTAGTCTATGGAAAGAGTTGCCACTTACTTGTTGAGCTTGAACACCGAGCTCACTGGGCAATCAAAAGCTGGAATATGATTGTGAAGCTAGCTGGCAAAAACAGTCAAAAACAAATTGCCAAGCTAGAAGAATGGCGAGAGAAGGCATACCACAGTGCCAAGAACAAGGGGAGAAGGTTTTGCTCTTCAACTCAAAGGTCAAGCAATTCGGTGAAGGAAAATTGCGAAGTAAATGGCAAGGACCGTACACTGTCATCAACACTTCACCACATGGCGCAATCACCATCTAGGACGATGACGGTAACATTCTCAAAGTTAACGGTCAACATTTAAAATTTTTCCTTAAGCCTTCTCATAACTTTAACTTTGACCAAGAAATAGATGGAATATATTTAGTAGCATTTGATAAATTTATTCAAAACTTATGAAAATATAAAAATTTGATCATACTAACATATTCTTTCATTTACTTGAAAATATAAAATATAAATATTTGTTTTCTTTTAAGAAAGTCATCATGGTAAAATGACCAATATGCCCTCACAAATATACCATGGACTTTGCTTATCTTTACTTGATTCTTGCTAGACACATGTATATCCATTCTCTAAATGCAATATCATGAAGAGTTTTGAATTTTGAATTATGAATATTTCTTTGATTCACCTTGATCACAAACTTATCCTGCTCTATCCTTCACTGATCTAGCCGATTCACAACCTGACACCATCATATCTGCAATACTCGTACATGCAAATGAATGTAGATGAAATTTCGTACCGAGGGGAGGAGCTGGGGGTGCGGACGCACCCTAGGTGTGGCCGCACCCCACCTGGCTCGCTAGCCCTCTATTTTCTCCTATATCTCCTTGGTCCTATGGGTATCATGTCCATGGCGGTGTTCGGTTGATTTCCTTCTTGGTAGCCTGAGCACCTATATAACCTACTCCATAGCCTCTCTTCTCCTCACACCAAGCTTCAAGAATTCCTCTTCTCCCTCACAAGCAGCTCTAGCTCTCAAGTTCCTAGAGATCAGTGATGGCGGGGAAACGGGCGGCTATGACCCGCCTCCACGTTAGCAGAGACAAATACAAATTTAAATGGGACAATATAAAAAGAACAGGTGTTGCGAGTCCATACTTCCATAATTCTTGTATTTGCATAAAAATTATGTTAATTACATCTCCGTAGAGAACACCCCTAATTAAGAGTTCCAACATGAATACATGAAAAATTAGATTACATCATATGGTTTCCTATTACAAACTACAAAAGAAAACAAAGTCTTCAGTCTTGTAGTTGGAGATAGATGAATATGCATGCTTGGCATAGGCTTTAACTTGATGCATGTGATTTTATATAAAACATGACGTTTTCATTTGTGGAGGAGTTAACATATACTCCTCATATGATTGGCCACTTGCTTGTTTAGCTTTTTTAGCGACCTATGATATGCATGTATTTAATCTATGCAAAGCATTTGTGAATATCTTATTGTTTGTTTAGATCATGATATGGCGCTGAATTTAGCCAGCCCAGCATGGGGCATCTTGATTATGCCACATATGCATATATGACCAGGAGGAAATGATTCGTTTGTTTGTCGGACATTTCTTTGGTGCATAGTATCATAGTATGCACATAATTTACCTTGGAGACTAAATTTGACATAGTCTTTTTGGATCGTTCAAGATCATGATTTAGCATGTTTGAGATGCCCATTCGTGGATGTATTCAGTATATGGTGCAATATTTTATTTGGGCTAAGCCAAAATATTTACTTTGTCATGGCCTAAAAAGATATGTTGCATCATCGACTCGGCCGAGGCGCGAGCAATTAATTTATCTTGTTAAGGTTATCATGCATACTCATGATACGGCATTTGGCCAAGATTTGCATGCACGGTGCTATATGATCCAATTCAATTTGGTTTACCCTTTTTTTAACAACTTAGCTAGGCATGAACATTCATGGATGCCATCGGGCTAGCTAAGATGCAATATTTAATTTACCCATTATGCATGGCACTTGGAAGGCCTATGCTGCTCATGGATGACGTGTTTGGAAATTTATGATAAATATGACAAAGCCTATTTAGTTTGGGCCAAGTTCATGTGTTTGTAACATTTGGTTATTTTATTCTACCATGGCGCCGCAGCAGGTTGATTAGCATAGGCAATCATGACATGGGACTTGATATGATATGAAGAGACCCATTTAATTTAGTTTATTTAATATTGTCTAGCCATAATTTAAACGGCCTGCATTTATTTAATACATTGGTTAAGAATACTTGTTTCCATCTCAGCATGAATGCACTAGCAGGCAGTACATAGTGAACCGACATGTTTTTATGCATGCAAAGCATAATTTCTTTTGTTTTAATTATATGCTTCTATTTACATGCTGATGGGCGGAACACGGTGCTGTGGATGAGTACACTTGAGACTCACAATGTCACATTTTATTTATTTGACTGAAATGCACTAATAACTGTAACATATTCATTACGTGGAGAAGTGCAATATGGCAGTTTTGTTTATTTATTGATTAAGACGCCATTGACAAAGGTCATGGCTGTGCGACATACAAAGTATTGTTTACGTGCATGTAGTTAGACCAGAGGGCAATGTTAATTTGCATGTAATCTTTAATTTCTTTGCGGACATAGGACATGCAGATGTCAACGGGCTTTGCATGGTAGCTGGTGATTTTGGCAGGGGGACTACTACACACAGAATTGAGTGCAAGATTTGCTTTTTATCATGATTGCCAGTGAAATGCATGCTGGACTTATTGGCACGGACGTAAGTTAATTATTGAGATGCAAGACATGATTTTTTATCTTGACCACCATTGAAATGCGTACCGGCGAGAAGCATGAGTACTGAAAGAAGCATGAAGACGCTAACTAAATTCGTTTGTGCAGAAGACGCTAACAAGCTAGCGACTCTCAAGACAAATATGCATGGGCTGAATATGCAGCACATGAATTTCTTTTATACATATAGCGTAAGCAATGATAGCATATGGCGTGGAATTTGGGTTTTCCCCGTACATCTCACGGCAAGTGTTCTTGTTGATTTAAACACATGCGTGGAGTGCAGCGAGAAGTATCTTTGGCATGTTGGTGGATTTAGCTCTTGTTCTTGGAAATAATGCTCTTCCCTGTTCGGTTTGTACGACAAATCCGGCATGGGGTCTTGAGACATCTCAGGAGAACTTGCTCGATGGAGCCAAGCCACATATGAGGCCTTGATCATGGAGAGGATGATGAACTAGCTCTTGTTCTTAAGAACAATGCTCTTCCCTATCCGGTTTGTATGACAAATCCGGCATGGGGCCTTGAAACATCTCATGGCAACTAACTCAAGAGAGTGAAGCTACGTATGAGGCCTTGATCATGGTGCCGGCGATGGATGACTTGGAGCCGAAGAACAGAAGGTTAGAAAGGAGCGCTGTGTGTGAAGCGCTGCTCACCTTCCTTCGGAGCCTGCTGGACAACGCGCAGCAGCTTGTTGCAGGAGCACCTTCTGGATCTCCGGCGGTGGCTTCGCTTGTCACGGCCGCAGCTTTGGAGATGGTGGTTTGCTTTTCTGGCCGGCGATCAGTGCAGCAGAAAGGCAGCCTGGCGGTGTTTTGTTTGAGGGCAGCCTGACGGTGTTTTGGATCGGGAGAGCGGGGATTTGAACGATTGCTGTGGCCTGCTATTTATAGGGCAGAGCAACCAGCGGTTCTTCTGATTTGAAATCACGTCATGGTCTAAAGCGGCGGGAGTGGTTACCAGGACTATTTGGCGCTCTTGAGTTTAATTTCGTATTTGCTAATAACGCTGGCTCGCTGGGGTTTGAATTGCTGCGCGCGTTGGCAAGGAGCGGAGAGCGTGTAACCGTGGAAGTTGCCTTCGTCGACTCAGTCTTGTTCTCCTGGACTTGGTCTCCTGAACACATCGAGACCTGCTGCTCCCTCTCCATGTTGTGGGCCACTTTTTTTTATTGAAGTAATTAATTTAATTAAGGAAAATGGGGAGGTTTATCTCCTGGCCGGCCTACGTAGCGCTACATGCTGGGTAGTGTATATATACACCACTATACTATACGTTGCATGTTCATATTTTAGTGCAAAGCGTGTTTGCATTTATGGCCGGGCGTATATCTATATATGAGACATGTAATCGCCATGCTTTTAATTTGTCGCTCTATTACTTTGCTGATATAAAGCGCACGTTTGTCAAGGCACAGTCACACTCATGCATATGTAGATATGTGTACCCTTTTTCTTTTTGCTCCATCTTTCTTTTCCATTTTATTAGGGGTATTATATTATTCCTTATTTGCCTATATCATATATTTAGATGAAACTTGATCATCTATACCATTTTATTTAATATGGTATAAATATTTTCACACATTTTAGGTATGCCAAAATTGGTGTCAACAATCAGCAATGGCCAGCTATGCTCTCTCTTTGTATAAAGCTTCGAGCTCCATTTATGACTTAGACATAGCTCCACTTTCTGTTAACTACATGCTTAAAAGATCATATGTGCGGGAGGAAGCAAGGATCATCACGGAGACACCACTCACCATCATGCCGCCACCAAGTCACACTATGAGTGGTGGCTCAAGCTTGAAGTCCACGGCGCGCTCCAATGCACCCAAAGGTGGCGCCAAGGAGAAGAAGAAGGCACCCACTTGTCCAACCATTGGCGCCATCGGCCTCAAGTGGAAAACACCCAATAGTAGCAAACCTAGCAAACACTCTCTTGTAACACCTTCAGGCACTCGCGCTAGTTCGTCTATACCATCCACTATGTCTAGCCCTTCCTATACTGTAGTTAGCATATGCAAACTCGATGGCGGGTATAGGAAGGTGCTCATGCACAAACCGGCTAAGAAGTCAGGATGCGAACCGACTCCCTCCACAAAGGAGTCGGAATCCTTAGGCGCACCCCTTAGAATCAAGAGGTTTAGGAAGCTGCCCCCGATTAAGCGCCCCGCAGGATAGTACGGGAGTAGTGATGATGAGGACGCACCTTCTAAGGGTCCAACCATCACTTCTCTTAGCACCAAATGAGAGCCTACGAAAACTCCTTTGGGGCCTCAATGATAGACTAGCCGCCAAACTCACCAAAATTAGAGATCTGGTTGATGACATCAACAACTTACGCTTTAAGCTCGACCAGAAATTAGACAAGGTGGCTAGGGCAGCAGGAGTGGTAGACGCTTTGGATGAACCTCTCTAGGCCACTCCCGCTACAAGAATAAATTTGGTGCATTTTTCTTTCAAGTTTTTCATTCTTATCATTTTAAATTTCATCATGTAATGCACCTACAATTTATCAGTGAATAAAATTTTTATTATTAGAAATATGTTGTCCACTTGTTTTCTTGTCCCTTTTTGTCAAATAAGAATAGGTATGAAAACAAGTGTGGGGGGAGAAACCACACTCACCTCCAACTCGATTGCACAAAAGACGATCAAATTCAAATTCGGTTTGTGCAACTCTCACTCATTCCATACTTTAATAAAGAAGCTTTAAAATGGAATATATGAATCGAAATTTCTATGCTCCGTCTCCATGTCCACCTATGATTAAAGAGTTTGCATACTTTTTATTCCTTGCTAATATTCCTAAAAACATGTGAACACTTATTAGTAGGGAACCCGTTTTATCTAAGTAATTGACGAATGAGATATAGTAGGATGACATGACTCTTGCTCATTTCTTTCAAAGTACTTGGGATTTATTTACAAAATAAAATTTCAAATAGCATTCTCCTGGAATGACATTCAAATACCTACCAAGGCCATATATGATCCTACATGACAAAACCTTCCATGCCTCTTACTTTGTATTGAGTTTTGTCAAGTTTTGTGACCATTGTCGAGAGTGGTTTCATGCTCCCAAGATCAAAACTCACGTACACGCCACAAATAATCAGTTATTCCTACACTAGGAATACACTACAATATGCATTTCCATCCACAAAATAAATACTCCATGTTTTACAAACACGATCTCTGTAGCATATTTCCAGAAAGAGACATCTAGGCTATGCAAAAAGTATTGAAAAAAATAGGGCACATGAAGGTCCCAAAGTATAGAAAAAAGGGGGGACACAATGAAGGTCCCAAGATGTATTAAAAAATGATGAGCACATGAAGGCTCATGAAAAGAATAAGATAGCCATGTCTCAAATTCAAAAGCTAGAAAAAGAGATCCTATCCAAAAGAGGAATATAATTTCCACTAAAAAAAATTCCACACACTTGCACTAAGAGTATGACGCTTCCCTCCGGTGCGGTCTGAGATTTGACTTGACAACATATACAAGGTAAGTGTGCTTCACCAATTTCATCCATACCCAAAACTCCATATAAGCTTTTAGAGGTAGGATGATCAAAAGAGAAGGCAGAATTCTCAAATATGCCTTGGTAAGGAACCACTTACAAATACTGAGTGACCCGAGAGAATCATTCAAGGAACAAATACTATCTTTGTGTTTACAAAACCATTCAAAACCCAAGTTACTAAGCATGACTGTAGTGATAAGATTTGAATCCAAGCTATTCTATTTTTTAATTGCCCAAGATATTTTGGTAGACACTTGGAAGTTCACAGGTTTAGGTGAAGCTCAGAATAACTTCTATGCAGATTTTCAAATTAAGGAGATGAACCCGCTTAGTCCTTAGAACTTTACTCGAGGACAAGCAAAGGACTAAGTGTGGTGGAGCTTGTTGGCGGTTCTTAACGCACATGTATACCACCAACATTTCAACAAAATAAAGAGAATATGACCACCAAAACTTAGGAATAGGGCTTTACAACTAACATTTCCATGAGTTTTGCTATACATATGTTTTGCAGGCGCAAATGTAGAAATTCAGTAAAATGCGCTTTCCAGAAGGCGTATTTGAGCAAAACAAACATGAAGCCCATCCAAACACAGAACCAGACCGAGTTACCGGCATAATAGTGGCCTAGGCCCATCTAGAAGACCACTTGGCAAAGGCAGTGCCAGGATGCGCCAACCAGGGTGCCGTGCCACCCATGTCGCCTCTCATGTCCACTCTTCAGGAGGCGGTGCATTCAATGCTCCTATGACGGTTGCATGTGGTGCTTACCAAAAATACCACACCAAACCATCATACTCAAGCCTATATAAGAAGCCCTCCACCTCACATCATGATGATCATACACATTTTGGAGAAGAAGAAGGGCTACATATATTTTTCTTAGCTTCTAGCTAGACTAGTTAGGGAGTGAGAGAGGGAAAGAGTTAAAGGAAAAGTGGAGTAGCGGTACCTTCTACCTCTTGTACTCAGCGAGCCTTGTACCTCGGGTGGACGGAGTGCCGGACTTGTCGGCCCCCTCTACTCTTGTACCTCTACGACCATCTTACTAATTGGAGTAAGAAGTTCGTGTTCATCTATTGGTTTCAATTCCCTAAGTTAAGTTATTGTTGTTACTACTTACTTGCGAGTTCATCGTCCGTCCTCATGACGGGTGCTCTAGTAAAGGACTCCTGATAAAGACGGAAGTTCCTGGCCAACGCTAGAGTAGTAGCGGTTAGCGTAGACGTGGTATCTAATCTGCATATTACCTTCGTTTGCCTTGTATCCCACGTTTGAGGGGTAGGCGGCAGGTGGTGACAGCCCTGTCCGTCCTTTGTAATGCCCCACGTTTGGGTACGGCGTAGAGCTATAGGCCGGCATTACTTGGCAGACCAGGTACGATCCGATGCCTGAAGTAAGTCTCTAGTAGCAAAGTTATCTTCACTTATGGTTTCTAGCCTTAGACGAACCTCGCTACCCAAGTTACCCTTCGTCCTTTTCTCTAGGTAAACTAGCCAAGAGACACTTACATTGCCATTCTTTGGAAAAATACGATACCCTGAATACTTCCGGGTGAAGTGCTACAATGGTACTTTTGTGTGCTTGCGGACTTTTCTGCTTACGCTAAGAAGCACCAACACCACCTCCTTAAATGGTTAGACGGTCTCCAGCAAAGTGCCTGCCTCTGAAAGTCATGTAGAGAGGCTTGCTCCCAAGGCAATCGCATCAGAAAATCATCGATTAATAGAGGTGATCACCTTAGAATGCTTGACTCTATAAATTGATTTTCATAGGTAGTCATCTTAAGATGTCCATCTCTGGAAATCACTATAAACATAGGCGGTCGTTCTAACCATTCGTCTCTAAATATCAATTTTCAGAGGCATGTTTCTTAAGACGCCTATCTATATAAATAGTTGCATTAAAAATTTTTATAACATTTTCATATGAACTCGAATGAAGACAAACTTTATATCAAAATTATAGCCCTCACATGATCTAAAACTTTGTAGATGAAAAGGTTTTATTTAAAATTGTTTAAAAGTTCCCAAATATTGTTTTAAGTTCACGGATACTAAAATTTGAAATTAAAAATTTTCAAACAATCTTGGATGTTGACATGGTCTATATTGAAGTTGTAGTTCTCAATACAATCAACAACTTTGTAGTTGAAAAGTTTTTTATTTGAAGTCGTTTAGAGTCCGGAATATGTGTTTTAATTCATAGATTTTGAAATTCAAAATTCAAAATTTCTAAGCGACCTTGAATGTTGACATTGTCAATACCAAAATGGTAATTGCAGACCTGATCTACAGGTTTGTTGTTGATAAGTTTTTGATTTGAAGTTGTCTATTATATCAAATATTTGTTTTAATTCACTCTGAGATTCAATTTTTTGAATTTTTTTAACAGTCTCGGATGAAGACACATCCTATAGCAACGTTTTAGTTCTTGATAAGATTTAAAACTTTGTAATTGAAACTATTTTTTATTTGAGTTCATTTATGGCCTAAATATTCAATACATGATTACAAATATTTATAAAGAAGATAGAATCCAATTTATACTTGCAAGTATGTGTGCGGTATAGTGGTAAAAGGTGTTATTGCTCAGTCATACATCATGAGTTTGAATCAAGAGAAGGACTTCTTTTTTTTAGTTTTTTGGGTTTCCTGAAATGGGACGATGTTTCTAGAACCTGTCCTTATCCAAAATAGACCTGAGCATTTTGCGGGCCGGACAGGGTTCGGGCCGGGCCAAAAAAAAGCTCGGTTATTTTGGGTCAAAAAATCCTACCCATGACCGTCCGACTGGGTTGGTCAGGCCTAATTTTCAGGCTAGAGCTCGGGCCAGGCTCGGGCATGGGTGGGCCACCTGCGCATTTTATAGTGTAAAATAGCAAAAAGCAGTGTTTCAGGTCGAGCTCAGGCCAAGAAAATCTTTCTGGGAAGCAGGATCTGTACAGGCCCTGTCCAGTAAGGTTCGTGGGCGGGCTAAAACCCTTCAGGCTGGGGCCAGGCCGGGTCTAGCTCAATTTGCTCAGATCTAATCCAAAAAGATGGAGACAACCTCTCTGATCAATAGAGGCATGTACATCCAACGACCACCTCCATAAATGGTTAGACGACCTCTAGGAAAATGTCTGTGAAATCATTTAAGGAGGCCGATGTCCTAAGGCAACTGTTTCAGAAAATAATCGATTAACAGAGGCAAACAACTTAGGATGCCTGTCTTTATAAATCAATAATCAGAAGTGGGCATCTTAAGATGTCCATCTCTGAGAATCGATATTAACATATATTTGAATTATAGCCCTGAACGTGATTTACAACTTTTTAGTTGGAAAGTCTTTTATTTGAAATTGTTTAGAGTCCCAAATATTATTTTAAGCTCACATATTCTAAAATTTGAAATTAAAATTTTTTAACGACCTAGGATATTGACGTGGTCTATACTAAAGTTGTAGTTCTTAGTCAATCGACAACTTTGTATTTAAAGTCTTTTAGAGTCCCAAATATGTGTCTTACATTCATAGATTTTAAAAATTAAAATTTCTAAATGACCTTGAACATTCACATAGTTAATACCAAAGTTGTATTGACCCTCAAACCTTGGGATCCTCAACAAAGGTCTTCAAGAGTGCATTTTCACTTCAACAGAAGATCATATATAGAGTCTGTTTGGGACTGTTCTGCTCCATGTTTTTTAGCTCCGCTCTATTTTTCAGCCAAACTGGCATAGCTCTACAAACTCTATACTCCAGCAAAAAAGTGGAGTTGTGAGATCACCTAAAGTAGTGTTCTAGAAACACCAGTTTTTTGTGGAGGCAGTCTCAAACTAGCTCGTATAATGTAACACCCTAAAATTTGCTTTCTCAAAAATAGATTTTAAATTGATTTAATTTCAATAGTTGTTCTCAATTTCATAGGAAAATGTTAATGATTTATAAAAACCTTAAAAGAAATATAAGGTAGAAACCTTGAAATGTTGCATTCATGCTGCTACATAGTTTTATTTGTTTGCCTTATGTGTGCTTAGGCCTCTTTCAAAAATCAATTTGAGAAAACCCCACTCAAAGTTTGTTTTAATTTAAAAAGAAGAACCTTTTCTTTTTTCCTTTTTCTTTTTCTTTTGGCTTTTGGCCTGCTGAACCAGCAGCCCAGGCTGCCTTCCCTGTGCGTGTGCCCATGTGGGCCAGCCAACCCAGCAGCCATGGCCCAACTCTGCCGGCCCGCAGCCGCAGTGCGCCTGCGTCGCCCTTTGCCGCTGCTCGGCCAGGCCCACGCGTCAGCCAGCCGCGGCCTAGCCACGTCCACATGTTGGTATTTCTTAATGCATTCATTAAGTGCGAAGATAGAATCCATCACCGGCAAAGGCACCAAAAATACCTTGTGGCAATACTTAGCAACATTACTAATAATTAGTAATGCCACTAGGTAAGGCCTTGATAGTTCCTTAACAATTTTAGATATTTATCCGCAAGCGCATGGAGCTATCATTGTAGCATTTCCCCTCGAAAGTATTCACGGTATCGTTATTTATATTTTCCCAAAGGAAGTCATTTATTGATTAAGCATATAGTATGGATATGAACTTGAATAATATACTTGCAAGTGCACCAATGTTTATAACAGGGATAAGAATAGTATTTTCAAGATAGTGGACACACAATTGGGCATTCCTCAAAGGATAAAGGAGAAAGAAAAGAAAAAAAGAATAATCCTAAGTAGAGCAGACATGGTCTAGTATAGTCATACGAAGATTAGTTAATAATCATACAAGTTACATAATTAGTTTTAGTACTAAATGTGAAGCAGGTCGGGAGGCCACCGAGTACTGGTCTGCCAGCAACCTCATGTTACAATTTAGACTCCTGCACCCTAAACAAATGTGAGGGAATACAAGGTACGGACAGGGCTATCACCACCAGCCGCCTACCCCTCAACCGTGGAGGACAATGCATTCACCTATCTCTCCATACCCGAGCACCACGCCCGTGTATGAAGAAACTACCCAAATCCCCTCAGGACTCTGACCCTACGTATCGACAAGTAAAAGACTTGGGCACACCTGAAGGCACGATGAACCGCCACCTCAACTTAGCTCTAATTCTAATTATATAAGTTATATGAGTGGTTAAGCATAAAGTCCTATATGCTACTCTCATGGCATACAAACTATAGACTAGTTCTTATGTCAAGATCATAACACAACAACTATACACTATGACTATAAACTTAAGATGAGAGCATGACTTTGGAAGAACTCATATTTCTATTCATACTAAGAATCTCTTCTTTCAAGGAGCCTAGCCCTACAAGGTAGCTTTGCCTTGCTCTATACTACTACTAGAAAGGTAAAAGTACAAAGGAAAGTGAGGTGTTGCTCAAGAGGTGTGTGTGTTAGGAGGGAGCTCTACCCCCTATTTATATAGGGCTTAAGGTGGTGTGGAGGTGATATTTGGTGCGAAGCACAGACTCCACACCTCTGCATGCTGTCTAGATACTGCCATTCGAATGGGTGGCAAAGAGGCACCGGTGGGGGTGAGGGCGACCCAGGGTGCGGCCGCACCCTGACCAGCTCCACTCGCCACCTCCTTTGTGTGGTGGGCCATGGACTGGACCTAGGCTATTCCTTGGGTGGTGTATCATCCCAAATAGTATACGTGGATGGGCCTTCTCTTTTATTCCATTTGCGCAATTCGGCGTTACGCTTTGTCGAAAAGCGCCTTTTGGTGTATTCTCCCATGTATTTGTGTTTGTGTCCTGCAAAACAATAATCTCCAAATACATGTGGAACTTGATCAATAGTAAATGCATATGTGCTTAAGATCGCTAATTTATCCTCTTTTTATGTCTTAATTGGCGGTCAGATTTGGTCGTTAAGGACCACCAACAGTGCGCTAGTAGCACGCCCGCACCCGCGCTCGGCCACTGTTTGTATAAATTAACGCACCCAGATAAATCCACAAGCGCACGGATACTGCTATAGCTTTCACCTGGAAGTATTCCAAGGATCGTATCCATAAGAAAACATGTGAGATTAACTACAGTCTAACTTAACTTGGGGTAGCAACAAGGTTAGGATAAATAGGAGCGTGAATAGGATAACTAAAGTTCTCTGGTTTTGACTTGGGTAAGTTATGTCTTCTACTATTCAACTAGGCACATTACTAGGGAAAGACATCAGCAGAGGATGCTTTCCTTCGTAATTGGGTCCTACTTGGCCTACAAATGGGAGGTGGACTATAGAGGATTCAATGAGGCTATATGAGTCATCCTCGTGAGCTACCACCGATCCGGAATATAGAGTGCATCCATGATTAATCTAAGTCTAAGCACCACGCTTACACTTATGATTAATACTTTACTCCCCTAGGAAGAGAATAAAGCACTCAAAAGAGTCGCAAACCTGATGAACAATATAAACAAGATGCTTACTTGAATCAGAAGTTGATTACCAAGGAAATCTCATAGGCAAGCTCAGATAGAACTTGGATCTACCAAGGTACAAGCCACAGAGAGAGCACCAATAGGCTGGCACCTCCTTCAAACTCTTCCCTCACTCTCTATCTCACTATTATTTACAAGACTACATCATTTGGAGGACTAATCATCTCTTAATAGCTAGCTCCTGACGAAGAGAATATGAATTAGGGTTTCAGGATGGCTCTCCTGGAGGGGGTAGAGGGCACCTTATATAGGGGAGATGGAGTAGGGGGTAAGGAACTGCCATGTCATTGGTCCATGTCAACTCCCTCGACCACCGTTGGATAAACCGACCTAAAACCACCTTAAAATCAACGGTGTAGATCGTAGGAAGTAGTACGAGGCGGCAGGGGGCAAGAGGCCACCCTAATGGGTTGGGCGGCCTCCCCATTGGGCCAGTCGGGCCATTATGGTGCTAGGTGGGACTCCCCCTCTAGAGGTGGGTCTTGGGCTCTGTCTTGAGTCTACTTTCGCAGGTGTCGCGGGTAGAATCACTTGTTGTCGATGGTTTGCTTGTTTGGAGTGTATGACAGTGGTGCCAGGAGCTATTTTATGGATAAATCCTCCTGCTGTCATGAAATCACCAAAGCTCATGGAATTCATTGGTTTAAACCCCTATACCTATGTTTGGTGATGGAATTAAATATAAATGCAAATTATGTTGATGGTTTATAATTGGTGTTAGTGATCATCAATAAGATCCCCCAAGCTTAACCTTTGCCAGTCCCTGAGCAAAGCTAAACTCAGTAATGGATTAGGAGTTGCTACGATGCTTTCACGCCTCAAAAGCACACATGCGTTCAATCAAAATTTCTCCTCTAGATTAGAATAAGCTGATTTGACTTTCAAACTTAACCATATTACCTTTAACCATGGGGCTTTTTAGCCTTTACTTGGGTTTTGAGCAATTGGAAAACAGAACGATCGAGTCAAGCACTATGTCTCAAGTTTTTTGTTCAACAATTGTTCCAAAGTTTTTATAAGTTTTCAAAATAAAACTCAGAGATTCCATTGTATGACACTCTCAAGACTCTCAATATATGTGGTATTTGTGGATCCTCGCCAAGGCAATAAAGATGTTATGTCATTTTCTTCCTACCACTAAGGCTTTATGTGGAGTTCATAGGTAGGGAGAAAGCTAGAGCATACTTGCAATGCACATATTGTAAAGTCAAACAATAGATCCAAAGAGAGTTGAGTCATACAATCAAATCAAAATGTGCATGTGTGTGGATGTATGGTGGATATATTTGGTGGCTAATCTAATTCTACTTTGCTCCTTGAAAACATATATCTCTTTTGAAACTTGGCAACATTTGCTAGAGAACAGGGGCTATCTTATTCATCTCTCTTTCTTTTTTTAGGCAGGCATCTGAGTACCCATTGTTTTAAATATCTCAGACACTTTTGTGTCCATTTTTTTCAAATTTTTTATCCCTTTTTTATGAATAACTTTTGCATAGCCCCATGTCTCTTTTCTGCAACAAAACTTTTGAGAGATAGCAACAAGAACTAGGAGCATTTATTTGGTGGATGAAAAACCTATCAACCATGTTTTTTATGTTCACTCCTAGTGTAGAAGTAAAATATTTTTGGGTGGATCTGGATGGAAGGCATGTTTTTGTGCCTACCCCCAGTGTAGGAGTAGTGCATATGCGGGTGGTGTGTACATGATCTTGATTTTAAGAGCATGACAAATCTCTCATAAGGGTCAACAAAGCTTGATAAAACTCAATGCAAAAGCAAACAACATATATGTAGAGTTTTCCTAGCCTAAATAACATGTATGGCTCTGGTGGGAATTCAAGCTTTGTCATACAGAAACTCATCATGTAGCATTTTTGTGTTTTTAAAAGATAAATCTCTAGAACTTTGGTGTCACTTGGAACAAGATAAACAGTAGCTCAGACCTTCTCATATCATATCCATCAATTACCTAGACTTAGATCAAGCATGTGCTACTAACGAGTTTCCAGTTTAGAGTAAATTATTATATCAAAACAGTCGTATCCAAAACTCGGGAGAATTCAAGGCTGAAAACTAGGTACTTGAAAGGAATTACAATAGAGCAACTATTCATCATGTCCATTTAAGAGATTATTTTGAGTCCTCTTTATTTGCAAACAACTCTTAAAAATAAATTAAAACAAATTAGACACACCTTTTGTTTTTAATACTAGATCACACATTATTACTATAACTATATATATTATAAAGATAACTTTTTATTTTGTTTTTAGTTATTCATATTTTTAATACTAAAAACTAAAACAAAGGAGAAAGAATACTTACCTGGATACACGAGGATTCTTCTCCCCCAAGCTAGCTCTTTCAGCGAGGGTTCGGTATTGTAAGTCCTTCGAACCGGACTTCTCCTTGTGAAGTTCATTGATCAAGTACCTTGGTTTGCTCTGAAGATGAGAATTCTTGTGATGACGTCTCTAATGGTCATGTCACCTTCTTGTGCCAAACCCGTCTTGGGTTTTTAATTTAATTTTGGGTTGACAGGTTCAGAACTTTTACTTGTAGAAATTAGGGAATTAACTAACTCCCCCATACTTTGCTTGAAGTGTGTCCTATTCATCAAGACATGGTAGATGTAACAGAACTGTCCAAATTATAAGAGCACAAGTACAAAAACAATCACCGAAGTGATCAAATTTTCGCACTTGAGCCCATATAACTCCTGTAGTCTAATGAAATCATGAGGGATTTCAAACCAACCAACATACAAGCCAAGATCGTAGTGATTCAACATAACAAGTCACATGTTACATCCATTTCACAAGTAATTCAATATACATTGGAGTTCAACATAGTTATTACAACTTAAGTTCGAAAGTAGCGGAAGTAAAGTAATTTGAAACTAACAACACCCTTATTTCAAATACATGCCAGTACCAAGGTCGACTTCCAACAAAAGCATTAGAGAGAAGATAACTCAGAAGGATCATGCCCGTGATTACACTCTGCCTCTACGGCAGGAGCCAACCAACTCTTGCAGTTGCCATGATACATCACAACCTGCAACAAGTGGGGATAAAACCCTAAGTACGACAATGTACTCAGCTAGACTTACCCGTCATAAACCAGAAATAAAGTGACACCAAGGATCATGCAAGGCTGATATAAAGTGGGCTAGCTTGACAACATTTTGTGTAAAAGCTTAATACAGATAAGTAATCATTAATGCTTAAGCATCAAGTTAATCATCATTAACCTGTCATCTATATTAGCACCTGTACTAGAGCACTCGCTTGATTAGGAGCAAACAATATTAACCATAGCAGGTATAAATTGAGGAAACATTTACATCATCATCCAATTAACCATACATTCAATTTAATGGAATCTACGTTGCCGCTGCTCAAGTCAAGTGCTCACTAACCGAGAGTGACGGCGATTCGAATTGAGTTCCTATCTAGGTGGAGGGGTATTTCTAACACTCATCGAGTCACGCCTGGCGAGGGCTGCTCAGGTCATCTTTGGTACCATTCAGGAAAGCGCGGGTTCGACTGATGTCGCATCCCCAAGGGCAACACTCTGCCAGGATGATAGGGACTCTAACCCCCCTTGGTCTTATGTCAATGTCCCCAAGCACATCCTTACTACCTCCAAGATGTGACCTACCATTCGATTCCCGGCCTGAACTGTATTACTCGAATTCGCGATCGGAACGACTTATCTGGCCAACTAAGTGTTAGACTGCGTTCAACATGACTCAAGGATGTACAGCGAATCGGTCCTTAAACGACTCAGACGGCGATAGATCCACACCCAAGACCTCCATGCCTTGTTGCTTCACTATCGTCATCCTGCCCGGTCTCATTTTATTTTATTAACACATGATTCTTTTCCACGATAGCAAATATAGCCAACCGTGCCATATATGAATATCCCTACATCTCGTAGGTGACAGGAAATCACCTGACTTCTACCGCTTAAAGCAGGGCTAAGCATCTACTCGATCCTAGTCTATGTAGGATTCAAGGATTCATATATCTGGACAAGGAGTGATACAATGCAGCAAGGTTTTCAACCAACTCCTACCACTTAATGCAACAATACTTATAACATATATAGAATTTATTGCTTTGAAGGTAGGAGGCTTATAATACTTCGGGGCTTGCCTGGGATCCGACTCAAGTTAGAGTATGTCAGATGAAACTCGCTTGGCGAGCATTCCCTCATTCTAGCACTTGTCCGATCCTTCCCTCTCCGAGATAGGTCCACCAACACCATCTTCTGGTTGGCTCCACATCAGGTCCTTCACGTGTTTCAGCTAGCATACCTAAATGAGGTGCAACAATGCATATGTATGAATGCATAGAAGTGCAATAAACAAAGTAATCAAGTAAGCATACCAAGTTCACATAAGCACCTAGAGCTAATTAACTTAATCCTCATTAAGGCATAACATATAAGAGGGCAAGCACATCAATCAAGAAACAAGTCTCACAAGATCATAGGGTACTAAACCAAGTACCATCAAAGATATGAGTCACACTTCAACACACTAGCATGGCAAAGTTATTCAAAGCACTAGAACTAGAAATTGCCACCTCCTGGACATCATAACAACAGCTGAGTAATTAAACCCTTGCTGACTCCATTAAGGATAGTCTGACTCCAACCCTTGCTGAAGCCTTGATGCCCATGTTCAATATTGAAGATCAAGCTCCCAAGGTGAGGAAGGCTCAAAGAAATTTGACTGATCGTGAAGTCCTGACAGCCAGGAAGGATTCCAACAAGCGAGAAGCTAAAGAATTAGCTCAACTGATTGACAACTTGAAGAATTCTTCATCTAGAATTGAGCCTGAACTCAATCAGCTGAGGGCCAGACGTGCTGAGCTTGAGCATGAGTTGAAGACTGTAAAAGTTGCTATTGAATGTCATGAAACCAACTTGATTCAGATCCCTGATGTCATTACTCGGAAGAAACCAGAGATGCTGACCAAAGATCAAAGAAGGCAAGGCCATTCACAGCCGTCTTGGAAGCATTCTAGGATTAGCTGAAGAGTACAAGAAACAAATTGCAGAGGTTGATGCTCTTTGGCTAAAAGCATTAGAAGTGATCCATAATACTCTTAACTTGTAATTTAGACTTGGGTAGTTTGTCTAACATTCTTGTGTAAACTTGTCAACAACTGACTTTTTTGTTGATCCTATATATAAACATTCCATGTTTCTAGGCCCAACTAGAATAGCCTATTTAAATTAGCCGATCACGATCCTGGTTTAACTGAATCCGAAAACAACTATCTGAATCTGAAAACTACTTTTAGGACCAAAAGCCCTTCGAATTTGTCAGTCATCAACGCCGCATTTCCCTCGATATTAGTGAAGTGGCACTTCCCCTTTCACTAATTCGGATTGCTTTCACATATTCTGAGATATCTAACTCCTACCCCTGTGGCTATAAATACCAGCCAAGGGCTTTTGCTCCAAACACATCTGCAATTGCTCCTAATTCTCTTGCACTCTCTCTGCCTTTTCAAGAACCCTATAGCAGTTTTCTTCTCTCTAGATCTAAACCAACACCCATGGCTAGAGAGGACAACCGTGGCAAGCATGCGGCAGAGGAGATGCCAAAGGAGGAGATGCCAGTGGGCCAACGCATCTGTCGCTTGAGGTAAGATCGAATAGCTTTTGTTTATATTAACAGCTTCTTATTCTGATTCGCCTACAAATATGTCTTGAATGATAGTCTCCGCCCTCTCTCCCTCAGGACCGATGGGCCCTCCAAAATCATGGACGCTACATCTTCTAGGTTGGACTCATCGTCGGATTCCTTTGACTCCTATAACGGCAATGACGCCTGCCGCTATCATCAGGAATGGAGGATGGCGGAGAACCGCTACACCAATTCATAAGATGATGATTTAGTCCATCCATGATAAGCCATCCTATATGCCCATAATGCTTTGTTGAGTGTCAAGTACCACTTCCTCGGTTGCTCCTCAATCTTCTTCTTAATCAATTTGATCAAGATCTAATTGGACGCCTCTGCCTAGCCATTTGCTTGTGCATAATAAGGAGAAGAATTTAACAGCTTAATTCCCATACTAGCAACAAAATCTCTGAATTCTTCTAATGTAAACATTGTTCCCTGATCAGTAGTAATGGTCTGAGGAATCCCAAAACAATAGATGATATGTTCCTTGACAAAGTCAACCATGTTCTTTGAAGTTACTGTCCTCAAAGGAATTGGCTCAACCCATTTAGCAAAATAATCTATTACCACCAATATGAACTTATGTCCTTTGCTTGAAGGTGGAAAAATTTGGCCGATCAAGTCAATTCCCAACCTTGAAACGGCCATGGTTTGATTATCGGGTTCATAGCTGACACAAGTGATCTTTGAACATTGTTGAATCGTTGATAATCCTGATATCCCTTATAATATTCAAAACAATCTAATATTGTCGGCCAAAAATACATAGACCTGTGAATAATCCATTTCATCTTATAAGCCGACTGATGAGCCCCACAAATTCCTTCATGCACTTCTCCCATTAATACTTTTGCTTCCTCTTGATTTAGGCATTTAAGTAGAACTCCATCGACTATTTTGTAATATAATTGTTCATCCTACAAAACATATTTAGTCAATTTATACCTCAGCTTTCTAGTAACTTTCTGTGATGGATTCCTGAGATAATTGGCTATTTCCACTCTCTAGTCATCAGCCAAAGTTTCATTGCTAAGAATTTCTTGGAATACTCGATAGCCTGATGCACTCTGAGCTAGCCGATTGGCTTCTTGATTCTACGCTCTCGAAATATGTTGAAGGGATGTAAGAGGAAAATCTTCAAGTAATTTTCGACATTCATCATAATACCCCCTCAAAATATCATCTTTGCACTCATATAGGTCGATCAACTGATTAATTACTAACTGTGAATCCCCAAATATTTCAACTGACTCGGCCTTTACTTTTAGAAGAAGTTGAAGTCCCTTAAGAATAGCCTCATACTCTGCTTGATTATTAGTGGCCATTGGCTTGATTTGAAAAGCAAACTCAAAACTTGCACCTCGGGGCGAAATAATAACAATACCAATGCCACCATCTTGCTTGCATGATGATCCATCAAAGAACAATGTCCAAGGCATTGGCTTTAAATAACCAATTCTTGGTTTATGGTGTTGAGTGACAAAATCGGCCATTACCTACCCTTTGACTACTTTAGCCGATTCAAACCTCAAGTCAAATTCTGATAATGAAAGGATCCACTTCCCCAACTCTCCCATTTAATATTAGCATTGATAACATGTGCTTGATCACATCAGCTTTAGACACAACCGTACACTTAGTTGATAGTAAATAATGTCACAGTTTGGTATAGGAGAAATATAACCACAAGCATAACTTTTCAATAGGAGAATATCTTGTTTCTAGATCCAAAAGCCTTTTGCTTTGATATAAAATGACTCTTTCTTTTCCTTCAAATTCTTGCATAAGGGCCAATCCAATTGTTTGGCTATCGGCCGACACGTACAACTTGAAAGGCTTACCTTGTTGAGGAGGAACCAACACAGGTGATGATTTCATATATTCTTTTATTTCCTCAAATGCCTTTTGTTGTGTGTCACCCCATCTAAATTCTTGATCATTCTTCAATTTTGAAAGAGGAAAAAATGGCAGAATCCTTTCTGACAGATTTGAAACTAACCTCCTGATGAAATTGATCTTACCAAGCAGAGACTGCAATTCAGTTATATTAGTTGGAGGAGCTACTTCATCAATTGCCTTCACGCTTTTTTGACTAATCTCAATTCCTCTTTCATGGACCATAAAACCCAAAAACTATCTAGCTGACACTCCAAAGACACATTTATTAGGGTTCATCCTTAAACCATGTCTTCTTGCGCACTCTAGAGTCTCCATAGATGAGCCAGATGCTCTTTGTACCCTTTGGATTTTACTACCACATCATCAATATAGATTTCAATAATTCCGCCAATCAACTTATGAAAAATATAATTCATTGCTCTTTGATAAGTTGCACTAGCATTCTTCAAACCAAAAGTCATCACAACTATTCAAATAAGCCTATTGCACCCAGACACCTGAAGGTCGTTTTAGCTATATCTTCTATTGCCATGAAGATCTGATTATAACCTTCATTGCCATCCATAAAGCTAATAAACTTGTGCCTAGCTACCACATCTACCAGCGTGTCGGCTATTGGCATTGGATAACCATCAATCGGTGTAGCCTTATTCAAATCTCTGAAATCGATACATACTCTTAGCTTTCCATTTTTCTTGTATACAGGCACTACACTCAATATTCATTCTGCATATCGGCATGGTCTAATAAACTTAGCTTCTAGCAACCTTTCGGTCTCCTTAATATCATCAAGAACATTCGGATTGAATCTCCTTGGATCCTGCTTAAATGGCCGATACCCAGGCTTGATTGGTAACCGATGCTCAATGATTGATTGGTCTAAACCAGGCATTTCATAATACTCCCAAGCAAAGCAATCTTTAAATTTCTTTAACAATTCTATTAACTCTCGTTTATACACAAGATCCAACTTAGCACTTACATACGTTAGCCTAGGCCTATCTCTAGAACCAACGTCTACTTCTAACTCATCGGCCGACATAAAGCCATGTCCTAGTTTGCCATTAGTACCATCTGTTGGGTTGTCTGTTAAAAGAAACTTTCAGAGCCGGCTGCTCGGAATTGGCTATTGACTTTCATTGTTGATTTTAATGAATCCTCCTTCCCATAATTTGCCAAAAAACCACTCGGAACCCTCTAGCTCCCAAAACATTAGATCAGTCATTGCTATACTCATGAAGTCATCAGCAAAAACAATTCGACATAGTCTCCATGCCACTGAATCAAGCATTGATGCATAGTTGATGGTACACAACAATTAGCATGAATCCAATCATGATCAAGAAGCAAACTGTATGAACCCTTTCCATCAATGACAAAGAAAGTTGTGAGTAGAGTTTTACTTCCAATTGTCAATTCGACATTTACTGCCCCTCTGGTCTTGGATACATTACCTCCAAAATCTTTAAGCATCATGTTAGTTTAAATCAAATCTTCTGGCCCCTTACCAAGCTTGCGAAAAGTAGTATAAGGCATCAGATTGATAGAGGCACCACCATCAACTAACATTTTGCTCATCGGCTTCCCATCAACAAAACCTTTCATGTAAAGAGCCTTCAAGAGCCGATGCTTATCTAGTTTGTTGAATATAGCCTGCTATGTCAATGTCAATTTGGCTACCATCTCTTCATACTTAGATTCATCAAAATCTGAATATACCTCTTGATTTGCTAGAGCTTTGAATTCTGATGGTAGAAGAAAAGCCATCTGAATATTATCCGATGGTTTACCCTTATCGGCTATTTGCTTGGCACGCCAAACTTGAGGTTTACTAGACATCTGAGCTTGTTCTAATTCTTCGCTCCTCAAGCGTTGTACTCTTCTCTTTTGGCTTCTAGTCAAACCCCCTAGACACCTTTCTCCTTCTTGCCAAACATACTTGTCTTCATCATCTTCTTCATAATCGGCCCAATTTTTATCAACAACTCGCTTACCTAGCCGATCATGAACACTTCTTTTTTTATATGCTGATCCATGCTATCATATTGATATTCAATTCGATCATGGATAGACCAGTGGTTGGCTTGAGATTGCCTAAACTCCCAATATTGCTCGCTGCATTCTGGGCAATTATCTCTGGTAGGCAATTTCAAACCTTCATTCTAGCAATGTCTGAAGAAAGGACAATTCCAATGCGACTCAGCCTGCTCTCTTTCATACCTCTCTACTTCCTGTTGACGTTGATGTTCTTTTTTTTCTAACCAATGCTGATAATCCTTCTCCTACCATTGCCATTTATTCAATAGGATACGAGATGTGTCACACCCTAAAATTTTTAATTTTGAGTTATGCTTAGAAAACACTAAATAAAATAAATGATTTCAATATTTGAATAAATTTATTAGATAAGTTAAGTTGCTGCTAATTTAAATATAGAAAATTGTGGTTTTAAACTTTTTCATATTAATTTGATAATGTGGTGTTTGTTTGATGCTTGTCTTTGGTGTTGGTGAGTGCTATTATTTTCAAAATACCATAGGACGACGTTTACTTCTCACCGGAATTTTTTTGGGTATTTTCTAGATTTAAAATTTCAATTTCCATGAGCTTAATCTTTTTCCTTGATCTCTTCATCAATCTTTTCATGAGCCCAAACCTATTTAGTTGAGTTCCTTATCTCTCTAAGAGTCTCCAGGATTTTTCTGGTGATTTTTCTGAGCTTCGGGCTATTTTTCATGGCCAAAAAGGTAATTTTAGATTTTCTAGAATTATTTTATTCACGGAATTAAAATAATCCTGAAATTAAGAAAATCCGAAAAGTTTTCAAACCCTACCACTATATATATGCTGGCGTAGCCCTTGACGCCCTGGTTTCAGAAGTACAACCCTTATCGTGAGCCGCCGCTCGTAGCTCCCTCCACCCCTCGTCGAAGTTCTTCATCTACAGCTTGCGTTCCGACGAACTCTCCAACGAGCTTTTTTGGCCAAACCGTCGCGTCCCGACGCTAGCCACCACCACCAAGAGGCAGCCCTTGTCATTCTCTACACCGTGGTATATCTATTTGCGCGAATCCATCGCCGTTTCATCGAGTTCCTATCTCATCTTGCTTCTCTCCGGTGAGGTTCCACCATGGCTGACCGGAGCTCCTCCAAGCCCAAGGTAGAAGATGTTACTATTTACAATTTTGCCACTAAACTTGTTTTAGTCATAAAATCTTCGTTTTAACTCTGATTTGACCTGTTCAAGTTGGGTTAGATTCGTATTTGCGAGCTCTACATGTTAGTATAGTTGTACAGTAGGTTTGAAAAGTTTAATTTTTGAGTTTATATTTAAGTAATTATTTATCTATAGGAAATCTTAGAAAATTCATAACTTTCACGTTTTAACTCCGAATTTTGTGATCTTTACATCTGTGTGATCGTAGTAACGTGTAGAAGAGTTTTACAAACTTTTTATGCTATTTTGCTACTGTTGGTGTACTATGTTAACTATGTTTTATTGTTTGCTTCGTATATGATTGCTCGGATGATTGTGTGTTGATGCTTGATGATCGAGTATAGACGGTGAGCAGTTTCTTGACGATCAAAAATATTATTTTGAGCCAGACCAGCAGTATCATCAGGAAAGCTTTGATCAAGGCAAGTATAACATGGGACCATCCTTGTTGTCCTATTCACTGAAATTATCATATATATACATGTGTCTTCCTTGACAACCATAGAGATTATAACTTAGCTATTGATATCTTGTTTCCTTGTCACCTATGGGTTATGCATTTGGGTAGCTATTGCTAGTGCTTAATTATGAACAATGATCTTGTAATTTGATTAATGGATTAAGCAACCAACCATTAAGATGATTTTATTACTGTTGAAAGGGGGCTAGAGCAAGGGGTTATATTGTTGCTCTAGTTACTCTCCGTAAGGACTTACCTGTAAGTGATAACCGGGACATACAGTACAACTGTGAGGGCTATATGGCTCTGGCTCTAGTTGTTCAAGGGACCTTTTCTAGCTTGTTAGTGGTTACCTTAAATGGCGTAAGAATGGCTTGACACGTTGGGTGTAGGACAGCCTCTAGTCTATGAGTATAGCCGAGAAGGAATTATGCCATTTGAAAAGGGGGGTTCCTACATCTGCCTGTCTAGTGAATCTAATGGCCCTAACTTGTTAGACGAATTTTTGAATGGCTTTGTATGGTTTTTGATGTTCTGGGCCTTGCAAACCCATGCATTTGAAAATCATGACTCATAGTGAAAGTGTACACCTCTGCGCAGAGTTTAATAAACTGGTATACTAGCCGTGCTCACGGATACGAGCGGCTTTAGGGATTCTTACAGAATAGTTGATCACAATTGTTATATCATGCTTAATTACTGTTATTATTATTATGCTCATGTTAATGCTATTCATTATTCTTATTACAATTGATCATTGGTTCATTAACGGGAAGTGGATTATCTTGATGCTACCTAATTGCTAATTATATGATGATTAAAAGCTAAATGCAGTCAAACAGTGTCTAGCCTTTTGTACCTCATGAACCCTGTGTTGTACTTGTTGAGTTCGACATGGACTCACTCTTGCTATTTCCACCACGCCTTAGTGTGTAGTGAGGTGCTGCTCAGAAGAAGGATAAAGAGGTAGTTGAGTTTCCAGAAGTCTTTCAGAAGTGTTTGGCATACGGAGCCACCAGTCAGCCGTCCCTGAGAAGAATGGAGCCTGAAGTTTAGTCACCGTTCCGTGATACTCTAATGTAAGTGTTAATATAGCTATGTATACGTTATATAATAACATTGTTTCTGATATTTTTTTCATTCTGACATATGTGTGGACTTCCTGGGCACACATATGACTAGCCTGGTTTTGTTCTTTAGAAAACCAGGTGTGACAGAGTGGTATCAGAGCGGTGTTGACTGTAGGACATATGCCAAGTAGCACTGGATGTATTCTAAAACTTATTTTAGTATAAAACTATTTTTGGTCATCCCTTGACTCATTGAGTTTGACTATTTCCTCTTCCTTGTCCTATTGTATCTCCTCCTTGATAGCTTCCTTTAAGCTATTATTTCTTACTCCCTTGGTTTTTGTTTTATGTTGTTTTTACTAAAAGTTTTCTGATCTTATGTTGTTCAAAAGTTCGATGGCCTTTCATCATCTCCAATGTGCCAATAGGATGACCACCATTGTTGAAGAAGCACGTGTAGTACCGATGATGTGATGTGTGTTTGTTTTGCTTGATGTGTTGCTTCTGTGTTGTCCTTGTTCTCGTGTTTTGAAGGTGGCCCGAAAGGTTTCGTCTTGAGGAGTAGCTCAATCTATGTTAAAGTGGGGTAGTATCCTCTCTTGACCTACCTAACCTTCGATCAATCCTAATTCTTATTGTCTTTTCCCTATATCATCCTTGCTTACTCTTGGTTTCTATGCTTTCTCCTTTATCTTAACCCATTGGAGGATCAACACATGAAGGACTCATCAATAGCAGCAAGCCTTAGAGAAACTGTTGCCTTCAATGACATTGCCAGGTGGACCAAAATCTTTGTTAAGTGGGGTAGCGTCCGCTACCATCATTAATCTCAAGCGACGAGGTATGAAGAACTGAAGATCAAACTTTATCTTTCTTGTCATATTTTGGCTATCCTCGATCCATATCTTATATCTCATCAACACAAAGCAAAGAGGTATAAAGACTTAAAGATTAGTGTTATCTATCTCTCTAGTCTCTCTGAATCTCGTTTCTACCTTATTTTGTCTTTTTAGAACAGTCTGTCTTCTTTAGCTTATATCTCTATTTTTGGACGCCCAAAAATCATGGATAAATTCTGGACAATAGTAGACTTCAATATCTTTCTCTGACCGTAAGAACCACCCTGATAGCTATTACGGTTTGGGAGTTATGAAAATCACAAGGAGATGCATCTATGCTGTCAGCAACCTGGAATAGTTTCTGTTGTGCACAGTTTTTGACTACTTTAACTGCAGAATCTGGAGAAGTGTTCTATAAGAAAGTTGTAGTAAATTTGATAAGCTTTCCAACGGTATAAGCTACAATATCATCGGATTCGTAGAACTTGAGTTATAACTGTATTTCTGCACTGCTGTTTTTCTGCTCGCGAGGAAGTGCATGATTACTTGTTCTTGTATGTGCTCATGAATCTCTTTGGGATCCTAGAAGGACATGATGATAGTCATCACTCAGAAACAAATGCAAGTTATCCTTTGGTGTTCTCTAGTTGATCTCTTCTTAAGGGGTTTGACAAACTAAAGACGATATAAGATGGCAGTTTTATACGTTCTATTTCGTCACTTGGAAGCATCAGCTATCTACATGATTGCAAAGTCACTATTGAGCGCAGGTATCCTTTCTCAGAGTGGTAACCCGTTAGAACCATCTACAAGAATCGTAAGGGTCTAAATGAGACATTTACAAAGTTGGTTTTGAGTTTGTGGCATCATCATTGGATAGGAGTTGAAGGAAAAGTGAAGACTTGCATATCATTATCTTTCTCCCTGGTCTCTCCGAATCTCGGGACGAGATTCCTGTTAAGTGGGGTAGAATTGTCACACCCTAAAATTTTTAATTTTGGGTTATGCTTAGAAAACACTAAATAAAATAAATAATTTCAATATTTGAATAAATTTATTAGATAAGTTAAGTTGCTGCTAATTTAAATATAGAAAATTATAGTTTTAAACTTTTTCATATTAATTTGATAATGTGGTGTTTGTTTGATGCTTGTCTTTGGTGTTGGTGAGTGCTATTATTTTCAAAATTCTATAGGACGACCTTTACTTCTCACCGGAAATTTTTTTGGTATTTTCTAGATTTAAAATTTTAATTTCTATGAGCTTAATCTTTTTTCTTGATCTCTTCATCAATCTTTTCATGAGCCCAAACCTATTTAGTTGAGTTCCTTATCTCTCCATGAGTCTCCAAGATTTTTCTGGTGATTTTTCTGTGCTCCGGGCTATTTTTTACGGCCAAAAAGGTAATTTTAGATTTTCTAGAATTATTTTATTCGCGAAATTAAAATAATCCCGAAATTAAAAAAATCCGAAAAGTTTCCAAACCCTACAACTATATATATGCCGGCGTAGCCCTCGACGTCCTGGTTTCAGAAGTACAACCCTTATCGTGAGTCGCCGCTCGTAGCTCCCTCCACCCCTCGCCGAAGTTCTTATCTACAGCTTACGTTCCGGCGAACTCTCCAACGAGCTTTTTCAGTCAAACCGTCGCGTCCCGACGCCAGCCACCACCACCAAGAGGCAGCCCTCGTCGTTCTCTACACCGTGGTATATGCGTTTGTGTGAATCCATCGCCGTTTCATCGAGTTCCCATCTCATCTTGCTTCTCTCCGGCGAGGTTCCACCATAGGTGACCGGAGATCCTCCAAACCCAAGTAGAAGATGATACTATTTACAGTTTTGTCACTAAACTTGTTTTGGTCATAAAATCTTCGTTTTAACTCCGATTTAACATGTTCAAGTTACGTTAGGTTCGTATTTGCGAGCTCTACATGTTAGTATAGTGGTACAGTAGGTTTGAAAAGTTTAATTTTCAAGTTTATATTTAAGTAATTATTTATCTATAGAAAATCTTAGAAAATTCATAACTTTCACGTTTTAACTCTGAATTTTATGATCTTTATGTCTGTGTGATCGTAGTAACGTGTAGAAGAGTTTTACAAACTTTTTATACTGTTTTGCTATTGTTGGTGTACTGTGCTAACTATGTTTTATTGTTTGCTTCGTGTATGATTGCTCGGATGATTGTGTGTTGATACTTGATGATCGAGTATAGACGGTGAGCAGTTTCTTGACGATCAAAAGTATTATTTGGCTCTGGTTCTAGTTGTTCAAGAGACCTTTTCTAGCTTGTTAGTGGTTACCTTAAATGGCGTAAGAATGGCTTGACACGTTGGGTGTAGGATAGCCTCTAGTCTATGAGTATAGCCGAGAAGGAATTGTGCCATTTGAAAAGGGGTTCCTACATCTGCCTGCCGAGTGAATCTAATTTCCCTAATGTAACACCCCGGTGTTACTCAAGCATTTACATTGCAAATCATACTCATGACATGTCATTGCATTCATGATCATATGTGAAATTACTAGTTAAAACATTTTGTGGGACAATTATTGCATATAATGCTTATAATTGATTCATCCTAATTATTTTGGTTAGACTCATGAAACATGGGTAGTTATAATTTTTAAATCAACTAGAACTAAGTAGTGCAATTTTTGGAGCAACTTGATAACCAAATTTTTGTCAAAAATTTGCTTTTAAAAATATTATTAGAAATTTGTCAAAAACCCTTTCTATTTAGCTTTTATTCTCTAATTCAAAATCTGTGGGGATTTTGGAGTTGGCCCTTTAATAAAAGTTGTAGAGAATTAAATTCTAAGCCACTTTCATTTTTGGGCTATTTTCAAAAAAAGTCATCTTCTTGCTCAAATTTGAAATTGAAAACTGTGAATTGAAATTATTTGAAAATTCCCTGAAAAATAAAAATGAAAAACGGGTTTTGGTTTTAGTGGGCCGGCGCCTCGCTTTCGGCCCACAGCCGCAAGCCGGCCTAGCCCGCCTCGCGCTCGCACGCCCGCGCGCCCACGCACGCGCTGCGGTCCACTGGACCGAGCTCACGCCACGCACCGCGCCCGCCTGCGTGCTCTCGCCCAACCCGCGAGCGCGCGACGCCGCGTGGCCGCGCCGCACCGGCGGCCGTGGACGGCGGCTGACCGCCCGGTCGGAGCCCCCGTACCTGGACGGGAATGCGTCCAGGGTCGCTCCCAACCGCGTCTTAACCCCGCGCCCACTCCTTCCTCCCCCACGCGCTCTCCATTCCCGAACACAGCTTCCACCCCTCTGCCACCGCGACCGCCATCGCCGGCATTGCCGTTCCGGCCACACTAGCTCACCGCAAGCAGCTCCATCTCACCTTGAGCTTCTCCTCCCTCTGGCGCAGCCCGCGCTCGCATCAATTGACCATGGTAAGCCTCCCCTCCGCGGGAATTGCTCGTCGGAGTTTCGACCGAGCTCGCCGGACTTGTCCGCTCCGTGGAACGCACCTCTCCGCCCCTCCTCACTCCTTTCCAGCACGCGCATTACGTTCGCCTTGGATCACCGGTGCTCGAGCACCCTTCCTCTTCCCGTTCTATGGCCAGAGTTGGCCGGCCGGCGGTCACCCACGCCACCGCTCCACCATGAACGACGGTGACCGGTCCTCCGAGCTCCGCTGGCCACCCCGTGTGTACCATTGGGTTCGCAATCATGAGGTGGTTCGTGTGATGCCTCTAGCTTGGCCGGAGACCTCGCCGCCGGCGAGCTACGGACGCCGACGTCTCCCCCTTTCTCTCTGTGGCTGACATGTGGGGCCATGGGCCCACCTGTCGGTCTCGCGTTTGCTCTCTGTGTTCAATTTCTGGGTGCACGTAGCGCTAAACAGTCGGATTTCAAAAAGGGATTTAAATAAATGTTTTCCAGAAAATGAGAAAACGATTTCTAAAATCCATAACTTGCTCATTTTAGCTCCAAAAATTGTGAAATAAAGTTCTATGTACTTCTTAGAACCAGATCTACAGTCTAAAAATGTTGCATGTAAATATTGCAATACTTTTCTGTAGGGTTTTTATTTAGTCATTGAAATTGCTGTTTTCTTTTTAAATATGTAATAAATCATAGAAAACTTAGAAAAATATGGTTTCAAGTTTGTTAATCTTTTTGTGCAATGTACTTGCTAGGAAAAATATGTATCATGCATGTTCTGTAGAAAAATTCTTATGTGTAGTTCAAGTGCTTTTTATTGCAAATATTTGTTATTTTTGTTAGATAGAAAAATATGAATAAAACATGCAAGTGATAATTTTTATACAGTGATGGTTTACTGTGTAGAATCTAGGAAAAATGATAAATCCATTGTTTGATACTTTTCATAGGATAAAGTATTTTTATGCTCATTTTTAGGCCCTAGATTGTTATTTTTGTGTAGGTAGTTCTAGTACTCAAAATGCAATGGAATTTTTGTGACATGCTGAAGTACATGATAGTAATTCACTGTAATTTTATTAGATTTTTCTATGCTATCAGAAGAAGTGTTGCTATTCAAACATAGTGTAAACTAGGGTTTAAATTAGCCTTTTAATGCAAGATTAGTTGATAAACTTTTCCTTGGTGTATCTTTGAAGCATCTTAGGGTGCTAGGGTGATTTTGCATGGTAGAGAATGTTGGTGATAGTTTATGAGTACATGTTCTTGGATGATGTCGACTACCTTATAGAAGAGTTGTAATTCTACTTAATCCAAATAAAGTAACCTGTTCATGTACATCTCATTCATCATCATCATCTCATGTCATCTCCGCAATGCACCTAGACATGAGCACTTATACATCTGCATCATACAGGATCGCAGGCAGTAACCCTAGTAGCAGTTCACGAGGAGCCAGGAGAGCAGCCCGAGGTGCAAGAGCAGGAGGTGCCCGAAGCCAATGAGGAGGTCGGTGAGGATCTTCCAGAGTGCCCAGACCACCGTCCGAGCTCTTTCGAAAGAGGCAAGCCCCGGAGCATTTCTCTCCCGGTTTGCAGATATTTTATTAAATGCTTTACTTAATTGATGCATTACGTTTAGGAGTTGTTTGCAACCGTTGCTGCATTATACCTTGTTTACCCTTGCTCTACCATATCCTTGTTACCCTAGTATTCACAGTCAAGAAATGCTTAGTTTGCTTAGACCGGTAGAAGTCGGGTGATTGCCTGTCACCTGCGAGCTATAGGTGGTTACCTGGATCTGTTTGAAAAAGTATGTCATATGGGAATAACTAAGTGTCGAATTGAATTTGAGACCAGACGGAGACTTGCAGGGTTTCGACTGTAGTGTTTTCCGTCTGTGTCGTTTAAGGACCGACCGTTGTTGGGCCTTGAGTCATGTTGAACGCATGCCTCACATTTAGCTGGCCGAAGAATGTACCTTTCGACCGCGAAGCTGGGAGATTATTCGGGCCGAGTGGATTGCCCGCAACGCGCTGTACCGGAGCAGTAGTGGCAGGATACGGGGGCGCGATGATAAGGCCAAATAGCAGTCGGGCGGCCCCCAGGTACATGTGGTTCCTGACAAACTCGTGACTTTACCTGAAAGGTTGACTCGGTGACCAATACCTCACTTTAGCGGGTGAGTGAGGTTTGTGTGAGGAATAAATTACCAGCTGGTTAATAATCGATTCGAATCGCCATCGTTCATGGGATAGTGAACACTTGACTTGAGCTACTTCATCGTAGTAATGTTGATGGAACACTTGGACAGTTATGTGGAATATGACATGATGAATGTTGTATTGATCAATGGTTATACTTACCTGCTTAATTACACGTTACCCTAGTGCAGGTGCAAACATAGTTGACAGGTTAATAAAGATTTAACTTGATGCAAGCTTTTGGAAAAGATTCGTTATTATTAAACATGCCTTTTTGCAAATGAGTCAGCTATCCCACCATAAGGCCTGTCATGATCCTTGGCGTCATTTTATTTTTGGTTATGTCAGGTAAGTCTAGCTGAGTACCTTCTCGTACTCAGGGCTTTGTTCCCACTTGTTGCAGATGGGCAGATGTATTACGGCTACTATATCAACTGCCTTTATCCTGCGATGGGCGAAGCTTAGGACCATGGGCAGTGGTCATTCACTACGTCTCGTCTGATGCTTTTGTTGGAGATGAGCATGAGCTGGCACCTTATTTCGAACTCTGTGTGAGTGTGTGTGGTTTGAACTAAATGCTTCCGCTACTTTTATTTGAACCCAGTTTGTAATAACTATGTTTAAACTCTGATGTATTTTGTGACGCGCACTTTTATGTAACTTGTGATGGTGACCGCTAAACTTATTACGATCTTGGCTAGTATGTGAGTTGGTTTGAAATCCGTCGTGATTTCACGGACTACCGGGTTATACGGGCTTAAGTTTGCTAAATCGTTCGCTTGTTGGATGATTTTCTTACTTAATTTCGTATAATTGGGCGGTTCTGTTATAGCTGGCATCAGAGCATGGTTTAGCGTGTTTACTGTTCATAAGTGTATTTAAAACAAAATTTTGTTTAAAAAGCGTGATTTTCAAACTAAAAGTGTGCCGGTGGTCATATCCTTTATGCCCAGTTAAGGACTCTAGGTGGCTTATTTAAGTACTAACTTGGGGTTCTTGCACCATATTTCTCTTCGTTGCTCATACGGCATGCTATTGTATGAGTGCCACTTAATTGAGTGGTAATGTATGGGTCAGATGCCTCTATGCCTCGGTAGGTATGAGCTGTGAGAGCATGATCGGATACACCACCGATCTAGGGAGAGTGCTTATATGATACTGGAGTAATTACATGTTCTACCATGTTTTTACAAAAGTGTCGCATGTGTGGTTGTTCCGTCCGTTGAGGCGATGCCGTCAATAGGACGATGTTATGGGTAGTTACTACCGTTGTACACGTATCTTGGGATTCGTGTAGAGCATGTAGGTAAATTTACTACTTTCATGCATTCATGGGGAATTGGGCTGAAATGAATCTTCTGCAGGTACATAAGAACGTTTCTCGTGTAGAGCGTATTAGTTACGTATATGAGAGATCGCTTGTATGCCACCGAATTCATCGTTAGATGTTATTATTTCCTAAGTTTGTGAGAACGTAAGACACATGCATATATCATATTGTTTGTGCATTTCATTCATGTCATGCATTCCTCCCCTTATAAAATGATTATCCCCTTTTGATAAAAACAGCACCAACTTAAAATATGTTCTCACCGGGTAATCAAAACTTTTGCTACAGATGGCCCGCATGAAGCAAACTGCCTGTAAGTCCACAGGCGGAAGAGCACCCCGACACCAGTTGGCCTTGCGGGAGCGCCGTAGCACGGACACCTTTCTGAGCGAGTTTGACATGCCAACCTTGCTTTGGAGAGTGCTCCATGATGTGGGGTACCCAGAGGGTCAGGAGTTGGTGTACTCTTGGGATGAGAGCCAGTTAGCCGAGGATGGACTTGCAGTAGTGGAGATCACCGTCCTTGCTCTTGGTGATGCTCCAGAGTGGGATGGTTGGCACTTGGAGTTTGAGGGATGCACTCCAGTTGAGGGTGCAGAGGGAGCAGCCTTTCATGTCATCCAAGACATAATGAGCAGATTTCCTAATGAGTTGACAGCAGCCTTGGCCAGCACTTTTCCTCGGGATGATCCTCGCGATGCTATCTGGGTTCAGCCCCAGGGAAGTGCTTTGGTCAGAGGTCCAGACGAGGGACGGTCTAGCGACAACCATGCCATGAGCGCTATGTTCGCTGCTATCAGAGCTTATGAGGGTCTCGAGTGCACTTATTGGACTTTGACTGGTTTGCGTGGGGATGATAAGCTCCAGGCAAGGAAGCAGAAGAAGAAGCAGACCCGTGTGATAGCAAGCTTGCAGGAGCAGTTGGCTGACATGACCTTGCAGCGAGACCAGGCTGTGGTGAGAGACAAGGATGCTACGTAGCGAGTGCGGATGTTGACTCATGCCAACAACAATGCAGATCGCATAATTGAGCAGCTAGTTCAGGAGAGGAATGAAGCCTGGAACGAGAGGGACCTTATGAGGCAGACGGTCGAGGAGCTAGAGGAGTATAATGCCAACTTGCATGAGGAGTTTCATGCGCTCTACAATGGGATGGACCCATATGCTCCTCCAGACGCCGCCGGTATGGACGTCGACAACGACGAGGACGAGCCTGTAGTCGCACCTTCCGATGATGACGCCGCTACTGATGGTAGCGATGGTGACGTCTCCGACCCCGACGATGGCCCCAAGGAGTAGGCTAGTTGCCTTGCGTTAGCTACTAGGCCTTGTCGCGATGACCTTCTTTTAGTTTCATGTATCTTGATGTATCTCGTTTCGATCTTGAGACTTGGCAGTACTTTGGAACTTGGTTGTTTATGCGATGCCTGAGCGCATAAAAGTCCTGTGTATGTATGCTGGCAACGTGGTTGTATTGGACGTGATGTTTGCATTTGAAGTAATTTGATTAGTGATGTTGTTTTAATTGGAATGCGATTATTGTGCCTCTGTTTTATTGTATGACTTGTTCTCTCCAATGAATTCAGTATGGCATAATTGTTCATTCAATTACAATTACTACAACTTCGCTTAATTGTTACCTGTTGCTGAAATATGCAGATGACAAACACTCGCCGCGCCACGTATGAGGCCGCTGAAACCGGTGGTAATGGTGTAGGGGCAGGTGGGAGTGGTGGAAACAACGTCAACCACAATGAGCCACCTTCTCCACCGCTCACTGCAGAGGTATTCTTTGCGCAGTTTCTTGGAAGTCAGTGCAATGCTGAGCAATCGCAGAAGAACATGGAAGATTTTCTACGTACCATTGCCAACAATGTTCAGCGTGGTAACAATCAAGGTGGTGGCAATGGGGTGAACTAGTACAGCAACTTCAAGGATTTCATGGATACCAGGCCGCCCATTTTCAAGGAAGCAACAGAGCCACTTGATGCTGAAGAATGAATCAACACCATGGAAGATAAGTTTCGTGTGTTGAGACTGACCGAAGTTCTGAAGACATAATATACTGCACATCAGTTATAGGGGCCAGCAGGGATGTGGTGGAAGCATCACCGCACCACCTTCCCTCCAAATGCCCAAATTACATGGAGAGAGTTCATTGAAGCCTTTCGTGGAGTTTACATTCCACCAGGGCTGGTCAAGATGAAGTTAGGAGAGTTCTTGGCCTTAAATCAGGGCACCAAAACTGTGACACAGTATTTGTATGCCTTTAATAACTTGAGTCGCTATGCTCCCGACATGGTCGACACAGATGCTAAGAAGATTGCTAGTTTCAAGAGAGGGTTAAGTCCGAAGATGATGAAGCATGTGGGTACCAATAACCGCGCCAGATTCAATGACTTCATCAGTGATTGTCTGAAACAAGAGAAGAATAACAACGCGTACACTGCATCCAAGACTCGCAAGAGGGTCTTTGAATCAGGACCATCCCAGCCCAGAGTTCTCACTGCTAACCGCTCTGCCTACCGTCTGTCTGCACCTGTGCAAGGTTTAGACCGCCACAACATAAAACCCAGAACTACAAGGGACCACAGAAGCCGTACAAGATGGCCGTGCCACCAGCAAAGACAGCCGTAGCAGCGTGTTGATGCAAAAGTAAATCTGCAAACACAAAGGGCTAATGCCCGAAGTCGATATCCAAAGCGTGCAAGTCGATTTGACCTGTTAATCGACAAGGATGAAGATACGAGCACTTTGGTCCTGACAACAGCGATACGCCCAGAAGTCACGGCCAAGAGGTACTCACACGGAACTCGAGGATCATCGAAGATTGCACTTAGAGCAATGCAACTCGCCGAATCGATGAGAACTCGTAAAAAGGAAAAATATGCAAATTGACGAAGTCGCCGAAAGTAGATGTAAATAAGAGTAAAAGCTATTTTTTGATGTATTGATTGATCCCCTATTACATTGCCCTTTACTCTATATTTATATCCTGATCTATAGAAACGTAACCAAATACGACTAGGACACTAAATCCAAATCTAAGGAAACACATGACTTTGATACAACTCAGACTCTACTAAACGTATACAAGGAAATTAACTCCTATTTTACTCCATAGTCCGCCTCAATCACGATGGTATTCTCATCGACCTCCTTTTCAACGGCACAGTCCCTGTTCCATCGGCAGCAGCCTTCAAATTCCTTCCATCGGTACATTCCCTGTTTCATCGGCAGCAGTCTTCATACCCTCCTTCATCGGTATATCCCCTGTTTCATCGGTAGCAGTCTCCAAACCCTCTTTCATCGGCATTGGCAATAATACCCTTAACCTCATCGGCAACACTTCAAATTGAATCTATACGCTGCCACCACTCATAAACAAGCTTATTCTCCTCGGCTATCAATCTACACAGTAATCTTTCCTTTGTTGATTAGCCCTTCCTGATCATCTTGACACGTGCTAAAAACGATGTCAACACATGCCCCCCAATTTCGGAGTATAAGACACTGATGCTCCGAAATTTACTCCAGATGATGCTTGCCATTATTTTTCAACCCATTCTCCAAGCATAACATGATCTGTTACTAGATTTAATCAAATCTAGATCTAATCCATGTATCTCAGTAAATATCGCACATTTTCCAACTTTCTTTGCCTTAATTATGGTTGAGATACCAAAATAACAATCGATCAGCAAGATCTTATCACAACACATCACTTTTTTAGAACCGAAAAATCCTGTATCGAGATATCCTTCAAGTCATGATTACTTGCCGTCAAATCTTCTGTACCATCCCTTGATTGTCGTGCGAACAGTTACCATATCCAACTAAACCACCTCGATCCATTCACGTACGGCATAGAGATAAGTCAAGAATACCCCTACCCCAAATGGCCTATAAATAGATTTCTCCGGGCTACTCATCTTCTACCTTCAAACTTCATCCTTTGGCATTCTCACTCCGGCGGCAACCCTAACCAACAACCGCGCATCCTCGACTCACCAGAGCCCTCTTCATCGTCATCCTCAAGTACCCAGCTCGTGCCCTCATCCTTTTCGAAGCAATGGCTGTTAACTTCGACGTCCCTGCGGTTCGTTCTTCTTCTATTACTTTTACTTTAATCCTTTTGGTTCCTACGAGTTCTTACAGTCGGCATTTTCCTATTTCTTCCATTTTCTTGATCCTCCAAACTCAGGAACTACGCAACACACTGGTGATTCCAACCAATCAACCTCCCCTCCATTGCCTAGGTCCAATGGGCGACCCAGATCCAACTGACCTGATCAATGCAGAAGCAAATCGTATTCCCTTCAAAGCTCAAAATTTCTCTTTGAATCTATGGAAAGATACGTTCCGCTCTTGGCCCAAACCCACCAAGGGGTGGAAAAACTGGTTCTTGAGGGTTAACAGATCAATGCAAGTGTTCTGGGCAGAACGGAAGATAGATCAATGTATCAGGCTATCCATTGCCGATATACAAAAGAATGAATCCATGATGATAGCTGCCGCTCACTTTTGGTCAGATACCACCAATACCTTCATGTTTGGCCATGGCCCATGTGCCCCTACTCTTGCCGATGTATATATGCTCACAGGCTTGGACATATCAACTGTCGATGAAGGCCACATTTTTGGCAGAAAAGCTGAGTATAGAGTGAGTACACGCAACATCGGCGGCTGGACGGGATACATCCAAGAGTACCAAAAGACTGGTACTGTCAATCAAAGGGAACACACCACATTCCTGAACATGTGGCTGGAGAAGTTTATTTTCTGTGGTCGATCGGTAGGACCAACCAACGCTTTCCTCCCAGCAGCAGAACTCTTAGCCAACGGTGTCAGATTCCCACTTGGCCGATACCTCCTGAGCTCAACCTACCACCTTCTCCACTAAGTATCTCAGAAGCTTATACTTGGTGAACCCATCGGCAATCTGGGAGGCCCATGGTGGTTCATCAATATATGGTTAAACGCTCACATGCATAAACGTTTACAGTGGGATCTCTTTGTCACGTCCGGTTTTCTAAAGAACAAAACCAGGCTAATCATATGTGTGCCCAGGAAGTCCACACATATGTCAGAATGAAAAAGTATCAGAAACAATGTTATTATACAACGTATACATAGCTATATTAACACTTACATCAGAGTATCGCGGAACGGTGACTAAACTTCAGGCTCCATTCTTCTCAGGGACGACTGACTGGGGGTAACATATGCCTAGCACTTCTACTAGTCTTCTGGAAACTCCACTACACCTTTGTCCTTCTTCCGAGTAGCATCTTACTACACACTGGAGTGTGGGGGAAATAGCAAGAGTGAGTCCATGTCAAACTCAACAAGTATAACACAGGGTTCATGAGGCTCAAAAAGGCTAGACACTGTTTGACTGCGTTTAGCTTTTAATCATCATATAATTAGCAATTGTGTAGCATCAAGGTAATCCAATCCCATTAATGAATCAATGATCAATTGTAATAAGGATAATGAATAGCATTAACATGAGCATAATAATAATCAACAATAATTAAGCATGCTATAATAATGGTGATCAACTATTCTGTAAGAATCCCCAAGGCCGCTCGTATCCGTGAGCACGGCTAGTATACCTGTTTTTAACTCTGCGCAGAGGTGTACACTTTCACTATAAGTCATAACTTCCAAATGCATGGGTTCGCGACTCCCCAAAACACCAGAAATCATATAAAGCCACTTAAAGGTTCGTCTAACAAGTTAGGGCCATTAGATTCACTCGGCAGGCAGATGTAGAACCCCCCTTCCCAGTGGCACAACAACCGCAGCCTATACACACTAAGGACAGGGGCTCGCCCTACACCCAACGTGGCAAGCCGTTCTTACGCCATTTAAGGTAACCACTAACAAGCTAGAAAAAGGTCCTTTAAGCAACTAAAGCCAGAGCCATATAGCCCTCACAGTTGTACTGTATATCCCGGTTATCACTTACAGATAAGTCCTTATGGAGAGTAACTAGAGCAACAACAATCATCACAATACAATGCTCTAGTCCCCTTTGTCAACAGTAATAAAATCATTTTAATGGTTGATTGCTTAACCCATTAGTCAAATTACAAGATCATTGTTCATAATTTAGCACTAGCAACAACTACCCAAATGCACAATCCATAGGTGACAAGGAAACAAGATATCAATAGCTAAGTTATAATCTCTATGGTTGTCAAGGAGAACACATGCATATGTATGATAATTTCAGTGAATAGGACAACAAGGATAGTCCCATGTTATACTTGCCTTCATCAAAGATTTCTTGATGATATTGCTGGTCTGGCTCAAAATAATACTCCTGATCGTCAAGAAACTGCTCACCGTCTATTCTCGATCATCAATCATCAACACACAATCATCCGAGCAATCATACACAAAGCAAACAAAGAGACATAATTAAAACAGTACACCAACAGTAGCAAAACAGTATAAAAAGTTTGTAAAACTCTTCTACACATTACTACGATCACACAGACGTAAAGATCACGAAATTCGGATTTAAAACGTGAAAGTTATGAATTTTTTAAGATTTCCTATAGATAAATAATTACTTTAATATAATCTCGAAAATTAAATTTTCCAAACCTACTGTACAGCTATACTAACATGTAGAGCTCGCAAATACGAATCTAACGCAACTTGAACGGGTTAAATCGGAGTTAAAACGAAGATTTTATGCTCAAAACAAGATTAGTGGCAAAACTGTAAGTAGTATCATCTTCTACCTTAGGTTTGGAGGAGCTCCGGTCAGCCATGATGGTACCTCGCCGGAGAGAAACAAGATGAGATGGGAACTCGATGAAACAGCGATGGATTCGCGTAAACGGATATACCACGGTGTAGAGAACGACGAGGGCTGCCTCTTGGTGGTGGTGGCTAGCGTCGGGACGCGACGGTTTGGCCGGAAAAGCTCGTCGGAAGTTCACCGAAACGCAAGCTGTAGATGCAGAACTTCGGCGAGAGGTGGATGGAGCTACGAGCGGCGGCTCGCGATAAGGGTTGTACTTCTGAAATCAGGGCGTCGAGGGCTACGCCGTCATATATATAGTCGTAGAGTTTGGAAACTTTTCGGATTTTCTTAATTTCGGGATTATTTTAATTCCGTGAATAAAATAATTCCAGAAAATCTAAAATTACCTTTTTGGCCGCGAAAAATAGCCCGGAGCTCAGAAAAATCACGGGAAAAATCCTGGAGACTCTTGGAAAGATAAGAAACTCAATTAAATGAGTTTGAGCTCATGAAAAGATTGATGAAGAGATCAAGGAAAAAGATTAAGCTCACGGAAATTGAAATTTTAAATCCAGAAAATGCCAAAAAAATTTCCGGTGAGAAGTAAACGTCGTCCTATGGTATTTTGAAAATAATAGCACTCACCAACACCAAAGACAAGCATCACACAAACACCACATTATTAAATTAATATGAAAAAGTTTAAAACCACAATTTTCTATATTTAAATTAGCAGCAACTTAACTTATCTAATAAATTTATTCAAACATTGAAATCATTTATTTTATTTAGTGTTTTGTAAGAACAACCCAAAATTAAAAATTTTGGGGGTGTGACAATTCTACCCCACTTAACAGGAATCTCGTCCCGAGATTTGGAGAGACTAAGGAGAAAGATAAAGTTGATCTGCAAATCTTCACTCTTCCTTCATCAACTCTTATCCAATGATGATGCCACAAGCTTAAAACCCACTTTGTAAAAGTGTCCTTTAGACCCTTACGATCCTTATAAATGGTTCCAACAGATTACCACTCTAAGAAAGGATACCTGCGCTCGATAGTGATTTTGCAACCATATAAATAGGTGATGCTTCCAAGTGACGAAATTGAACATATAAACCTCCATCTTGTATCGTCTTTTAGTTCGGCAAACCCCCTTAAGAAGAGATCAACTAGAGAACACCAAAGGATAGCTTGCATTTGTTTCTGAGTGATAACTACTATCGTGTCCTTCTATCATGTCAAAGAGACTCATGAGCATATGTAAGTACAAGTAACCTACACTTCCTCGCGAGTAGAAAAATAGCAGTGCAGAAATATAGTTATAACTCAAGTTCTACGAATCCGATGATATTGTAGCTTATACCGTTGGAAAGCTTATAAAATTTGCTACAACTTTCTTATAGAACACTTCTCCAGATTCTGCAGTTAAGGTAGTAGAAAACTATGCACAACAGAAACTATTTCAGGTTACTGACAGCACAGATGCGTCGCCTTGTGATTTTCATAACTCCCAAACCATAATAGCTATCAGGGTGGTTCTTGCGGTCAGAGAAAGATATTGAAGTCTACTGTTGTCCAGAATTTATCCATGATTTTTTGGCATCCAAAAATATAGATATAAGCTAAGGAAGACAGATTGTTCTAAAAAGACAGGATAAGGTAGAAACAAGATTCATAGAGATTAGAGAGATAGATAACACTAATATTCAAATTTTCATTCTTCTTTGTTTTGCGTTGATGAGATATTAGACATGGATCAAGGATAGCCAAAAGATCACAAGAAAGATAAAGTTTGATCTTCAGTTCTTCGTACCTCGTCGCTTGAGATATTCAGGACTTGCTGTTGTTGACAACAGATGCTACCCCACTTAACAAAGGTCTTGTTCCACCTGACGATGTCATTGAAGGAAACACTTTCTCTAAGGCTTGCTGCTATTGATGAGTCCTTCATGTAAAACTTACTAAACATACTTGATATGGGGGTGATGTCATCTAAGTTTTCATGAAACTAACTATAGACTTCCAACATCTCCTTCCTATGTCGTCCATGCTAACTTGTATATAGTATGTTGAATTGAATGTTGAACTCCCAACTGATGATAGCTTGAAGTGAAGACCAGTCCTAACAAATACCCGAGCTTCTTGTAGACGATCCAACAAAGCACTGATCCCAAGCAAACAACACTAGCACATGAGTAGACTTCCAATCATAGAGATAACCACTTCTTCCAAGTGAAGCACTAGGACATACGAAACCTTTATCTTGCAACACTCACAACTTTGCTACCCCCCTTAAGAAAAAGAAACTAGGGGACACCAAAGTAACTTGCATCTCATTTTATACTAGATAACCATAATCATCTCTAATGTAAGATTCCAAGGCAAATCAATGAGATTCAAAGATATCCAATGATATATTCACTTATACAAGATAAGGAAGTAATGTAGAAAATTTCTGAGCGAATTCCAATTTTAGCAGTTTAGTAAATCTGGTATAACTCGAGCTACAAAGATCCAAATGAAGTGATCTTTACATGGTTGGAAAGCTTATGAAATTATCTACAACTTTTATTAATAACACTTTTCCAGGTTCTGTCATTAAGTTAATCAAAAACAGAGCTTAGCCAAAACTGTTCCAGAATTCGAGACTGTGCAGTAACCTCAACTTAGAACAGGTATATCTCTTAGCTAAAAATAGATAAAAAGATAAGTCCAGTGGGTTTGGAAAGATACAGAAGTCTAGTTATTCTCAGTAAAATTTCATAAATTTCTCATGTCCATATCTTGAGATATAACAGAAATATTAGACTGCTATAGAAATCAGCATGCGGAGTATTACGTAAAACCTACCCCACTTAACATGGATCGAGCACTCCTCAAGACTTATACCTTCTGAGCCACTTTTGAAACATGAGAACAAGGCAACACACAAGCAACACATCAAGCAAAACAAGCACACATCACATCATCGGTACTAAACGTGCTTCTTCAACAATGGTGGTCATCCTAAATGGCAGATTATAGATGATGAAAAGGCCATCAAACTTTTGATCAAGGTAAGATTAGCAAACTTTAGTAAAAGCAACATAAAACAAAAAAAACAACAAGGGAGTAAGAAATAATAGCTCAAAGGAAGCTATCAAGGAAGGGATACAACAGGACAAGGAAGAGGAAATAGTCAAAATCAATGAGTCAAGGGATGACAAAATAGTTTTATAGTAAAAATGAGTTTCAGAATACGTCCAGTGCTACTTGGCATACGTCCTACAGTCAACACCACTCTGTTACCACTCTGTCACGTCCGGTTTTCTAAAGAACAAAACCAGGCTAATCATATGTGTGCCCAAGAAGTCCACACATATGTCAGAATGAAAAAGTATCAGAAACAATGTTATTATACAACGTATACATAGCTATATTAACACTTACATCAGAGTATCGCGGAACGGTGACTAAACTTCAGGCTCCATTCTTCTCAGGGACGGCTGACTGGGGGTAACATATGCCTAGCACTTCTACTAGTCTTCTGGAAACTCCACTACACCTTTGTCCTTCTTCCGAGTAGCATCTTACTACACACTGGAGTGTGGGGGAAATAGCAAGAGTGAGTCCATGTCAAACTCAACAAGTATAACACAGGGTTCATGAGGCTCAAAAAGGCTAGACACTGTTTGACTGCGTTTAGCTTTTAATCATCATATAATTAGCAATTGTGTAGCATCAAGGTAATCCAATCCCATTAATGAATCAATGATCAATTGTAATAAGGATAATGAATAGCATTAACATGAGCATAATAATAATCAACAATAATTAAGCATGCTATAATAATGGTGATCAACTATTCTGTAAGAATCCCCAAGGCCGCTCGTATCCGTGAGCACGGCTAGTATACCAGTTTTTAACTCTGCGCAGAGGTGTACACTTTCACTATAAGTCATAACTTCCAAATGCATGGGTTCGCGACTCCCCAAAACACCAGAAATCATATAAAGCCACTTAAAGGTTCGTCTAACAAGTTAGGGCCATTAGATTCACTCGACAGGCAGATGTAGAACCCCCCTTCCCAGTGGCACAACAACCGCAGCCTATACACACTAAGGACAGGGGCTCGCCCTACACCCAACGTGGCAAGCCGTTCTTACGCCATTTAAGGTAACCACTAACAAGCTAGAAAAAGGTCTTTTAAGCAACTGAAGCCAGAGCCATATAGCCCTCACAGTTGTACTGTATATCCCGGTTATCACTTACAGATAAGTCCTTATGGAGAGTAACTAGAGCAACAACAATTATCACAATACAATGCTCTAGTCCCCTTTGTCAACAGTAATAAAATCATCTTAATGGTTGATTGCTTAACCCATTAGTCAAATTACAAGATCATTGTTCATAATTTAGCACTAGCAACAACTACCCAAATGCACAATCCATAGGTGACAAGGAAACAAGATATCAATAGCTAAGTTATAATCTCTATGGTTGTCAAGGAGAACACATGCATATGTATGATAATTTCAGTGAATAGGACAACAAGGATAGTCCCATGTTATACTTGCCTTCATCAAAGCTTTCTTGATGATATTGCTGGTCTGGCTCAAAATAATACTCCTGATCGTCAAGAAACTGCTCACCGTCTATTCTCGATCATCAATTATCAACACACAATCATCCGAGCAATCATACACAAAGCAAACAAAGAGACATAATTAAAACAGTACACCAACAGTAGCAAAACAGTATAAAAAGTTTGTAAAACTCTTCTATATGTTACTACGATCACACAGACGTAAAGATCACGAAATTCGGATTTAAAACGTGAAAGTTATGAATTTTCTAAGATTTCCTATAGATAAATAATTACTTTAATATAATCTCGAAAATTAAATTTTCCAAACCTACTGTACAACTATACTAACATGTAGAGCTCGCAAATACGAATCTAACGCAACTTGAACGGGTTAAATCGGAGTTAAAACGAAGATTTTATGCTCAAAACAAGATTAGTGGCAAAACTGTAAATAGTATCATCTTCTACCTTAGTTTTGGAGGAGCTCCGGTCAACCATGGTACCTCGCAGGAGAGAAACAAGATGAGATGGGAACTCGATGAAACAGCGATGGATTCACGCAAACGGATATACCACGGTGTAGAGAACGACGAGGGCTGCCTCTTGGTGGTGGTGGCTAGCGTCGGGACGCGACGGTTTGGCCGGAAAAGCTCGTCGGAAGTTCACCGGAACGCAAGGTGTAGATGCAGAACTTCGGCGAGAGGTAGATGGAGCTACGAGCGGCGGCTCGCGATAAGGGTTGTACTTCTGAAATCAGGGCGTCGAGGGCTACGCCGTCATATATATAGTCGTAGAGTTTGGAAACTTTTCGGATTTTCTTAATTTCGGGATTATTTTAATTCCGTGAATAAAATAATTCCAGAAAATCTAAAATTACCTTTTTGGCCGCGAAAAATAGCCCGGAGCTCAGAAAAATCACGGGAAAAATCCTGGAGACTCTTGGAAAGATAAGAAACTCAATTAAATGAGTTTGAGCTCATGAAAAGATTGATGAAGAGATCAAGGAAAAAGATTAAGCTCACGGAAATTGAAATTTTAAATCCAGAAAATGCCAAAAAAATTTCCAGTGAGAAGTAAACGTCGTCCTATGGTATTTTGAAAATAATAGCACTCACCAACACTAAAGACAAGCATCACACAAACACCACATTATTAAATTAATATGAAAAAGTTTAAAACCACAATTTTCTATATTTTAATTAGCAGCAACTTAACTTATCTAATAAATTTATTCAAACATTGAAATCATTTATTTTATTTAGTGTTTTGTAAGAACAACCCAAAATTAAAAATTTTGGGGGTGTGACAATTCTACCCCACTTAACAGGAATCTCGTCCCGAGATTTGATTATAACCCGCATTACCATCCATGAAACTAATAATCTGATGCCCTGCTGCAGCATCAATTAACAAATCAGCAATCAGCATTGGGTAACCATCCATTGGTGTGGCCTTATTGAGATTCCTGAAATCAATACAAACACGAAGTTTCCCATTTTTCTTATATACAGGAACCACATTAGAAATCCACTCTGCATATCGACACTGCCGAATAAACTTTGCCTCAATTAATTTGGTTATTTCGGCCTTAATATCAGGAAGTATATTAGGATTGCATCGGCGAGCCGGCTGTTGATGTGGCCGAAATCCAGATTTAATAGGCAACCGATGTTCAACTATAGATCGGTCTAATCCAGGCATTTCAGTATAATCCCAAGCAAAACAATCTTTATATTCCTTTAACAAATCAACTAGTTGCTGTTTACACTTGGAATTTAACTTAGAGCTAATAAAAGTGGGCCTTAGCCTATCGCCTTCACCAATATCTACTTCTATTAAATCATCTGCCGATGTAAATCCTTGACCTAATTTTCCATCATCGGCAAATCTATCCATTAAAACTCTTCTTCAGAACCGACTGCTTGGATCGGTAGAATTTCGTAATCAGCAATCTTGAGGAACTCTTTTTCCCAAGCTTCTCCTGATATGCACTTGGTTCGCTCATAAGTATCTGATTCTGCCGATGCGATGATATAAGAAGAATCACCAGGAACAACTTCAATTTTATCTCCAATCCATTGTACCAGACACTGATGCATTGTAGAAGGAACACAGCAATTAGCATGAATCCAATCCCTTCCCAAGAGCAGATTATATGCACCCTTGCCATTAATAACAAAGAAAGTTGTCGGTAAGGTTTTACTGCCGATGGTCAACTCAACACACACTGCCCCTTTAGCTGGGGATACATTGCCTTTAAAATCCTTTAGCATCATATCAGTCTTAGTTAAGTCTTGATCTCCCTTACCAAGCTTCCGATACATCACATAAGACATAATATTAATTGCAGCTCCTCCATCAATAAGTATCTTAGATACAGGCTGCCCATCAACTCTGCCTTTTACAAACAAAGCCTTGAGGTGTTGTCTCTCATCATCGGCAGGCTTCTCAAAAACAGCCATCATTGGATCTAGCGTTAATTGAGCTATTTGGTCAGAGAAAACACCCTCTTCTTCGCTATCAGACAGGGCCAAAAATTCCATCGGCAACATAAACACCATATTGACATCTGCCGATGGACCTTTATTTTTGTGCCTTATCTGCCACTACTGATTACCAGATCTCTCATTGGAGGGACTTTCTTCTTGGTATAAATCTTTTTGACGCTCTCGCTGCATTTTTCTCTTCTGTGTCTTTGTCAAACCCTCTAGACACCATTGAGGAAGCTTAGTTTTCCACACTGGCTGATAAGTCCTAGTTGTCTCCACACGACGTATATTAGGATCCCTGTAAAATATTTCTTCATCAGGAACTCTTGCATTTTCCATCTCTTCAAGTTCCTCTTGGTTTCTCAGAAAATATGCAATGCGTTTACCAAGCCTTTCATGTACACTGAGCCTGCCCCCCAGCCGATCATGTACTGACGCTCTCCCTCTGATCGGCTCATTAATGAACAAACCTTGATCACCAGATTGAAACCTTCTTACAGGATGATTAACTCCATAATAACCATTGCACTCTGGGCAATCTTCAACAGTAGGTAACTTAATACCTTCCTCCCAATAATGAATAAAAAACGGACAATTCCAGTGATCCTTATGCCGATTCCACTCTTCTTGACGTCCTTCCTCTTGTTGTCGTTGATACTGGTCCCTTCGCTAATGCCAGCCTTCCTGTTGTCTTCGATGAGTAATCACGATGCCAGATCGAGGAGGCCTTCCAGAACTGCCACTTTCCGTCAATAGCCCCTTGCCTTTTGCATCATCGGTAGTTATCCGATGTTGGGGATCTACTGATGCATTCTTTTCAGCAGCTTCCGATGTCAACACCTTAATTTTACCTTCAGCATCCAATATATTTGCTGGAAAAGGATGTTGATCAATTTTCATCGGCTTTTGAATCTTGGAATTACCAAATTTTATTCTGCCAGACTCAATAGCTAACTGCAATTGTTGTCTAAATACTTTGCACTCATTGGTACTGTGTGAAGTTGCATTATGCCACTTGCAATACAGCATATGCTTCAACTCTTCTGCCGATGAGATCACATGATTAGGTGACAATTTAATCTGGCCCTCCTGAAGCAAAAGATCAAATATCTTATCAGCTTTGGTGACGTCAAAAGTAAACTTTTCTGGCTCTTTGTGACCAAAGGGACAAGATATCAGCTTCTTATTCTTAACCCACTCTGCCAAACCGATAACTGGTTCGTTATCTGAATCAGAATCTTCCACCTCTTCAACAAATGAAACTTTCTTGTTCCAATTTCTTTTAGGTTCAAAAACCCTAGTGTCTTGATCAGAAATCCTTTGCACTAAATGACTTAGGCTTTCGAACTCCTGAGAAGCATATCTGTCCTTAAGGTGTGGTAACAATCCCTGAAAGGCTAAATCGGCAAGCTGCCGATCATCCAATACCAGGCTATAACATTTGTTCTTTACATCTCATAGCCTTTGCACAAAGCCTTCTACCGATTCATCATTGCGCTGTTTCATCTTTACCAAATCGGTAAGCTTCTTTTCATGAACTCCAGCAAAGAAATACTTATGAAATTGCTTTTCCAGATCAGCCCAAGTGATAATAGAATTTGGCGGTAGTGAAATAAACCATGTAAATGCTGATCCAGATAGAGATGATGAGAACAGACAAACTCTCAATCATCTCTACAAGCTGCCTCTCCACATTGAATAATAAAACGATTAACATGCTCCATGGTTGACGTATCGTCTTGCCCAGAAAACTTAGTGAAGTCTGGCACCTTGTAACGATTTGGGAGAGGAATTAAATCATATGCCGGAGGATACGGAGTCCGATAAGAATAGGTATTAACTTTGGGCTTGATCCTAAACTGATCCTTCATAATTTCTGCTATTTTATCGGTCCAAAAAGCATCAACATCTTGCTGACGATATGGTTGAATCTCTGCTGGAGGTATCTGCTGATACCCTTTTGCATACCTTTGTGGCCCATGATCTCCAGTAATTGGCACATTTGCCATCATCTGCGGTCCAGTAACCTGCTGAAAAGGGTTCATCGGCTGAGCTGCCGATGCTTGATTTTGAAAACCAGTATGCATGTGACCTTGACGAACACCTGTGGCTTGCTGATTTGGCTGAACTGTATGTTGAGTGGGAAACTGCCCTGACCAACTATTAGTATTCATCGGTACAAAATTTGCCGATGGCTGGTAGCTTGTTGGCATTGCTGGATAATTACATCCAACTTGAGGCATAACCTGGACTCCAGGTTGACTGGCGATAGGAGCCTTCTGCTGCATTGGTAACAAATTTGTCGATGGACTTGAACTAGATGTTTGACCCAAAGACGCCTGAAAACCTCCTAGATTTGGTTGTACAGTAGTTGTAGTATATTGAGGCGCTTGAGCTATCGGCAAACCAGCCGATGGCATAGGAGTTTTTCCCGTTGCGTCAAACACTTGAGATAATCCGTGATTGAAAGCAGATGGCTCTGGAGGCATACCATATCCCCACCAATTAGCAGGAGTTTGATTATTCTGTGGTACAGGACCTGATAAAGCCGATGTTGATAGATCTGTATTAAGCTGAACTCGTCCTGATAATGCTGAATCCAGACGCATTTGAGTAGACTGTACGTTAGATAAACCTGCTGATACTGGAGAAGAAGAAATCTCTATACCCGCAACGGCTGGGGGAGCCGATGGAGAAACAGCAGATGCTGATTCTCGTTGATGATAAGCAGGCCCAACGTAACGAGGTGACGCTTGCCCTTCTTTGAAAGTTCGAATCACAGCATTATGAACAGTATTTGATGAGGACATGACACCAATAGATACGACCATTTATTATAAGGTGCACTCGTTCCTACATTTGCATAGTAATTTTGGGTACAATTCACTTGGTTCCACATGTACATGTCGTTATTTGAATGTAGGTACAAATGTGTCTCAAAGTACAAATCCATCAAAGTTGAACTTTCGGTTCGTCGGCAGCCCGATAGTGCTTCATTGGGAAGGCCATAACTGATCCATCCGGAGTGCGATCGAGGTCAATGAGCACTTGATAGAAAGCTTATTTGATAATCTTTCAAATAGATCTGGTCCCACTTTAATATCACATTGGCAAGGCCTTGAAATCATTGAGACATTCCGCTGCTATTTCTGTCGGATGTTACGGCGTCGTCATGGTCTTGTTATTCACACTTGGGACCCAGACCCAAGTTGGAGCACGCCCCAAGAAGATGGAGAACACCTAAGAGATGCCCAAGGACGTCCTCCTCCTTGGCCACCACCTTAATAGGCCAGCAAGGACGTCCAAGCCAAGCCGGAGGCCTAGTCCAATTCGAGTTCAAGTCTGCTTCGGCCTTCTGGACCAGTCTGCAATAAAATGGACACCCAGGACGCGTCCGGACTCCGTTTTCGATGATCCATATATGGATGGAAAGCTTATTTGATAAGGAATCCAACCCAAGTGGTCCCATGTCAAAAGCTATTCGGAATCAACAGGAATCGTCGAAACAAGTAACCGTCCAGAATCTGTCAGGGCGCTGTGTCGCCGTCTTTTGGGCCGTTTGGGCCTTGTAACGTGTCGGCGCTCCCCAAGGACGCGAATAGGGGTCCTTGGACACCCCTTAGGCTTTATAATCAGTAGCCGCCGCCTACGTTAGGGTTTGGGTTTTGCTTAGATTATTCTGTTGATAACAGTTTCGCCATCGTCGTCGGTTTGTGAGACCCCAACTTTGTGAGATTAATCATTCATCTACAATTTGGTTGCATTCCTTTGTGTTCTTGCTTGTGTTCTCGATTTGCAGGCAAGGACTTAGCCTTCTTGGCAAGGTTGACCGTGCAACGCCGGTCGATAACCAGAGGAGTCATGGTGCTGCGATTGCGTGGTTCAGAGCCGAGTTGTTCGGAAGCCGGATCGAATTGTGTCGTGACTCCACCAAATCGAGAGTTATCAGAACCTTTCGGAAGATCGGGAACCCTAGTTCACATCAATTGGTATCAGAGCTTCAGGTATACCGTTAGGTTCAATTTTACCCTAGTTTAGTTTGATTTCACCTTCGTCCTAGAGTTCACAGAAAAGCCAAAAAAATAGTGTTAGGTTTTTCCCCTATCCCAGAAACCACGTTTAGCCTTTTGCATAATTCTTTTCAGATTCCGTCGTGTTGAGTTTGTGTCCTGATCAAGGGCTTGTTGCTGGTTTAGATTGTGTTCTTTTCTAGTTTGTGTTGATCCCTCCACCCACCGCCATCCCGTATCACCATCAGTTTGCATCTTGTGTCCACTGAAACCCAGATTCGAGCAGCTTTCTTAAAACAGTCATAACTTTTGTATCCGAACTCGAAACAAGGCAAATTTTATATCTACGGAGAATGCCAGAAAATTTTAGATCCGTTTCATCCTAGCAAAGCTAGGTTCGTAAAAATTAGATTTGCGAAATTCGATCAGGAAAATCGAGTTTCCAGGCCCATAAGTTTTGATATGCTTTTTGGAGCACAATCCTAATTTTCTATAGGCCACATCTTTTATCCAATTGATCTCAATTTTTTTGGTGTTTATTGTTGTGTGCTCCTTGCTGAGAAAAAAATATCAAAAGAGCAAAAGCAAGGAAAAAATTGAACCAAAAAAAAAAAGAAAAAAATAGTAAAAGAGAAGAGAAGAGATAAAAAAAGAGCACATAAGGAACACTCGATAGCTCTATTGTTTGTTGTGCCTTTTGCCTTGTCCGTATTTCCATTGCTATCCATCATACTTGTTTCTCTATTTTGTTATCACACATCTGGTATTTGAAACACGTTAGACCAGCAACGAGAGCAAATATTTGGGACTATAATTCAGCATTACTTTCTGTTTTTGAATTGTGTTCCACTCACATATTTGGCCTGCTTGCCTTAACTCCACATACTTCTTCTGGACAGTATAAGTTTTGACCCCTGTAATCGCAGTGCTACGCCTTCTAGGTATCCTTGACCTTGCTGGTAAGAACCTTGTAAGAGCTTGAGAAGGGGTCTCCTTTTGCTGTGATCTTGAGAGGCACTACTCCACCTACTTAGTAGATTATTAGGGATAACTTTCACTGTTTGTTCCTGTTTTGTGTCTACAATGACAGGTTACAACACTCATCGATACGAGACATCAATGATGCATGAGCCACACACTATTGCTGCTACACCTCCTTCTGCAGGTCGTTCTATTCTTTCTTCTCCACCTACTTATGATGGTATTGGTGCTGATGAGTACATTGAGTGGGAAAGTAAAATAGATAATATTTTTGCACACTGTCATATGTGTGAACGGAGGAAGATTAAGAATGCATCTAGTGTTTTGAGACATTTAGCATTAATTTGGTGGGAGTCTTTAAGTTCTTCAGATAAACCTCATACATGGAACGATATGAAAATTCTTATGAGAGAAATTTTTGTTAATCCATCTCTTGTAATTAATTCATATGATGAGGAACATCAACTAGACCAATCTCCTATTATTCCTCCTGCTGTGCCTCATCTTTTGCAGGACAATGCACAAAAGAGCGGGGCTGACATGACAGAAAATGAGGTGCTCCCAGTCTCATGTAAAAATTCAACACATGATACTTCTGCTGACAGTGAGAGCAAAGGTAATGCCAATGATGCTAATCTCACAGAAGATGAGAGTTCTCTTGTTGTAATGAATTTTCCCACCAATGATGCTAATAATTCTATACTAAAACCTTCTATTGATTTACCTTTGTCACATGGCGAATGTTCTACTGATCTTTGTGATAAAGAAAAGTTGTGTGATAGTGATATGATTATTCATGAGCAGCAACCAGTGAATGAGAATGATTCTTTTGTTTTGGAACAAAATACTTGTGCTAAAAATAAACAATTGCTTCCAATTGCCACTGAACAAGATGAACTAAAATTGTTGACTTCTTTAAATAGTTTGGGATATATTGAGTTTGAAACACTGTGTGCTCTGAGTAGTTTGGAGGAGAAATTTTTATGTGCTGAATTACCATGGTTGTCTACATGTATATATCAATTTATTAGCAAATATAATTGTAAAGGAGAATATATGGTACACCGAGTTTATATTTGTTCAAATCTGAAATCTCCTTTTTCTGTGCATCAATATGACCAATCAAGGGGTTGCATTAGATATAATCATGTCATGTCAAGATCCCCAAGTTTTGTTATAAAGCAACAGGTTAAATTTATAAAAGAGAAGCAATATTGGCTACAACCTACAATCTGTCCTCCAACTAAGCTCAAACCGAGGACGGTTTGTTGTCAAGAAGGGGAGGATGATGAGGACATGACACCAATAGATACGACCATTTATTATAAGGTGCACTCGTTCCTACATTTGCATAGTAATTTTGGGTACAATTCACTTGGTTCCACATGTACATGTCGTTATTTGAATGTAGGTACAAATGTGTCTCAAAGTACAAATCCATCAAAGTTGAACTTTCGGTTCGTCGGCAGCCCGATAGTGCTTCATTGGGAAGGCCATAACTCATCCATCCGGAGTGCGATCGAGGTCAATGAGCACTTGATAGAAAGCTTATTTGATAATATTTCAAATAGATCTGGTCCCACTTCAATATCACATTGGCAAGGCCTTGAAATCATTGAGACATTCCGCCGCTATTTCTGTCGGGTGTTACGGCGTCGTCATGGGCTTGTTATTCACACTTGGGACCTAGACCCAAGCTGGAGCACGCCCCAAGAAGATGGAGAACACCTAAGAGATGCCCAAGGACGTCCTCCTCCTTGGCCACCACCTTAATAGGCCAGCAAGGACGTCCAAGCCAAGCCGGAGGCCTAGTCCAATTCGAGTTCGAGTCTGCTTCGGCCTTCTGGACCAGTCTGCAATAAAATGGACACCCAGGACGCGTCCGGACTCCGTTTTCGATGATCCATATATGGATGGAAAGCTTATTTGATAAGGAATCCAACCCAAGTGGTCCCATGTCAAAAGCTATTCGGAATCAACAGGAATCGTCGAAACAAGTCACTGTCCAGAATCTGTCAGGGCGCTGTGTCGCCGTCTTTTGGGCCGTTTGGGCCTTGTAACGTATCGGCGCTCCCCAAGGACGCGAATAGGGGTCCTTGGACACCCCTTAGGCTTTATAATCAGTAGCCGCCGCCTACGTTAGGGTTTGGGTTTTACTTAGATTATTCTGTTGATAACAGTTTTGCCATCGTCGTCGGTTTGTGAGACCCCAACTTTGTGAGATTAATCATTCATCTGCAATTTGGTTGCATTCCTTTGTGTTCTTGCTTGTGTTCTCGATTTGCAGGCAAGGACTTAGCCTTCTTGGCGAGGTCGACCGTGCAACGCGGGTCGATAACCAGAGGAGTCGTGGTGCTGCGATTGCGGGGTTCAGAGCCGAGTTGTTCGGAAGCCGGATCGAATTGTGTCGTGACTCCACCAAATCGAGAGTTATCAGAACCTTTCGGAAGATCGGGAACCCTAGTTCACATCAGTATTGGACAGCACATTGGAGTGATTAATTAAAGCATGATTCACCGCAGAATTAACCATCTCTTGAAGTTTACCCGGATTAGAATCAAAGGTAACTTGCCGAGGCAACGGCAAGTCCTACTTCTGGATGACTTGTCCACTTTTGTTCAAGCTGAATGACTTCAAGCAAAGCTGTCTGTATTCTTCTACAGCCCTCTCCATAGCCTGCTTCTGATCGTCCTTAAGATCTTCTTCTGTTACTGCGATGATGTTCCCAGCATCGATCTCAGGATTAAGCATCTTGACTAGATCTGTCCCACTGGGCGTGCCAAAAGATGTGTTGATGCAAAAGTAAATCTACAAACACAAAGGGCTAATACCCGAAGTCGATATCCAAAGCGTGCCAGTCGATTTGACCTGTTAGTCGACAAGGATGAAGATACGAGCACTTTGGTCCTGACAACAGCGATACGCCCGGAAGTCACGGCCAAGAGGTACTCACGCGGAACTCGAGGATCGTCGAAGATTGCACTTAGAGCAATGCAACTCGCCGAATCGATGAGAACTCGTAAAAAGGAAAAATATGCAAATTGACGAAGTCGCCGAAAGTAGATGTAAATAAGAGTAAAAGCTATTTTTTGATGTATTGATTAATCCCCTATTACATTGCCCTTTACTCTATATTTATATCCTGATCTATAGAAACGTAACCAAATACGACTATGACACTAAATCCAAATCTAAGGAAACACATGACTTTGATACAACTCAGACTCTACTAAACGTATACAAGGAAATTAACTCCTATTTTACTCCATAGTCCGTCTCAATCACGATGGTATTCTCATCGACCTCCTTTTCAACGGCACAGTCCCTGTTCCATCGGCAGCAGCCTTCAAATTCCTTCCATCGGTACATTCCCTGTTTCATCGGCAGCAGTCTTCATACCCTCCTTCATCGGTACATCCCCTGTTTCATCGGTAGCAGTCTCCAAACCCTCTTTCATCGGCATCGGCAATAATACCCTTAACCTCATCGGCAACACTTCAAATTGAATCTATACGCTGCCACCACTCACAAACAAGCTTATTCTCCTCGGCTATCAATCTACATAGTAATCTTTCCTCTGTTGATTAGCCCTTCCTGATCATCTTGACACGTGCTAAAAACGATGTCAACACAGCGGGACAGAGCAATTCCAAGGGAGCTATAGGATCTGCTGGTACAGTGAAGGGACCCTGCTACAATTGTGATCAGCCAGGCCACTTTTCAAAGTTTTGCCCTTACCCTCCTAGAAAGAAGCAACAAACCTATACTGCTCGTGTACACCACACCACCGTGGATGAGATTCCTGAGGGAGAGCCCGTAACCGCTGGTAAGTTTCCTGTTAACCAACACCCTGCAGTTGTTCTATTTGATTCTGGATCATCGCATTCTTTTATGAGTCAAGCATTTGCACGGAAGCATGAACAACTATGCACAGAATTGAATTATGGTTACCGCATAAGTTCAGCGGGGGCTGATGTCTTATCCAATCAGATGGTTAGAGGGGCAACCCTTGAGTTACGTAGTCGAAAGTTTCGAGTAAACCTGATAGTTATGCCTGGACTAGTTCTGGATGTCTTCATAGGAATGAATTGGATGAAGGACTGGGGAGCAGTTATAGATACAGGGAGTTGAGTGCTTACCCTTAAGAATCCCTAGGCAGAGGGTACTTTTCAGGTACCATTGCCCAGGAGAACAGACCTTGTGAGTGTGACATGTGATATGGAAGTTATTCCTATTCATCAGATTCCGGTAGTGTGTGAATTTCCGGATGTGTTCCCAGAAGAGTTACCTGGTCTTCCTCCAGATAGAGATGTTGAGTTTGGGATTGAGTTAATCCCCGAGACAGCTCCAATTTCAAGGAGACCTTATAGGATGCCTCCAGATGAGTTAGTTGAGTTGAAGAAGCAATTAGAGGAATTGTTGAAAATGGGATTTATCTGGCCAAGTAAGTCTGAATGGGGATGTCCTGCCTTGTTTGTGAAGAAAAAGAAAGAGGGTACTTTGAGAATGTGTGTGGATTATAGGCCTCTTAATGTTGTAACCATCAAGAATAAGTATCCCTTGCCTCATATTGATGTTTTGTTCGATCAGTTAGCCAAGGCTAGAGTGTTCTCCAAGATAGATTTAAGATCGGGTTACCATCAGATAAAGATTAAGCCACAAGATATACCGAAAACCGCCTTTTCCACCAGATACGGGTTGTACGAGTATCTTGTTATGTCCTTTGGCTTAACAAATGCTCCTGCATACTTTATGTATCTGATGAATATGGTTTTCATGCCAGAGTTGGATAAGTTTGTGGTTGTGTTCATTGATGATATTCTAGTATACTCCGAGAACGAGAAAGATCATGAAGAGCATCTGAGAATTGTCTTGACCAGACTTAGAGATCACAAGTTGTATGCTAAGTTCAGCAAGTGTGAATTTTGGTTGAAGAAAGTTCCTTTCCTTGGTCATATTCTATCAGAAAATGGAGTTGCAGTAGATTCGAGCAAAGTGCAAGAGGTCATGGATTGGAAGACACCAACCACAGTGTTAGAAGTTAGAAGTTTCTTAGGATTAGCTAGTTACTATCGCCGTTTTATCCCAGATTTCTCGAAGATTGCCAAGCTAATGACGAGTCTGTTACAGAAAGATCACAAATTTGTGTGGACAGAGGAGTGTGAGATAGCTTTCCATACCTTGTGGAAACTGTTGACCACTGCTCCAGTTCTTGCGCAACCGGACATTGAGAAACCTTTTGATGTGTTTTGTGACGCATCAAAAATAGGATTAGGCTGTGTTCTTATGCAAGAAGGAAGAGTCATTGCTTATGCCTCTCGTTAGTTGAGAAAACATGAAATCAACTATCCGACACATGATCTTGAACTTGCCGCTGTAGTGCATGCATTAAAGATTTGGAGACATTACTTACTTGGTAATGTGTGCAATATTTTCACCGATCACAAGAGTCTCAAGTACATTTTTACCCAACCGGAGTTGAACATGAGACAACGAAGATGGTTAGAGTTGATCAAAGATTACAACTTGAATGTACAGTATCATCCTAGAAAGGCCAATGTAGTGGCAGATGCTTTGAGTAGAAAGTCACATTGTCTGAATGTGCAACCTTTGCTCGAAGATGGTTTTGATCTGATGCACCCTGCTGTGTTGCATAGTATTCAGATTAGTTGCTCCTTGGAGAATAAGATAATAGAAGGCCAGAGAACAGACAAAGGGATATTTCACATCAGAGAGAAAATTAAAGAAGAACCATCCAAGCACTTTAGAGTGGACGAACAGGACGTGTTGTGGTTTGACGACCGTCTAGTTGTTCCCAAGGATCGGGAGCTTAAGAATAAACTTATGGATGAAGCTCACCTCTCTAAGCTATCCATTCATCCTGGCAGTAGTAAGATGTACCAAGAACTGAGACCTCATTATTGGTGGACAAAGATGAAGAAAGAGATTGCAGCTTATGTGGCCAGATGTGACACATGTTGTAGAGTGAAAGCCATTCATATGAAACCTGCCGGATTGTTACAACCTTTGTCCGTACCTAGTTGGAAGTGGGATGATATAAGTATGGATTTCATCATAGGTTTGCCCACTACTCAGAAAGGCCATGATTCGATTTGGGTAATCGTGGATCGTCTTACAAAGTCAGCTCACTTTTTGCCTGTCAAGACAGATTATCGACCACCTCAATATGCCGAGAAGTATATTACTGAGATTGTGAGATTGCATGGCATACCGAAGACTATAGTGTCTGACAAAGGGTCACAATTCACTACTCACTTTTGGGAGCACTTGCACAAAGGTTTGGGAACTAGTTTGATCCGTAGTACTGCCTATCACCTTCAAACAGATGGTCAGACCGAAAGAGTTCATGCTGTTCTGGAGGATATGTTGAGAGCCTGTGTTTTATCTTCCAGGGGTTCATGGGAGTCATGGTTACCTTTAGCAGAGTTTGCTTACAATAATAGTTATCAAGAAAGTATCAAAATGGCATCTTTCGAAGCCCTGTATGGCAGAAAGTGTAGGACACCTCTAAACTGGGTCGAGCCAGGTGAAAGAAGATATTATGGTATTGACTTTGTAGAAGAAGCCAAAAAGAAAGTTCATATCATTCAGCAAAATATGAAAGCAGCTCAATCACGTCAGAAAAGCTATGCAGATAGAAGGAGAAGACCGCTTGTGTTCGAAGTTGGTGACTATGTTTATTTGAAAGTTACGCCAATGAAGAAGAAGCGGTTTGGAGTACGCAGAAAGCTTGCAGCTAGATTTGTGGGACCATACAAGATCTTGGAAAGAAAAGGTCCAGTAGCTTATAAGTTAGAGTTACCTGAGACAATGGGTGCTATATTCCCAGTTTTTCATGTATCGCATCTCAAGAAGTGTTTGCGCGTTCCAGAGGAAAGAATTGAACCCTGAGGCATAAAGCTCAAGTCAGATTTGGTATATCGTGAGCAACCAGTTCGAGTTTTGGACTCTAAAGAGAGGGCTACTCGAAACAGTGTGGTGAAAACATATAAGATACAATGGAGTCATCATGATGAGGGGATGCATCTTAGGAAACGGGTGAATATCTACAAAAAGCTTATGAAGATTTTTATAACAAATGGTTCATAAACCAAATCTCGGGATGAGATTTTTATAAGGGGGGAGGGCTGTAACACCCCGGTGTTACTCAAGCATTTGCATTGCAAATCATACTCATGACATGTCATTGCATTCATGATCATATGTGAAATTAGAGTGCACTTTTAGTTAAAACATTTTGTGGGACAATTATTGCATATAATGCTTATAATTGATTCATCCTAATTATTTTGGTTAGACTCATGAAACATGGATAGTTATAATTTTTAAATCAACTAGAACTAAGTAGTGCAATTTTGGAGCAACTTGATAACCAAATTTTTGTCAAAAAAATTGCATTTAAAAATATTATTAGAAATTTTTCAAAAACCCTTTCTATTTAGCTTTTATTCTCTAATTCAAAATCTATGGGGATTTTGGAGTTGGCCCTTTAATAAAAGTTGTAGAGAATTAAATTCTAAGCCACTTTCATTTTTGGGTCATTTTCAAAAAAAATTCATCTTCTTGCTCAAATTTGAAATTGAAAACTGTGAATTGAAATTATTTGAAAATTCCCTGAAAAATAAAAATGAAAAATGGGTTTTGGTTTTAGTGGGCCGGCGCCTCGCTTTCGGCCCATAGCCACAAGCCGGCCCAGCCCGCCTCGCGCTCAAACGCCCGCGCGCCCGCGCGTGCGCTGCGGTCCACTGGACGGAGCTCACGCCGTGCACCGCGCCCGCCTGCGTGCTCTCGCCCAACCCGCGAGCGCGCGACGCCGCGTGGCCACGCCGCACCGGTGGCCGTGGACGGTGGCTGACCGCCCGGTCAGTGCCCCCGCACCTGGACGGGAATGCGTCCAGGGTCGCTCCCGACCGCGTCTTAACCCCCGCGCCCACTCCTTCCTCCCCCACGCGCTCTCCATCCCCGAACGCAGCTTCCGCCCCTCTGCCACCGCGACCGCCATCGCCGGTGTTGCCGTTCCAGCCATGCTAGCTCACCGCAAGCAGCTCCATCTAGCCTTGAGCTTCTCCTCCCTCTGGCGTAGCCTGCGCTCGCATCAATTGGCCGTGGTAAGCCTCCACTCCGCGGGAATTGCTCGTCGGAGTTCCGACCGAGCTCGCTGGACTTTTCCGCTCCGTGGAACGCACCTCTCCGTGCCTCCTCACTCCTTTCCAGCACGCGCATTACGTTCGCCTTGGATCACCGGTGCTCGAGCACCCTTCCTCTTCCCGTTCTATGGCCGGAGTTGGCCGGCCGGCGGTCACCCGCGCCACCGCTCCGCCATGAACGACGGTGACCGGGCCTCCAAGCTCCGCTGGCCACCCTGTGTGTACCATTGGATTCGCAATCATGAGGTGGTTCGCGTGATGCCTCTGGCTTGGCCGGAGACCTCGCCGCCGGCGAGCTACGGACACCGACGTCTCCCCCTTTCTCTCTGTGGCTGACGTGTGGGGCCACGGGCCCACCTCTCAGTCTCGTGTTTGCTCTCTGTGTTCAATTTCTGGGTGCACGTAGCGCTAAACAGTCGGATTTCAAAAAGCGATTTAAATAAATGTTTTCCAGAAAATGAGAAAAGGGTTTCTAAAATCCATAACTTGCTCATTTTAGCTCCAAAAATTGTGAAATATAGTTCTATGTACTTCTTAGAACCAGATCTATAATCTAAAAATGTTGCATGTAAATATTGCACTACTTTTCTGTAGGGTTTTTATTTAATCATTGAAATTGTTGTTTTCTTGTTAAATATGTAATAAATCATAGAAAATTGAAAAAAATATGGTTTCAAGTTTGTTAGTCTTTTTGTGCAATGTACTTGCTAGGAAAAATATGTATCATGCATGTTCTATAGAAAAATTATTATGTGTAGTTCAAGTGCTTTTTATTGCAAATATTTGTTATTTTTGTTAGATAGAAAAATATGAATAAAAACTGCAAGTGATAATTTTTATACAGTGATGGTTTACTGTGTAGAATCTAGGAAAAATGATAAATCTGTTGTTTGATACTTTTCATAGTATAAAGTATTTTTATGCTCATTTTTAGGCCCTAGATTGTTATTTTTGTGTAGGTAGTTCTAGTACTCAAAATGCAATGGAATTTTTGTGACATGTTGAAGTACATGATAGTAATCCACTGTAATTTTATTAGATTTTTCTATGCTATCAGAAGAAGTGTTGCCTTTTAATGCAAGATTAGTTGATAAACTTTGCCTTGGTGTATCTTTGAAGCTTCTTAGGGTGCTAGGGTGATTTTGCATGGTAGAGAATGTTGGTGATAGTTTATGAGTACATGTTCTTGGATGATGTAGACTACCTTGTAGAAGAGTTGTAATTCCACTTAATCCAAAATAAAGTAACCTGTGCATCTACATCTCATTCATCATCATCATCTCATGTCATCTCCGCAATGCACCTAGACATGAGCACTTATACATCTGTATCATACAGGATCGCAGGCAGTAACCGCGGTAGCAGTTCATGAGGAGCCGGAAGAGCAGCCCGAGGTGCAAGAGCAGGAGGTGCCCGAAGCCGACGAGGAGGTCGGTGAGGATCTTCCAGAGTGCCCAGACCACCGTCCGAGCTCTTTCGAAAGAGGCAAGCCCCGGAGCATTTCTCTCCAAGTTTGCAGATATTTTATTAAATGCTTTACTTAATTGATGCATTACGTTTAGGAGTTGTTTGCAACCGTTGCTGCATTATACCTTGTTTACCCTTGCTCTACCATATCCTTGTTACCCTGGTATTCGCAGTCAAGAAATGCTTAGTTTGCTTAGGCCGGTAGAAGTCGGGTGATTGCCTGTCACCTACGAGCTATAGGTGGTTACCTGGATCTGTTTGAAAAAGTATGTCATATGGGAATAACTAAGTGTCGAATTGAATTTGAGACCGGACGGAGACTTGCAGGGTTTCGGACTGTAGTGTTTTCCGTCTATGTCGTTTAAGGACCGACCATTGTTGGGCCTCACGTCAGGTTGAACACGTGCCTCACATTTAGCTAGCCGAATAATGTACCTTTCTACCGCAAAGCTGGGAAATTATTCAGGCCTAGTGGATTGCCCGCAACGCACTGTACCAGAGCAGTAGTGGCAGGATACGGGGGCGCGATGACAAGGCCAAAGAGCATTCGGGTGGCCCCGGGTACATGTGGTTCCTGGCAAACTCGTGACTTTACCTGAATGGTTGACTCGGTGACCAATACCTCACTTTAGCGGGTGAGTGAGGTTTATGTGAGGAATAAATTACCAGCTGGTTAATAATCGATTCGAATCGCCATCATTCACGGGATAGTGAACACTTGACTTGAGCTACTTCATCGTAGTAATGTTGATGGAACACTTGGACAGTTATGTGGAATATGACATGATGAAGGTTGTATTGATCAATGGTTATACTTACCTGCTTAATTACATGTTACCCTAGTGCAGGTGCAAACATAGTTGACAGGTTAATAAAGATTTAACTTGATGCAAGCTTTTGGAAAATATTCGTTATTATAAAACATGCCTTTTTGCAAATGAGTCAGCTATCCAACCATAAGGCCTGTCATGATCCTTGGTGTCATTTTATTTTCGTTTACTCAGGGCTTTGTTCCCACTTGTTGTAGATGGGCAGATGTATTACGGCTACTGTATCAACTGTCTTTATCCTGCGATGGGTGAAGCTTAGGACCATGGGTAGTGGTCATTCACTATGTCTCGTCTGATGCTTTTATTGGAGATGATCATGAGCTGGCACCTTATTTCGAACTCTGTGTGAGTGTGTGTGGTTTGAACTAAATGCTTCCGCTACTTTTATTTGAATCCGGTTTGTAATAACTATGTTTAAACTCCGATGTATTTTGTGACGCGCACTTTTATGTAACTTGTGATGGTGACCGCTAAACTTATTACGATCTTGGCTGGTATGTGAGTTGGTTTGAAATCCGTCATGATTTCATGGACTACCGGGTTATACGGGCTTAAGTTTGCTAAATCGTTCGCTTGTTGGATGATTTTCTTACTTAATTTCATATAATTGGGCGGTTCTGTTACACCTAACTTGTTAGACGAACTTTTGAATGGCTTTATATGGTTTTCGATGTTTTGGGCCTTGCAAACCCATGCATTTGAAAATCATGACTCACAGTGAAAGTGATGTGAACTAGGGTTCCCGATCTTCCAAAAGGTTCTGATAACTCTCAATTTGGTGGAGTCACGACACAATTCGATCCAGCTTCCGAACAACTTGGCTCCGAACCCCGCAATCGTAGCACCACGACCCCTCTGGTTATCGACCGGCATTGCACGGTCGACCTCGCCAAGAAGGCTAGGTCCTTGCCTGTGAATCGAGAACACACGCAAGAACACAAAGGAATGCAACCAAATTGCAGATGAATGATTAATCTCACAAAGTTGGAGTCTCACAAACCGACGACGGTGGCAAAGCTGTTGCCAACAGAATAATCTAAGCAAAACCCAACCATAATGTAGGCGGTGACTACTTATTATATAGCCTAAGGGACATCCAAGGACCCCTATTCGCGTCCTTGGAGAGTGCCGACACGTTACAAGGCCCAAACGGCCCAAAAGACGGCGACACAGCGCCCTGACAGATTCTGGATGGTGAATTGTTTCGACGATTCCCATTGATTCCGAATAGCTTTTGACGTGGGACCACTTGGGTTGGCTTCCTTATCAAATAAGCTTTCCATCCATATATGGATCATCGAAAACGGAGTCCGTACATGTCCTGGGTGACCAGTTCAAGGCAGACTGGTCCTGGATTCCGAGGTGGACTCGAACTTGATTTGGGCCTCCACCTTGGTGACTCGAACCGGATAAGCTTTGGGCCTTCTTCTCGATTTGGATGCCCTTGCTGATCTCCTTGGCCTCTATTTAATTCTCCAAGCATGGTCATATGTGTGGAGGCCATGTCCTCATCATCCTCCCCTTCTTGATGAAAAGCCGTCCTCGGCGTCGATGTTGCTTGAAGTCCATTCTGCACAGCATGAAGACAAACGAGGTTGCCAAAATATTGGAAATTGACAATGTTGGGAGAAAAAATATGACCACATGTTTCGGTTTGCAGCACACCTACTCCTACAAACATGTAGTCTCCTCGATTAAAATACACACGATCTTTGTCAATTCTATCCTACAAAAGATTAGTACTAACAAGAAACATATGCTCCCCTTCTTTGGATTCCACTTGGAATTGTAAAGCAAAACTAGAGGAATATGGCATTACAACATTGTTGATTTTATAGTCCTCTATTTGATCATTATTTTGCACAACAAAAGAAGAATTCATATTTGTACAAATGTAAACTCGTTGTACCATATATTGTCCTTGGTTGCTATATTTGCCAAAAACATGATATGTATGTCTAGATAACCATGGCAAATTAGCATATGCATAAAGTTTCTCCTCTATATAATTAAGATTGCAAAGAACATCAAATTCAATGTATCCCAAAGTATTTAAAGAAGACATCAATTTCAACTCATCAACATTACTACCATTATGAATAACATGTCTATTTTCAGTAGTAGTGTTCGATTCTGACATACATATAGCATGTTCATTCATTAATGGTTGCATTGGAATAATATAAATATCATCATTCAAGTCATCTTTATCACAAGGAACATCAAGCAAATCATCTTGTGACAAAGGTAAATCAAGCGAAGGTTCCACTAATATTTGCTCTATCATAACATGACTGGTGGAAAAATTCAGCACATCAAGAGAACTCTCATCTTCTGTGAGATTAGCATCATTGGCATTACCTTTGCTCTCACTGTCAGCGGAAGTATCACGTGTTGAATTTTTACATGAGACTGGGAGCACCTCATTTTCTGTCATGTCATCCCCGCTCTTTTGTGCATTTTTCTGCAAAAGGTTAGGCACAGTAGGAGGAATAATAGGAGATTGGTCTAGTTGATGTTCCTCATCATATGAATTAATTACAAGAGATGGATTAACAAAAGTTTCTCTCATAAGAATTTTCATATCGTTCCATGTATGAGGTTTATCTGAAGAACTTAAAGACTCCCACCAAATTAATGCTAAATGTCTCAAAACACTAGATGCATTCTTAATCTTCCTCCATTCACACATATGACAGTGTGCAAAAATATTATCTATTTTACTTTCCCACTCAATGTACTCATCAGCACCAATACCATCATAAGTAGGTGGAGAAGAAAGAATAGAACGACCTGCGGAAGGAGGTGTAGCAGCAATAGTGCGTGGCTCATGCATCATTGATGTCTCGTATCGGTGAGTGTTGTAACCTGTCATTGTAGACACAAAACAAGAACAAACAGTGAAAGTTATCCCTAATAATCTACTAAGTAGGTGGAGTAGTGCCTCTCAAGATCACAGTAAAAGAAGACCCCTTCTCAAGCTCTTACAAGGTTCTTACCAGTAAGGTCAAGGATACCTAGAAGGCGTAGCACTGCGATTACAGGGGTCAAAACTTATACTATCCAGAAGAAGTATGTGGAGTTAAGGCATGCAGGCCAAATATGTGAGTGGAACACAATTCAAAAATAGAAAGTAATGCTGAATTATAGTCCCAAATACTTGCTCTCGTTGCTGATCTAATGTGCTCCAAATACCAGATGTGTGATAACAAAATGGAGAAACAAGTATGATGGATAGTAATGGAAATACAGACAAGGCAAAAGGCACAACAAACAATAGAGCTATCGAGTGTTCCTTATGTGCTCCTTTTTGATCTCTTCTCTTCTCTTTTGCTATTTTTTTCTTTTCTTTTTTTTTGGTCCAATTTTTTTCCTTGCTTTTGCTCTTTTGATATTTTTTCTCAGCAAGGAGCACACAACATTAAACAGAAAAAAATTGAGCTCAATTGGATAAAAGATGTGGCCTATAGAAAATTAGGATTGTGCTCCAAAAAGCATATCAAAACTTGTGGGCCTGGAAACTCGATTTTCCTGATCGAATTTCGAAAATCTAATTTTTACGAACCTAGCGTTGCTAGGATAAAACGGATCTAAAATTTTCTGGCATTCTCCGTAGATATAAAATTTGCCATATTTCAAGTTCGGATACAAAAGTTATGACTGTTTTAAGAAAGCTGCTCGAATCCGGGTTTCAGTGGACACAAGATACAAACTGATGGTGATACGGGATGGCGGTGGGTGGAGGGATCAACACAAACTAGAAAAGAACACAATCTAAACCAGCAACAAGCCCTTGATCAGGACACAAACTCAACACGACGGAATCTGAAAAGAATTATACAAAAGGCTAAACGTAGTTTCTAGGATAGGGGAAAAACCTAACACTAATTTTTTTGGCTTTTTTGTGGACTCTAGGACGAAGGCGAAATCAAACTAAACTAGGATAAAATTGAACCTGATGGTATACCTGAAGCTCTGATACCAATTGATGTGAACTAGGGTTCCCGATCTTCCGAAAGGTTCTGATAACTCTCGATTTGGTGGACTCACGACACAATTCGATCCGGCTTCCGAACAACTCGGCTCTGAACCCCGCAATCGCAGCACCACGACCCCTCTGGTTATCGACCGGTGTTGCACGGTCGACCTCGCCAAGAAGGCTAGGTCCTTGCCTGCGAATCGAGAACACACGCAAGAACACAAAGGAATGCAACCAAATTGCAGATGAATGATTAATCTCACAAAGTTGGGGTCTCACAAACCGACGGCGGCGGCGAAACTGTTATCAACAGAATAATCTAAGCAAAACCCAACCCTAATGTAGACGGTGACTACTTATTATATAGCCTAAGGGACGTCCAAGGACCCCTATTCGCGTCCTTGGGGAGTGCCGACACGTTACAAGGCCCAAACAGCCCAAAAGACGGTGACACAGCGCCCTGACAGATTCTGGACGGTGACTTGTTTCGACGATTCCCGTTGATTCCGAATAGCTTTTGATGTGGGACCACTTGGGTTGGCTTCCTTATCAAATAAGATTTCGATCCATATATGGATCATCGAAAATGGAGTCCGGACGCGTCCTGGGTGACCAGTTCAAGGCAGACTGGTCCTGGATTCCGAGGTGGACTCGAACTTGATTTGGGCCTCCACCTTGGTGACTCGAACCGGATAAACTTTGGGCCTTCTTCTCGATTTGGATGCCCTTGCTGATCTCCTTGTCCTCCATGTAATTCTCCAAGCATGGTCATATGTGTGGAGGCCATGTCCTCATCAGAAAGTGTACACCTCTGCGCAGAGTTTAATAAACTGGTATACTAGCCGTGCTCACGGATACGAGCAGCGTTGGGGATTCTTACATAATAATTGATCACAATTGTTATATCATGCTTAATTACTGTTGTTATTATTATGCTCATGTTAATGCTATTTATTATTCTTATTACAATTGATCATTGGTTCATTAACGGGAAGTGGATTATCTTGATGCTACCTAATTGCTAATTATATGATGATTAAAAGCTAAACGCAGTCAAATAGTGTCTAGCCTTTTGTGCCTCATGAACCCTGTGTTGTACTTGTTGAGTTCGACATGGACTCACTCTTGCTATTTCCACCACACCTTAGTGTGTAGTGAGGTGCTGCTCAGAAGAAGGATAAAGAGGTAGTGGAGTTTCCAGAAGTCTTTCAGAATTGTTTGACATACGGAGCCACCAGTCAGCCGTCCCTGAGAAGAATGGAGCCTGAAGTTTAGTCACATTTCACGATACTCTAATGTAAGTGTTAATATAGCTATGTATACATTATATAATAACATTGTTTCTAATATTTGTTTCATTCTAACATATGTGTGGACTTCCTGGGCACACATATGATTAGCCTGGTTTTGTTCTTTAGAAAACCGGGTGTGACAAGATGTAACACGCAGCCTCATGGCACTAGCTCTTTACATTTCTCCCTGCTAATATCGGCTCTTCTGTTGGTCACAACACCTCCTGATCTCTCTGTATTCCTCAGCTGATATTTTCATCTCTAGATCGACTGTTTTAGCCTCTCTTGCCTTGGCTGATGTCAACACTTTGGTCTTCCCTTTGAACAACCTAGCATCAACCATGTTCTAATCTTTTGGAAAAGGATTGTCATCAACATTCATCTTCCGAGGTGTATCAAATTTAAGCTTTCCCTGCTAAATAGCCCACTAGATATGTTTTTGAAAGATTCTGCAATCATTAGTAGTATGAGAAGTGGCATTATGGTACTTGCAGAACTTCTTATTCTTCAGCTGCTTAGGAGGTAGCATGACGTGATTAGCAGGTAATTTAATCTATCCCTTCTCAAGCAAGAAATCGAAGAGCTTATCTACCTTTGTAATTTCAAAGTCATAATTCTGTTGATGCAAAAGTGAATCTGCAAACACAAAGGGCTAATACCCGAAATCGATATCCAAAGCGTGCCAGTCGATTTGACCTGTTAATCGACAAGGATGAAGATACGAGCACTTTGGTCTTGACAACAGCGATACGCCCGGAAGTCACGGCCAAGAGGTACTCACGCGGAACTCGAGGATCGACAAAGATTGCACTTAGAGCAATGCAACTCGCCGAATCGATGAGAACTCGTAAAAAGGAAAAATATGCAAATTGACGAAGTCGCCGAAAAGTAAATGTAAATAAGAGTAAAAGCTGGTTTTTGATGTATTGATTGATCTCCTATTACATTGCCCTTCACTCTATATTTATACCCTGATCTATAGAAACATAACCAAATACGACTAGGACACTAAATCGAAATCTAAAGAAAAGAACATGACTTTGACACAACTCAGACTCTACTAATCGTAAACAAGGAAATCAACTCCTATTTTATTCCATAGTCCGCCTTAATCACGATGGTATTCTTATCGATCTCCTTTTCACCGGCACAGCCCCTGTTCCATCGGCAGCAACCTTCGATCTCCTTCCATCGGTACATTCCCTGTTTCATCGGCTGCAGTCTTCATACCTTCCTTCATCGGTACATTCCCTTATCTCATCGGCAACAGTCTCCAAACCCTCTTCCATCGGCATCGGCAATAACACCCTTAACCTCATCGGCAACATTCCAAATTAAATTCATACACTGTCACCGCTTAAAAACAAACTTATTCTCCTTGGCTATCAATTTACATGACAATTTTTTCCTTGCTGATTAGCCTTTCCTGATCATCTTGACACGTGCTAAAAAACGATGTCAACACATGCCCCCCAATTTCGGAGTATAAGATACGGATGCTCCGAAATTTACTCCAACTGATGCTTGCTATTATCTATTTCTTTAACCCATTCTCCAAGCATAACACGATTTGTTACCAAATTCAATCAAATCTAGATCCAATCCATGTATCTCAATATATATCGCATATTTTCCAACCTCCTTTGCCTTAACTACGGTTGAGATATCAAAATAACAATCCACCAACAAGATCTTACCGCAACGCCTCATTTTTAGAACTGAAAAATCTTGTATCAAGATATCCTTCAAGTCATGATTACTTGCCGTCAAATCTTCTGCACCATCCCTTGATTGTCGTGCGAACAGTTACCATATCCAACTAAACCACCTCGATCCATCCGCATACGGCATAGAGATAAGTCAAGAATACCCCTACTCCAAATAACCTATAAATAGATTCCTCCGGGCTGTTCATCTTCTACCTTCAAACTCCACCCTTTGGCATTCTCACTCCGGCAGCAACCCTAACCAACGACCGCACGTCTTCAACTCATCAGAACCATCATCATCTTCAAGTTCCCAGCTCGTGCCCTCATCCTCCTGAAGCAATGGCTGTTAATTTCGACGTCCCTGCGGTTTGTTCTTCCTCTCATTACTTTTACTTTAATCCTTTCGGTTTCCTGCGAATTCTTAAAGTCGACATCTTTCTTTCTCTTTCATTTTCTTGGTCCTTCAAACCTAGGAACTTCGCAACACACTGGTGATTCCAACCCATCAACCTCCCCTCCATTGCTTAGGTCCGATGGGCGACCCAGATCCAACTGATTTGATTAATGCAGAGGCAAATCGTATTCCCTTCAAATCTCAGAATTTCTCTTTGAATCTGTGGAAAGACACGTTCCGTTCTTGGCCCAAACCCACCAAAGGGTGGAAAAACTGGTTTCTAAGGGTCAATAGATCAATGCAAGTGTTCTGGGCAGAACGAAAAATAGATCAGTGTATCAGGCTGTCCATTGCCGATATGCAAAAGAATGAATCCATGATAATAGCTGCTGCTCAGTTTTGGTCTGACACCACCAACACCTTCATGTTCGGTCATGGCCCATGTGCCCCTACTCTTGCCGATGTATACATGCTCACAGGCTTAGACATCTCAACTGTCGATGAAGGCTATATTTTCGGCAGAAAAGCTGAATACAGAGTAACTACACGCAACATCGGCGGCTGGACGGGATATATCCAGGAGTATCAAAAGACTAGCACCGTCAATCAAAGGGAGCATGCCACATTCCTGAACATGTGGCTGGAAAAGTTTATTTTCTGCGGACGATCGGTAGGACCAACTAACGCTTTCCTCCCAACAACAGAACTCTTGGCCAACGGTGTCAGATTCCCACTTGGCCGATATCTCCTGAGCTCAACCTACCACCTTCTCCACCAAGTATCTCAGAAGCTTATACTTGGCGAACCCATCGGCAATTTGGGAGGCCCATGGTGGTTTGTTAATATGTGGTTAAACGCTCACATGCACAAGCGTTTACAGTGGGATCTCTTTGCTCAGGAATTCCCACGAGAAATTCCCGAAGAGTACGTCCTTAGGGATGATGAATCGGCAACACGCCCCCCTCTCAACTTCGGTGAAGCAATCATCGTCCTTCCCGGAACAGAAGCCAATGAGGACCAAATCGGCAGATTTTTTCAAACTTTCTACCATGGCCTCCCCCGTGACCTCAGGGCTTGGGTGCCTTATATTGATGAGGATAACAAGTTCCCTCTCCTCTTCAATTTTGCCGATAGTGATCTGAACCAAGACAATGATCTCATGATGGCCATTATCACCCCCAGAGCAATCCCAGTCAACACATTTGGCAGCGGGAAAGCCTCTCACATTACTTATGAATTCTACAATCCATCGGCAGTATCTCACCAGCTGGCCTTTGGGCAATTACCCATCAAACTATGCTATGCCGATGTGATTAGGCCCAGAGAAATCATTACTACTGGAACTGAATGGAGCAGAATAGTAAGACTTGCTCCCGATGCCGATATTTCAAATGTCGATCTCTCCGCCTGGTCACCAGCATCCTTCATAACAGAGTCATATAAGCAATGATGGCAGGAGTGGAAGGAACAGCTGTTCTCAACGTCTGTTCACACATATCGGCACCTGATCGACCCTGACTATACTATTCCTGATAACGCAGTAAGTTCCTTTTAACTTTTGCCCTTTCCCTTCTTTTTATTATGTACATCGGTAGCTAATCTTCCTTGAAATAGGCTGATGATCCAGTTCCACCAACAAGCAAAAGTGGAAAACCCTTCAACCTCCATCCAGCATCTCCAGTCTCAGCAATCGGCTACAACGCCCCCACCTTAGAAGCCTTGACCTTCCAAAGGGCTCGCACCAAAATCGACACTTCCAGACCAAGACTGGGAACATCCAGGGCTTCTCCAAAGGCTGCTGCTTCAAGCCTGATCAAGGCTTTTAAGGTAACAATCTTGCTTACTCTCTTTTCTGCCGATACACTTCATATTAATACACAACTATCAGGGTGTACAGGCTGCAGCTGGATCATCGTCGTCAACTTTACCAAGCACTGCAACTTCTACCCCTCCTTCAGAGGTATTCTCTTGTTTTTTCATTTTTTCTCTATTAAATATCCAATCTTATACCTGTTTTTGCAGCAACAAATGGACATATCGGTGAGCACACCAAGCATGCAAGCTCCCCAACCAACAGATGTTGATGCCCCCCAGCCAGTTGTTGTTGAAACACAACCAAAACGTAAAGCTTTGACCGATGCTGAGGCTCAACAGAAACGACAAAAACCTACACCAGCCCCTGCGTCTGCTCCAACACCCGTCGATCAGCCCTCTGAACAAACTGCTCCTGCCCAAGATACATCATCAGCAATTATACCTCAAGGGCCGACTACCGATGTGGTCATAGAAGACATTCCATCGGCATCTTCTGCCGATCCTTCGCATGACCCTTTACAAGCTGCTCCCTCAAGCCAAGCTCAAGAAATCGCCCTGAAGCAGGTAAACCAATCAATTACTTGGTTTATTATATCCCCAAATATCATAAACAGGATTTCTAATTCTCTTTATCTCATAGGAACAAGACTCTCCCGATAGCTTATTCTCTTTTGCTATCGATGTTTCTGATGACGACGGAGAAGAAGCGAGTTCCTCCCTGGCGTTGGGAACAATATCATCAGACACCTATGGCAAGCTGGAAACCCTTCTAAATTTGCTACAGCAAGACACTGCCCGATTGGTGATCGACTCGGATCCTGCGAGGTCTATCTTCAAAGCGATCCGCGGCCAAGTCCCCGCTAATATTGAAGAAATCATCTTTCCAGCAGTCCATCTGGAGAGCAGACAGCTTCAATATCAAAGGGCCGTTCATCGTATTACTGACAGAGCAGCTCAGTCTCAACTTAAAAAAGAAATGCTACAGCTGAAGCAGACTGCCGATGAGAAGCACAAGAACATCAACAATTTGCAAGCCTCCAGTGCCGATATTAGACAGAAAATCTCAGATCTATCGACAAAGAAAGCAGCCCTGCTAGCTGAACTGGAAAAGGTTGAGACAGCTCTGACTCAAGCTAAACAAGAAGAAGACCAGCTTCCCGACGCCATTAAAGCCCTTCAACAGGAACGAGATGCTCAAGCTCGCAAGGCCTTGGCCTTGAAAAAGAAAATCAAGCCTGTGGAAGGAAGTGCCGATGAAGATGCCAAAGAGTTAAAAGAAGCCGATGAAATTTTCCTGCGTGCGATATCAGCCATCCAGGCTTTGTTAAATTAGCGCATCGGCACAATTGATACTTTGTTTTAACTCCAGCCGATAGGATTGTTATCGGCAACTATACTTTTTATGCATCTATCCAGATACTAGGGTAATATTTCTTTAAATATTTTCCATTTAACGCTCTAGGAAATACAACTCCTTCGAGAGTTTCAAGAATATACGCATTACCAGGAACAGACTGATTTATCCGATATGGACCTTCCCAATTAGGAGACCATTTGCCAAACTTAGAACTTTTAGTCCCAATCGGTAAAATCAATTTCCAGACTAATTCACCATCGGCAAATTCCTTTACCTTCACTTTCTTGTCATACCACTTAGCTACCCTTTTCTTATTCTCCTCGATGTTAACCAAAGCTTTTAACCGATGACCTGCTACATCTTCCAATTCATCTTTCATAAGAATATCATATTCATCGGTTGTCAGTTGATTCTGAAAGCGCATTCGCCTAGATCCAATCTTAATCTCCCAAGGTAATACTGCATCGTGTCCATACACCAATTGATAAGGTGATACCTTGGTTGCACCATGACATGCCATCCGATATGACCACAAAGCTTCATTTAATATTGTATGCCACTTTTTAGGATATTCTTTGATCTTGCGCTTAATAAGTTTGATAATTCCCTTATTAGATGCTTCAGCCTGGCCATTAGCTTGGGCATAATATGGTGAAGAATTCAAAACTTTAATTCCCATACTTATAGCAAACTCATCAAATTCACCTGATGTAAACATAGTGCCCTGATCGGTAGTGATGGTTTGAGGGATGCCAAATCGGTAAACAATATGCTCCTTCACAAAATCAACCATGTTAGCCGATGTCACCTTTTTCAAAGGAATTGCTTCAACCCACTTTGTGAAATAATCGGTAGCAACCAGAATAAACGTATGCCCTTTACTCGATGGTGGATAAATTTGACCGATGAGATCAATAGCCCAACCCCTAAACGGCCAAGGTTTAATTATGGGATTCATAGCCGATGCGGGTGCTCTTTGAATATTACCGAATTTTTGACATTCCTGACATCCTCTAAAATATTTAAAACAATCCTCAAGAATAGCCGGCCAATAATATCCATTTCTTCTGATCATCCATTTCATCTTAAATGCTAACTAATGAGCCCCACATACTCCTTCATGAATTTCACTCATCAGGCTTTTTGATTCCTCTATGCTAACACACCTGAGTAAAACTCCATCTATGGTACGGTAATATAATTCATCATCGAGGAGTACATACTTTGTCGCTTGGAACCTTATGCGTCTTTCAACCTTTTTAGATGGATCCTTTAAATAATCAATGATTTCCTTTCTCCAGTCATCAGCATCAGCCACCAATGTCAATGCTTCTTGAACAGGTTGATATCCTGAAGCATGCTGAGCCAATCGGTTAGCCTCTTCATTATGCATCTGGGAAATATGCTCCAGATGAAAACTCCTAAACCCTTTTAACAATTCCAAACACCTTTCATGATATGAAATTAGAATTTCACTTCGGCATTCATAAACCCCAATCAACTGATTTATAACTAGCATAGAATCACCAAAGACCTCAACAGCATCAGCCTGAATTTCTTTAAGCAATTCTAACCCTTTTATCAAGGCTTGGTACTCAGCTTGATTGTTTGTCGATGTAGCAACGATCGGCAATGAGAATTCATACTTCTTCCCCTGAGGGGAAATCAACACGATGCCGATGCCTGCCCCTTCACCACAAGTAGACCCATCAAAGAAAAGTGTCCATGGAGCAACTTCCAAAGAATCCACCGTGTTGCAATGTTGAGTAACAAAATCGGCCATAACTTGACCTTTAACTGCCTTAGCCGATTCATAACGTAGGTCAAATTTTGATAACGCTAAAAATCCATTTACCAATCCTACCATTTAATATCGGCATAGATAGCATATATTTGACTACGTCATTTTTGCATACGATAGTACATTCAGCCGATAGTAAATAATGCCTCAATTTACTACAGGAGAAATATAAACATAAGCATAATTTCTCAATGGCCGAATACCTGGTTTCAGCATCTATTAATCGTCTGCTCAAATAATAGATAACACGCTCCTTTCCTTCAAATTCTTGAATAAGAGCTGAACCGATAACAGTATCTTCAGTTGATAAATATAATCTGAAAGGTTTTCCGTGCTGGGGTGGAACTAACACTGGAGGATTTGTTAAATAACTCTTAATCTGATCTAAAGCCAATTGTTGTTCATCCCCCCATTTAAACTCCTGATCGGCTTTCAATTTTAATAATGGACTGAAAGCTTTGATCTTGCCTGACAGATTAGATATAAACCTTCTGATGAAATTAATCTTACCAATCAAGGATTGTAATTCAGTCTTATCGGCAGGAGCAACAACCTTGTTGATTGCCTCAATAGATTTCCTACTAATTTCAATGCCCCTCTGATGCACCATAAAACCCAAGAATTGTCCTGCCGATACACCAAATGCACATTTATTGGGATTCATCTTTAATCCATGTTTTCTTGTGCACTCCAGTATCTTCCGTAGATCGGTTAGATGCTTTGTGATGTCTCCAGACTTAATCACTATGTCATCAATGTAGATTTCTACCAATGTGCCGATATATTCATGGAAAATAAAGTTCATAGCTCTTTGATAAGTAGCACCGGCATTTTTCAAACCAAATGTCATAACTATCCACTCAAATAATCCCACATGACCTGGACATCTAAAAGCAGTCTTGGAAATATCTTCTTCAGCCATGAATATTTGGTTATAACCTGCATTTCCATCCATGAAACTAATAATCTGATGCCCTGCTGCAGCATCAATCAACAAATCAGCAATCGGCATTGGATAACCATCCATCGGTGTGGCCTTATTAAGATTCCTGAAATCAATACAAACATGGAGTTTTCCATTTTTCTTATATACAGGAACCACATTAGAAATCCACTCTGCATATCAACACTGCCGAATAAACTTTGCCTCAATTAACTTGGTTATTTCGGCCTTAATATCAGGGAGTATATTAGCATTGCATTGGCGAGCCGGCTCCTGATGTGACCGAAATCCAGATTTAATAGGCAACCGATGTTCAACTATAGATCGGTCTAATCCAGGCATTTCAGTATAATCCCAAGCAAAACAATCTTTATATTCCTTTAACAAATCAACTAGTTGCTGTTTACACTTGGAATCTAACTTAGAGCTAATAAAAGTGGGCCTTGGCCTATCGCCTTCACCAATATCTACTTCTATTAAATCATCTGCCGATGTAAATCCTTGACCTAATTTTCCATCATCGGCAAATCTATCCATTAAAACTCTTCTTCAGAACCGACAGCTTGGATCGGTAGAATTTCATAATCGGCAATCTTGAGGAACTCCTTTTCCCAGGCTTCTCCCGATATGCACTTGGTTCGTTCATAAGTATCTGATTCTGCCGATGCAATGATATAAGAAGAGTCACCAGGAACAACTTCAATCTTATCTCCAATCCATTGTACCAGACATTGATGCATTGTAGAAGGAACACAACAATTAGCATGAATCCAATCCCTTCCCAAAAGTAAATTATATGCACCCTTGCCATTAATAACAAAGAAAGTTGTCGGCAAAGTTTTACTGCCGATGGTCAACTCAACACATACTGCCCCTTTAGCTGGTGACACATGGCCTTCAAAATCCTTTAGCATCATATCGGTCTTAGTTAAGTCTTGATCTCCCTTACCAAGCTTCCGATACATCACATAAGGCATGATATTAATCGCAGCTCCTCCATCAATAAGTATCTTAGATACAGGCTGCCCATCAACTCTGCCTTTTACAAACAAAGCCTTGAGGTGTTGTCTCTCATCATCAGCAGGCTTCTCAAAAACAGCCATCATTGGATCTAACATTAATTGAGCTATCTGATTAGAGGAAACAGCCTCTTCTTCGCTGTCAGACAGAGCCAAAAATTCCATCGGCAACATAAACACCATATTGACATCTGCCGATGGACCTTTATTCTTGTGCCTTATCTGCCACTGCTGGTTACCAGATCTCTCATTGGAGGGGCTTTCTTCTTGATATAAATCTTTTTGACGCTCTCACTGCATTTTTCTCTTCTGTGTCTTTGTCAAACCTTCTGGACACCATTGAGGAAGCTTAGTTTTCCACACTGGCTGATAAGTCCTAGTTGTCTCCACACGACGTATATTAGGATCCCTGTAAAATATTTCTTCGTCAGGAACTCTTGCATTTGCCATCTCTTCGAGTTCCTCTTGGTTCCTTGGAAAATATGCAACGCGTTTACCAAGCCTTTCGTGCACACTGAGCCTGCCCCCCAGCCGATCATGTACTGATGCTCTCCTTCTGATCGGCTCATTAATGAGCAAACCTTGATTACAAAATTGAAACCTTCTTGCAGGATGATTATCTCCATAATAGCCATTGCACTCTGGACAATTTTCAACTGTAGGTAACTTAATACCTTCTTCCCAACAATGAATAAAAAACGGACAATTCCAATGATCCTTATGTCGATTCCACTCTTCTTGACGCCTTTCCTCTTGTTGTCGTTAATACCGGTCCCTTCGCTGACGCCAACCTTCCTGTTGTCTTCGATGAGTAATCACGACGCCAGATCGAGGAGGCCTTCCAGAACCGCCACTTTCCGTCAATAGCCCCTTGCCTTTTACATCATCGGTAGTTATCCGATGTTGGGGATCTACTGATGCATTCTTTTCAGCAGCTACCGATGTCAACACCTTAATTTTCCCTTCAGCATCCAACATATTTGCTGGAAAAGGATGTTGATCAATTTTCATTGGCTTTTGAATCTTGGAATTGCCAAATTTTATCCTGCCAGACTCAATAGCTAACTGCAATTGCTGTCTAAACACCTTGCAGTCATTGGTACTGTGTGAAGTTGCATTGTGCCACTTGCAATACAGCATATGCTTCAACTCTTCTGCCGATGGGATCACATGATTGGGTGACAATTTAATCTGGCCCTCCTGAAGCAAAAGATCAAATATTTTATCGGCTTTGGTGACATCAAAAGTAAACTTTTCTGGTTCTTTGTGACCAAAGGGACAAGATATCGGCTTCTTATTCTTAACCCACTCTGCCAAACCGATAACTGGTTCATTATCTGAATCAGAATCTTCCGCCTCTTCAACAAATGAAACTTTCTTGTTCCAATTTCTCTTAGGTTCAAAAACCCTAGTGTCTTGATCAGAAATCCTTTGTACTAAATGACTTAGGCTTTCAAACTCCTGAGAAGCATATCTGTCCTTAAGGTGTGGTAATAATCCCTGAAAGGCTAAATCGGCAAGCTGCCGATCATCCAATACCAAACTATAACATTTGTTCTTTACATCTCGTAGCCTTTGCACAAAACCTTCTACCGATTCATCATTGCGCTGTCTCATCTTTACCAAATCGGTAAGCTTCTTTTCATGAATTCCAGCAAAGAAATATTTATGAAATTGCTTTTCCAGATCAGCCCAGGTGATGATAGAATTTGGCGGTAGTGAAATAAACCACGTAAATGCTGATCCGGATAGAGATGACGAGAACAGACGAACTCTCAATTCATCTCTACAAGCTGCCTCTCCACATTGAATAATAAAACGATTAACATGCTCCATGGTTGATGTATCGTCTTGCCCAGAGAACTTAGTGAAATCTGGCACTTTGTAACGATTTGGGAGAGGAATTAAATCATATGCTAGAGGATACGGAGTCAGATATGAATAGGTATTAACCTTGGGCTTGATCCCAAATTGATCCCTCATAATTTCTGCTATCTTATCGGCCCAAAAAACATCGACATCTTGCTGACGATATGGTTGAATCTCTGCTGGAGGTATCTGTTGATACCCTTCTGCATACCTTTGTTGCCCACGATCTCCAGCAATTGGCATATTTGCTACTAACTGTGGTCCATTAACCTGCTGAAAAGGATTCATCGGCTGAGCTACCGATGCTTGATTCTGAAAACCAGCATGCACGTGACCTTGATGAACTCCTGTGGCTTGCTGACTTGGCTGAACTGTATGTTGAGTAGGAAACTACCCTGACCAATTATTAGTATTCATCGGTACAAAGTTTGCCGATGGCTGGTAGCTTGTTGGCATTGCTGGATAATTACATCCAACTTGAGGCATAACATGAACTCCAGGTTGACTGGTGATAGAAGCCTTCTGCTGCATCGGTAACAAATTTACCGATGGACTTGAGCTAGATGTTTGACCCAAAGACGCCTGAAAACCTCCTAGACTCGGTTGTACAGTAGTTGTAATATATTGAGGCGCTTGGGCTATCGGCAAACCAGCCGATGGGATAGGAGTTTTTCCCGCTGCGTCAAACACTTGAGATAATCCGTGATTGACAGTAGATGGCTCCGGAGGCATACCATATCCCCACCAATTAGCAGGAGTTTGATTACTCTGTGGTATAGGACCTGATAAAGCTGATGCTGATAGATCTGTACCAAGCTGAACTCGTCCTGATAATGCTGAATCTGGACGCACCGGAGTAGACTGTGCATTAGATAATCCTGCTGATACTAGAGGAGAAGAAATCTCTATACCCGCAACGGTTGGAGGAGCCGATGGAGCAACAGCAGATGCTGCTTCTGGTTGATGATAAGCAGGCCCGACGTAATGATGTGACGCTTGCCCTTCTTTGAAAGTTCGAATCACAGCATTATGAACAGTATTGGACAGCACATTGGAGTGATTAATTAAAGCATGATTCATCGCAGAATTAACCATCTCTTGAAGTTTACTAGGATTAGGATCAAAGGTAACTTGCCGAGGCAACGGCAAGTCCTGCTTCTGGATGACTTGTCCACTTTTGTTCACGCTGAATGACTTGAAGCAAAGCTGTCTATATTCTTCAATAGCCCTCTCCATAGCCTGTTTCTGATCGTCCTTAAGATCTTCTTCTGTTACTGCGATGATATTCCTAGCATCGATCTCATGATTAGGCATCTTGACTAGATCTGTCCCACCGGGCGTGCCAAAAGATGTGTTGATGCAAAAGTGAATCTGCAAACACAAAGGGCTAATACCCGAAATCGATATCCAAAGCGTGCCAGTCGATTTGACCTGTTAATCGACAAGGATGAAGATATGAGCACTTTGGTCCTAACAACAGCGATACGCCCAAAAGTCACGGCCAAGAGGTACTCACGCGGAACTCGAGGATCGACAAAGATTGCACTTAGAGCAATGCAACTCGCCGAATCGATGAGAACTCGTAAAAAGGAAAAATATGCAAATTGACGAAGTCGCCGAAAAGTAAATGTAAATAAGAGTAAAAGCTGGTTTTTGATGTATTGATTGATCTCCTATTACATTGCCCTTCACTCTATATTTATACCCTGATCTATAGAAACATAACCAAATACGACTAGGACACTAAATCCAAATCTAAAGAAAAGAACATGACTTTGACACAACTCAGACTCTACTAATCGTAAACAAGGAAATCAACTCCTATTTTATTCCATAGTCCGCCTTAATCACGATGGTATTCTTATCGATCTCCTTTTCACCGGCACAGCCCCTGTTCCATCGGCAGCAACCTTCGATCTCCTTCCATCGGTACATTCCCTGTTTCATCGGCTGCAGTCTTCATACCTTCCTTCATCGGTACATTCCCTTATCTCATCGGCAACAGTCTCCAAACCCTCTTCCATCGGCATCGGCAATAACACCCTTAACCTCATCGGCAACATTCCAAATTAAATTCATACACTGTCACCGCTTAAAAACAAACTTATTCTCCTTGGCTATCAATTTACACGTCAATTTTTTCCTTGCTGATTAGCCTTTCCTGATCATCTTGACACGTGCTAAAAAACGATGTCAACAAATTCTACTCGTTCTTCCTTCCCCAAGGGTTTGGGACCATCACTATCTTTTTACCCCAATTCTATTTAGCTACAGCAACTTCCTCTTCACCATCCTCATCATCTTCATCGACTAAATATGGACCATAGGTGTCAATAATCGTAGCATTCTTCTGAAATCAAGTATCCCTGCGCATACTCTGAAATTGGCTATTGAGTCTTGTCACCCATTGAGCCAATTGACCCAAATTGTCAAATTCTTGCCCAAGCAGCTTTTCCCTCTAGGCTAGCAACATACCTTGAACAGCCAATGCAGCAAGTTGATCATCCGTCAGATTCAATGAAAAGCACAAGTTTCTTATTTCTCTAAACCTCTGGAGGAATTCAACACCCGATTCATTAGCCCTTTGCTTTATAGTTGTCAAATCTATGATCTTCCTTTCTCCTATCTTGGCATAGAAATATGTATGGAACTTCTTTTCAAGGTCGTTCCAATTGGCAATAGAATTGACTGCCAATGATGAAACCCAGGTGACGGCTGGTCCTGATAGGGACAAAGCAAAGAACCGAACTTGATGTGCTTCTTCAAGAGAGGCTTCTCCCAACTGAGTGAGATACTGGCTGATATGCTCTATTGTGCTTGTGCTATCCTGACTAGTAAACTTGGTGAATTCTGTAAGCTTGTAATTTGTAGGGAGGAGGACCTGATCATACCATTCTAGATATGGACATTTGTATGAAAAGGCCTGTCCCTTAGGTTTCAGACCGAACTAACTTTGCATCATCTCGGTCACCCTAAGCAACAACTCATCAACTTTAGCATTTGGATTCCTCTGTGATTGCGGACCCGCCTGTAGATTGAAGTTCTGAGTGCCTTGATATCCTAGATTTAGTATTGTGGAATGTATTCAAGAAGGCTGTATTATGATTCAGCATTGCACCATGAACAGACTTGTTGATAGCTTCCACAAAAAATGCCTATCATCAGCTTCATCTGTACCTGATTGCCCATGCATCAAAACTCTTGGTAGCGGATATTTCTGAATAATCTTGTTGTAATGAGATTTCATGTATGACATCAGACATTTGTTATGAAATTCCACCATGGCCTTGTTGATAACATCTTTATCTTCATCAAACAAGTCTTCATAAGCTACCATGAGAATGTCTTTGTTGTTGTAAATAGCCAAGACGATTGTGGTCCCACTGGGCATGCAAGAAAGCATGTCAATGCAAAAATGTGGCAATGTGAGCAACACGCAGCAAGCCAGAAGACCTGAGTGGAATGAACTCCGAAGATCTGCTTGGCCTCAACGCTGGGCCAGTTGGATCTGAAAGAAAACCCAAAGACGTGCCAGTCCATTTGACCTACGATTGACAAGGGAAAGAAAGCTTATTAGTAACACAAGGTGGAACATGCTGGTTTTGCTCTAGACAGTTCTAGATATACGACTTTGAGGGCCAGTGAATGAGGCCATCGACTAAATAGTTGATATCTGAGAATTATTGTGAAAGAAAGCTCTTTGTAATAGAAGAAATGAGCCAATTATTGATGTAGATCATGGCAAATAGCTTTTTGGACCACGGTTTATTTATAACAGTAGTATGATTAAGGTAATAACACGCACAATACACCCAAATACAGAACATTAGAGATTTTACTTTTAAAGATCCATTTCTTGATTAAACGGGTGAATTCATGGTAAATAAGGTCACAGTGTATATCAATCGACCATTAGACATAAATGAACTTACAAATGAATCAAATCTAATCCACTACAATCAATAGTAAGGTTCGAGCGGATCGATGTAGCTATGATGATTATAACAAACTTCGATATAACATGTCCATGAGCCTACTCATGTCTAATGGCTCCATAGTATGAACGAAGTATATGAAAGCACATGCAATCAGCTAAAATAGCCGATTTCAGACATGGAAAACAAACGAGGCGCATAACTTGCCCATGGTTGAAATCGCTAATCAATAAGATTCGATCTAAGGCCCTTCTAGTGTGGTTTGAGCGGATCAATGCAGCTATGGTAATAGCCATAGATCAAAGCTCGTTGGTTATTGGATTCTTCCATAAATGATTCATGATCCTGAATGCGTTCCATGTGAGGTTAAGATTGGTATAAAACAACCGATCTAGCAAGATTAATCATCATGTTTATGGCTTGATCATGATGTGGCAGAACCTTCTAAATTATATGGCCCACATGCACTGTCATTGTTCCAAAGACCTTTGACGGCTATGCATGTGTTCTAGATAACTTAAAAAGTCTGTTGGGTGTCCTCGGGAAACCCGAATCATCCACGATCTTCTGAGCAGGATCACATTATAGAGGCATTGCAGTATTACAACAGTTTATATAATAAATTACATCAGAGTAAAAGTATGAAAGTCTTACATAACATAAGTTTACAAACCATTTGTTTCAAACCTTACAAACCTTAAGTTTAGTTATTACAACCATAGTAGTAGAGTAACTTAATAACTTTATTACAGATCACCAAAACAGAGTACCCTGCCCAAGCGCCCAAGTCACCGCAAAGACTGTCATGCAGCAGGGTCTGAAACACACCTGCTCATGAGACACACTTGCAACAAGGGTTTAACAAACCATGAGTACAAAAGTACTCAACAAGACTGACTCGACGAAAAAGGGGAGAAATTTAGGAATGCAGGCTCAATGGAATCAAGGTGAGGTTCCAGGAAGAATCAAAGTTCTTTTGCATAAAAGCTACTAATAGTGAGTCCTTAAGATCAATGTTTTAACTCATCATTAATCATTAATAGAATCTAAGTGACCCTATCCTAGATCAAGTAACTCATACAACTTCTTTCTTAATCCTCGACTAAAGTTCCACTTGTTATCTATGATGATGAATAGAGAATCGAGTCTCCATATCCGAGGAGCAACGATGATTCGAATCGATTATACCTAGCTGGAGATCCCTAACCACATGACATATGTAGGACTCTAACCTACATATATCAACCTTCACCCGGATCCTCCAAAATGTGACCGGGTCCAGCGCCACCCGAGAGTCCAGTACACCTCCAATCTAGCCCTTGGCCATGAGGGTACACACTACTCTCGCCATCTCTCCACTCCTAGTGCGTGATTGGCTGTTCACATGATAGAATTACCGAGGTCTTAGGCTTACCGGAGCATGTGGCCAGTTGTAAAGTCTTGATGCACACAATTCAATTAACGATACGGTCCTTAATCGACACAGGCGGAAACACTACATTGAGACTCTTTCCCAATGCAAGTTACCTGTCTGGCCTTAATTCATTATCATGTCTCATTATCCAACAAGTTATGCTGACTTCAACTATTTTGAAACATTTCATTTGAAAGCCTATCTCAGTAAGCATGATTAAGATAACTAAGCATTTTTAAATTAAAACAAGTATCAAGGATGATATTGAGTAATCAAGGCTGATAATGCATCAATTAGGTTATCATGCAACTCCTAGTCACCTAATGCAACATTTCATAAGCATAAGTAATATAAAGCTTTGAAAACTCAAGGTAGGGTTTAAATGCATCCTGGGCTTGCCTTGGTCGCTGGGGATCTCAGGTTCAGGGTTAGTCCCACAGATGTCGAATCCAAGCTCTACTAGTGACTGTCCTTCCTCGGGGATTGGTTCGACAATGTTTACCTCTTCGTTCACGGGGACTTCATGAGATAACATGACATGCTTCAACATGATGAAGTAATAAACATGATGCTTGATGATGGTATGACAAGATTACGAACTTGAGTACAACTTTCCTTCACAGTATAGTTGCAAGCCAACAAAACCCACTAACTAAGCTCATTAGGGTTTTGACAAGTTTTATTTCACATGAAATGTCATTAGGGCTCACTAATTACATGTTAAACATGAGCTCAAACAATAAAATAACATGCCAAGGATCATCATGTGTTAATGACCCAAGGTCAACAATCAATTCCAAAGTCAAACCAAACCCTAAGTCATTAAGGTTAATTGTTTGGTTAATTAATGAATTAACTAAGCATAAAATTAAGTATAAAATAAACTTTGTCCAATTGAGCCCAAATTTTTTACTTAAGTTGCTTACATCATGACTAAGTGGCAAAACAAATTGTACAATTTTTGGATAATTATATTAGCCCAGAAAAATAATAGAAGTTACATTTATTAATTAATGAAGCTAATTTTTAAGCATAGCAAAAGTATTGGAATTGACCATTTTATATTTTCCTAAATAGAGCATATGATATAGATACTGCACAAAAATTTTCATGATTTTAGGAGCCTTATTTATTTAATTAAAAATCATACAATAAAACACATATAATAGCATTTTAGAAAATTGGAAAAACATTTCTTTCTCTCTTTTCGCCCCACGGCCTGCACCACTCGGCCCAAAAATGAGCTGGGCCAGCCTAGAAAGGCTAGGCTGTACCTCTGCTCTGGCCAGGAGCCATGGCGACACCTGGTCGGCTGCCATCTTGCCGGCGGCGAGCCTGCCAGCAACGGCGAGGGTGCCACTATGCACCCCACCAACCCGCGAACCCACCCAAGCGATGAAACGACTAACTAGCGCACTAAGAGGAGGTCTACACCATCCATGGTGGCATGGAGTAACTCTGGCACGGCTGCGTCACGCGATACCGGCAAAGGCGACCTGGTAGAAGTGAAAAGGAGGCGAGCATCACGGCTAGGAGCTCACCACGGTTTGGCTTGACTACTTGATTGACGTGAAGAGGCGCTAGAGGAGGCTGACCATGGTGGTAGGTTAACTCGATAGCTCTGGCCATGCTCAAGGAAGACGGTGCAGCACGGCAAGCTTAGGTGATGCAGGTGGGCTCAGCGTGCACGCAAGAACGTGGCCAAGCTATGGGCGAGGGCTAGAGAACAACGGGGCTGCGGTGATGACAAATTCTATCGGTGGAGGGAGGTCATCGACGGCGAGATAGGAAGGGAAAAGAGAAAGACGATGATGGCTCCGAGCTTTAAAGCAGCAGCGAGCGGCTTCTGGGCATCCAGCAGCTGCTTGTGACGTAGCCAGGCAGGCAGCTGCGCATCCTTCCACACGAGCGCGACGCTGGAGGGCGGCGGACGCTGGTAAGCAGGAGGTGGCGAGGTGCTTACTCAATTTGGAGTTAATTATGAGACTGCCACTATGCCAAATTTCAAAATTACTTTCAAATTTTCTAAAGAAGTTGAAAATCTGTAAAAACAAAAGTTGCTCAAAAATTCAAGATCTACAACTTTCTCAATAAAAACTTTTCAAATTCAGCTTAGATTTTGAAATTTGAATTTGAAATCAAAAGGGGACATTTTCTGGATTTTGGTAAATTCAAAATTACTTCAAATTTTACATTGAAACTTTGAAAACTTAAAACACAAAAGTTGTACATCTTGACAAGACCTAAAACTTTGCTTTTTGAACCATTTTCAAATTCTACCTCTATTTTGAAATTTGAATAGGGAAATGAAAAGGAGTCAATTTGAGATTTGAATCTTTTCAAAATTACTCCAAAGTACAACTTGACAAGATCTACAACTTTGCTTTTTGGCTCACCCTCAAATTCTGCTTAGATTTTGAATTAAACAAAAGGGGGGTAAAACAGAGTTTTCTAGAAATCAGGATTTTGAATCAAATTCAAACTTGATTTGGTTTCTACATTAATTGATGATTAATTAGTGATCACAACTATCATCCAAATGTACCAATGAGTCAAATCACACTTGACCTACCCAATGCCACATTTGTTTGAACCAATTTGAATTAATAAATTCATTTTAATAAACCTTAAATTTTAATTCGAATTTGAATTGGAAAACTTAGGGCAAGTTTTGGAATCCAAATTCAAATCCAAACTTGAAGATCATTTTTAAGGGTTGCACTTGAGTTTATCCCCTACACTTGACACTAGTGTAAAGTACAGTTTTACACCTCAAATTACATAGGGCATAATCCAAGTATTTAAAATGGCATTCAAAACTAGGGTTTTGGATTCAAGTCAAACATCACAAAAACGTAATCAACCTAAGAAATGTAAACTTGTTTTAGTTGATGCACATCAAGGTTGACTTAAACATGAATGCTTTGCAATGCATATGATGACTTGGCAAATTTTAGTTACCATAACACCAGGGGTGTTACACATGATACGATTGAACAATGATTAATTGGTATGATATGATGCTGATCTATTCCAATCTTAACTAGATAAGTGATTTTATTACGAATAATATAGCATTGATTACAATAAAATCGATAACTAGAGATATTAACCAAAAACAATAAGAGGAAATCTTACTGATCTCAATTAATTAGATAACTGGCCATCTTGTGTAACAAGATCAATAACTAGTGAAACCAAAAACAACAAGGAAAATCTTACTAATCTTAGTAGATTCGATAACTAGTGATATTATATTAAATAATGGATTATTTCATACAAGATTGATAACTGTGATTAATATCCAAAACTCACGAGAGATCAATCAACTAATGCAGCCTTGCGACTTTAAGATACAATCGATAACTAATTTATATTACAGTTGCAAGAGGTCAATCGGCTGATGCAGCCTTACAATGTAACATAAATCATGACGGTACTTACTAACAGGCTAGAGGTCGATCAGCCAATGCAGCCTAACTTGTTGAAGAACTCATCAAGACCTACAGTACTCCTACTCCTAGGGTTTTGGCGTGATGCCGAAAGTTGTATTGATTGATGTGTTCGTGTCCTTGTACAATATCCTGGGCTTAATATTTATACCCAGAGCCTAAACATGAGTCCTACTCGAATACCACTTATTACAATTCTTGGAAATAAAGCAAATTTTCTATCTTTAATGATAACTTGGACTCTAATCCGTTCCTTTCTGTAGAGTCCGACATGCCTCCTCTAGTACCTTTCAAAATGCAATTGCTAACGTCACCCATAAACAGCCGATTCTGATTCATATCTAAGTCAGCTATTATCGGATCATATCCAACTGATTTCTTGGCAGCTCAATCTTGGAAGTTTCGAGTTCCCGCGTCCTTCCTTCCAAATTTTGGTGTAAACACCATAAGGGTAGAAAACATTTTCCAAAGAGCCCCCTCCTCTCCACCTATAAAAGGAGGCTCTCCCCCCTCATTTCAACAACACACAAGGAGAAGAGCACCACACTTGAGCATCATTCAAAGGGCCGATGCGAGAAGTACGGGGAAGAGCCGAACTTGTCAGTGTCTCCCCGAGCTTGTACCTCGATGAACACATGTACCTCAACGGGTTCTCCCGCTAAGTAAGTGTTCGAGGTTCTTGTGGTTACAAAGTATTTTGATTATTTAAGCTATACTTTTACTTATGTGTGGGATCATCGTCCGTCCCCGTGGTGGATGCTATAGTAGAAGGGCCCTGATAAAGATGGATAACCCTTGTATACTCACTAGAGTAGTAGTCGATAGTGTAGACGTGGTGTCTAGGCTAGAGGCTATCTTTGTTTGCCTCGTATCCTCCAGTTGAGGGGTAGGCGGCAGGTGGTGACAGCCCTATCCGTCCTTTGTAATCCCCCATGTTCAGATATGGTGTAGAGCTACAGGCCGGATATGCTTGGTAGACAAAGCTTAAGCCGGTGCCCGAAGCAAATGAGTAGGAGTAAAGTTTATCTATTCTTAGACCCAAAAACCACAGGAATCCATCTCTATCCTTTCTAACTCTACCCTTTGTTGTACTTGGACAAATTAGTTAGAAGAAATACCTCTGTTCCCTATGGAAATACGATACCCTGAATACTTTCGGGTGAAAGCTACAATAGTAATTCCATACCCTTGCGGATTAATATCTATAGATGTTAAGAAATACCAACAAGCTTTCTAGGGCCATTGTCGGGAAACAGTTGTTATTTTCTTTCAACCTGGTTTGTCCTCGTATCTATATCTTTTATCTTTTCCTTTTATAAAATAAAATAGTATTCTTTTATCTTTTCTATCATAAAGCCAACATCCGTTGCAAACCCTTCCACTTCAAAGGGGGAGTTCCTTGAGCCATCACATGTTTCAAAGCCAAACCATTCACTTGGCTACGAACTCCACCCTAGCTTAATAGCCATGGTTCGAGCACTACCCTTCTTAGGGCATGAAAATGAAAACCCCTTCCATCACCTGTGAGACTTTAAGGAAATATGTTCGTGCCTGAGCATCTCGGGCATGACACAAGAAACTCTTAGGTGGAAATTGTTCCTTTCTCTCTCATAGGGAAGGTGAAACATTGGTATAGATTTGCCATAGAGAGTATGAATAGGGACTGGGACAAACTTAAAGACAAGTTTCTTCTTGCTTTTTTCCCCATGTCTCGTATCAGCTCTCTACCAAGGGCAATCATCGACTTTGAGCAACGCGAGAAGGAGTCCATAGGGGCATCCTAGGCTAGGTTCTCAATGTTACTACATGTTAGCCCAGAGTTGTCATTACCCAATGGCATGATTTTGTGTCTCTTTTGTACGGGTCTTGACATAGATGCTGACCTATGCCTAGACGTGACTGCCGGAGGATGGTTTACACACAAACCTATGATGGAACAAGTAGAATTCCTTGAACATTTCATAGCCAAGCACACTTCTTCCATCATAAGAACAAAACCCCTCTAGGCAAGAGTCATGTCGAGTGTGAAGGAGTCCTCATAGGTTGAATCCAACCACATACCATCCATAGGTTCAACTTATGAGCCCCCACCCAACCCACTAACACCGAAGGAAACAATGCTTCATCCTTCGGAGTTCTCTATCAAATTCAAGGGTATGGCAATACCTCAAAGTTATCATGGCACGAACAATGCATAAAAGAAGTTTCCCCCAAAATGGAACTGACAAAGGAATGGTTAATGAAAGTGAAACGTTCTTCTGAAGCAATTCAGATTCTTTCACCTTCCATAACCAAACCTTGTTCATTAAGGGGAACAGTTGTAGAAGTCCTGCACAACCCCATGGTCAAAACTAATATCATGTCTGAATTCCTTGCGGAAACCCTTCTGTGCAAAATGCTACTAGTCTTGACCAACAAGCTCTTCAAAAGTCCAGTAGGACTCATTTTCGAGTGTTGTGGGATTGCTAGGGCCATGCCAGTCACAATCGATAAAATTGAGGTTTTCATAGACTTCCATATCTATACCATCCTTGAGTTCGATCCTCTCATAGACCACCCTCTTGAAAATCTTATTCAAGAAAACCTTTCGATGGGGCCTTGACAAAAATGTTGGAAAAGTGCTTTTGCCACTCATATTTCTTGCCCAGTAAGCCCAATGGCAAAGAAGCATCTTACCTATGACCAGTTTGAGGAGGCGAAGTTTGTATCTCCATTCGTTTCACCTAAGCTTGCTAGTGAAACCAAACGTCCATCATCACCCTCATTCGAACCTGAACCATGTCCCTCTGGCTACCCAATCACCATTCTTGAAAAAGAAAACTTCTGTGCCATGGACAATCCTTTGGCACCAACTCTAGAGACTGAGAAGAAAGACTCCGCTGTTGAGCATGAAAGTTTCTCTTTTGAGGCCCCTCATGTTTCATGCTCACTTTTGGAATCTCTAGAGTTCATTTCGCTAAAAACCACTTGCTTCTACGAGGATCACAACCACCTCTTGATCCTTGTCGTCAAACTTTTTAAGAGGATGGCTGTTGATGCTTTCATTTCCCACAAATTTTGCAAATTATGTAGAAGCATGTGGTACTAACCTTTTAGTAGGAACAAAAACGCTAAATGCTTGGCGGTGAAGTGGGGAACTAAACCACCATTGATAGCTACAGGACGAAGTTCCCACGGTCGAGCTTAAGATCATAAACAAAGCACTGCTAGGAGATACCCCGGATTATAATAAAAATATTATAATAAAAAAAAAATCTTTGTCCTTCAATAAAAGCAAGAACATGTGGTAAAGTTAGTATGCACCTTCGAGTATTCTTGGTTCCTAACCTTTTCAGGAATCAAGAAGAAGGGACGTACAATGCTTGATAACATGAGGAGTTGCATCAACTATACACCATGATGTTTTTGATAATGGAACACACTCAGAAAGGAGACCCTGACCCTACACACTTGACTTTTACACAAAAGTCGAAGTGTGGGGGAGAATGGTGAGAGTGTCAACAAGTTGCATACACATCAAAGACTATCATGCTTAAAAAAATGGTGATGCTAGCTCAACCTTGCTATATATAAAAAAATGATGATATACATAAAAAATAGAAAATAGAGAAAGAAGAAAGTTGAAAGAAATAGAAAATGCTTTGAAAAAAGAGAGAACGAAAGGAAGGAGCTGCCAGACGGGTGCTCTGAGACCTTTGTTGTGACCACCAAGGCCCATGGCCCATACACACTAACCGTGTGTACGGCCTAGCCTTGTTGCTCGCCTGAGCTGACTTCATGCAACCGCTGCAACAACTTCAGAAACTCCATCCACATGCTACCGATAAGTAATGCTTTGCAAAGGGAACTAAAAAATATATAAAAATAATAATAGTATGTTCACAAACTCATTTTTGTCTCCATGAGACCATACAAATTCATGTCTCTATTGTTTATGTCACATACTCTGGTTTGGGTGTATTTGATCAATAAATCCATAGACTTTTTAAATTAAGCATGGTGCTTAGGTTAAAATAGCCTCCTTTAATGAAATTTTAACATGGTGTTGAAATTTTGATTAATGAACATTGAGTAATTGCTTTCATAAATAATGGTGGTGATTTAAAATGGAGATAATCAAGGCTAGAGATACAATGCACCTTTACCTTGGCCTTGCTTGAGAATGAAAAGTATGATGAACAAATAAAAATACACATAAAAAATAAAATAAAAATTTATGACAACAACAATAATAATAATAATAAATTTAGGCTCCGTAGTGTTTAAGCCGGTAGAGCCCCTGTTGTTTCCATTTTTGTTTTGTTGATAATAAAAATAGGTACAAGAATAAGTGTGGAGGAGACCTCTCAAGTATGACATGCACACATTCGAGATCTTCCACAACACATTGCACAAACATCAGGCGATCCATCATGCAGAAGGACGAGACAGGTAAACTTTAGAGAGGATTGACTGAACTTCTAATTCAACCAAATCACCTCTAATCATTAAATCCTTCTTCTTCAAATGATGGTTTGTGCAACAAATCCCTCAACTCTCCCAAAATTTTGAAGTTTAAAACACTGAACAAAATGAAAATACAAAACAAATGTCACTCCACCTCCATGCAAATTTATAAACCACACTTTGTTCAAAATTCCAAAAGTGACATGTCATAACATCTTTAAGATAGAAGCATGCATAAAGTTTGTTCCATATACATACATTTATGCTTGTGGGAAAAATATTCTAATAGGACAACCATGTTGACTAAGTTGTTGTGAGGTGTGATATAGTTCTGACTTAGAAATCCTACTGTTTCTATTAAAAGCACTGGGAGAATTTATTTTGATAAAAAATTTATAGAACCATAGTATCACATACTCCTCATTTGGTGAGCAATTCCTACCAAGGCCAAATATAACATCTTGCAAGTTTTAAAACATTCCACATACGCTGCTTGTTATTGTGTTGAGTTTGGTCAAGTCTTGTTGACCCTTGTTCAGAGATTTATCATGCTCCCAAGATCAAGATCATGTACACCCATATATATATGCTGCTCCTACACTGGGAGTACACAAAAACATGCTTTTGTCTACCAAAAATTCTGCTCCTACACTGGGAGTAGACAAAAAAATGTTTGTTAGATAAAAACTCCATGTTCTAAAATATAGTGATCTCTCTCTAGATAAGTGGGTTAAAAGAAGAGACATGGGCTATGCAAAAGTATGAAAAAGAAAAAACATATTTGGACACATGAAGGTCCAAGAAGAAAAGGAAAAAAATCGAGACACATGAAGGTCCCAAGGTACTGAGAAAAAAAGATGAGCACATGAAGGCTCATAAAAGAAAAATGATAGCCAGTCTCAAAATAAAAAGTTAGAGAGGGATCATATCACACTTGCACATCTTGATCAGAGAGTATGGCACTTCTTTCCTTGGATCCTCAATTTGACTTTACAACATATGCAATACAAGTATGCTACTTTGTTTATCCCTACCTAATGCTCCACATAAACCTTTTCAGAAGTTGGAGAAAACAAAAGAAGGCAAAACATTACTATGCCTTGGTAAGGATTCATACACCACTGAGTGATTTGAGATTGCCATTTGAGGAGTATAAAGTGAAAAATGCTTTTGTTTGAGAAAACTTTCAAAACTCCAAGTTGCTAAGATGTGAAATTAGGAAGATGACTTTGTTTTGAGAACTATTCCACTTTTCAAAACCCAAGAAAACATGATAGCTAATGCCACATATCCCACTTGCATAAAGAATGTGTTGGAATAACTTTCATGTATTGCCATAAATCTTAGGATGTTATGCTCATGATCACTTTTATCTCTAACTTTGCTCGAGGACGAGCAAAGAGCTAAGTGTAGGGGCTTGTTGGCGATCCTTATCTCCTAATTCTAACCACCAATTCTCACATAAAATCTGCACAACTGGTCACCAAACTTAGAATTAGGGCTTACAACTAACAAATTCCATGAGTTTTGGTGATTTACCATTTGTAGGAGGGCATTTATGGAAATACACATAAAAGGGCTAAAAATGTGCAAAAGAACAAAGTACAAATACCATTCTACACAAGCCCAATGGAGAGAGGCCCACAACCAGGCAAAACAGGGCCCAAAAGAGGTGAAGAACAAAGCCAAACCCAAGTCCAAACATCTGAACTGCGCAGAATACCATCATGGGCCAAGTCCAGATGATCATTGGAGGCAGCCCAACAAAGATGGGCTGATTTGAGCTCACTGGCGGTGCGGCCGCACCCTAATCTGGCCCGTTCAGCCCCATCTTTGGTTGGTTGAAAGATACCGCCTTGCCCATGACGGGTCACCTGGTTACGTCCAGGTTCAGTGCACCTTGATGGCGGTTTGGAGGTGGTTTGGTACCTTCCATAAGGGGAGAAAATATTTTCCAAAGAGCCCCCTCCTCTCCACCTATAAAAGGAGGCTCTCTCCCCCCTCATTTCAACAACACACCAAGGAGAAGAGCACCACACTTGAGCATCATTCCAAGGGCTTAGGCCCTAGCTAGCTAGTAGAGTTAGTTGGGAGAGATGTGAGGGAAAGTACGAGGCAGAGCTAGACTTATCAATGTCTCCTCGAGCTTGTACCTTGATGGACACATGTACCTCAACGGGTTCTCCCACTAAGTGTTATGGTTCTTGTGGTTACAAAGTCTTTTGATTAGTTAAGCTATAATTTTACTTATTTGCGGGATCGTCATCCGTCCCTGTGGCAGATGCTCTAGTAGAAGGGCCTTGATAAAGACGGATAACCCTTGTATACACACTAGAGTAGTAGTCGATAGCGTAGACGTGGTGTCTAGGCTAGAGGCTACTTTCGTTTGCCTCATATCCTCCGGTTGAGGGGTAGGCGACAGGTGGTGATAACCCTGTCCATCCTTTGTAATCCCCCACATTCGGATATGGCGTAGAGGTACATGCCAGATACGCCTAGCAAACCAAGCGTAAGCCGGTGTCCGAAGCAAGTAAGTAGGAGTAAAGTTTATCTGTTCTTAGACCCAAAAACCATAGGAATCCATCTCTACCCTTTCCAACTCTACCCTTGTGTTGTCCTTGGAGAATTAGTTAGAAGAAATACCTCCATTCCTTGTGGAGATACGATACCCTGAATACTTCAGGGTGAAAGCTACAATGGTAATTGCGTACGCTTGCGGATTAATATCTATAGATGTTAAGAAATACCAACAATGGTCCTTCCCTTTTTGTTTGAAGTTTTCCTTGTTTGGCTTGCCTCACAGCTTGAGCTATTTGTGGACTTTTTGTTTCCTAGATTGCACCCTTTCTTTCTCATCCTTTTGTCGTGCCATCTTTTTGTTCTTCGATCTTGCCATTTTGTTGGGCCTTCAGCATCATTCATTATTTTATGTCTACAAAGGATTAGTGGACAACACATACCTAAAGGATTGTACAAATAATTCAAGGAAGAGGTAGTGTTATAATAGGGTTGATGGTCATCTATGTTAGAGTTGGTTTTAACATGTTTATTAGCATAGAACTTTTTATCCCATGTTTTAAATGATGTGCCTTGCTTCATCTTCGATTTGAATACATCTCATGACTTACACAATTTGAATTTGAGAGTTTCCTGCAGGGGTTAGTCCAACAAAATGTCCATTGTCTACATAAGTAATTTTTAATTCAATAACCAAACTAGACTCCATGTCTAATTTGACTAAGGGATGCTATTTAACCTAAGCACCATGCTTAATTTAAATGCCTATGGAAGTATATGCAGTACTTCCAAACCAAAACTTACTATGGTAGGCAACGGTAGCATGAAAGCATTATAGAGATTTATTCAATTGGAGATGAAAGAGCATGATTGTTATTGAGCATGACTTAAAGGTAGAGACAACCTAGATGAATTGGCAACATGGCATAAGATTTTTCAGAGAAGCCCATCCCCCAAACTTGAATTTTGCAAGGCAAAATCAAGTTTGGATGGATGTTGTCACACCCGGTTTTCTAAAGAACAAAACCAGGCTAATCATATGTGTGCCTAGGAAGTCCACACATATGTCAGAATGAAAAAGTATCAGAAACAATGTTATTATATAACGTATACATCACTATATTAACACTTACATCAGAGTATCGCGGAATGGTGACTAAACTTCAGGCTCCATTCTTCTCAGGGACGGCTGACTGGTGGCTCCGTATGCCAAACACTTCTGAAAGACTTATGGAAACTCCACTACCTCTTTATCGTCTTTCTTCTGAACAACACCTTACTACACACTGGGTGTGGTGGAAATAGCAAGAGTGAGTCCATGTCGAACTCAATAAGTATAACACAAGGTTCATGAGGCACAAAAGGCTAGACACTATTTGAATGCATTTAGCTTTTATTCATTATATAATTGGCAATTGAGTAGCATCAAGGTAATCCAAATCCCATTAATGAATCAATGATCAAATGTAATAAGAATAATGAAATAGCATTATCATGGCATAATAATATCAATAGTAATTAAAGCATGATATAGCAATAGTGATCATCTATCTGTAAATGTTCCAAGGCCACCCGTATCCATGGGCACGGCTAGTATACCAGTTTTTAAATCTGCGCAGAGGTGTACACTTTCACTGTGAGTCATGATTTCCAAATGCATGGGTTAATTACTCCCAAAACACTGAAAACCATATAAAGCCATTCAAAAGTTCATCTAACAAGTTAGGGCCATTAGATTCACTCAACAGGAAGATGTAGGAACTCCCCTTTTCAAATGACACAATTCCTTCTCGGCTATACTCATAGACTAGAGGCTGTCCTACACCCAACGTGTCAAGCCATTCTTACGCCAATTAAGGTAACCACTAACAAGCTAGAAAAGGTCTCTTAAACAACTAGAGCCAGAGCCATATAGCCCTCACAGCTGTACTGTGTGTCCCAGATAAATCACGTACAGATAAGTCCTTACGGAGAGAAACTAGAGCATCAAAATAACCCACATGCTCTAGCCCCCTTTTCAACAGTAATAAAATCATCATTAAAGGTTGGTCGCTTAATTCATTAGTCCAATTACAAGATCATCATTCATAATTAAGCACTAGCAATAGCTACCCAAATGCACAACCCATAGGTGACAAGGAAACAAGATATCAATAGCTAAGTTATAATCTCTATGGTTGTCAAGGAGGACACATGCATATGTATGATAATTTCAGTTAATAGGACAACAAGGATGGTCCCATGTTATACTTGCCTTGATCAAAGCTTTCCTAATAATACTGCTGGTCTGGCTCAAAATAATACTCCTGATCGTCAAGAAACTGCTCACCGTCTATACTCGATCATCAAGCATCAACACACAATCATCCAAGCAATCATACACGAAGCAAACAAAGAGACATAATTAAAACAGTATACCAACAGTAGCAAAATAGTATAAAAAGTTTGTAAAACTCTTCTACACGTTACTAGGATCACACAGACGTAAAGATCACGAAATTCGGATTTAAAACATGAAAGTTATGAATTTTCTAAGATTTTCTATAGATAAATAATTACTTAAATATAAATTCAAAAATTCAATTTTCCAAACCTACTGTATAGCTACACTAACATGTAGATCTCGCAAATACGAACCTAACACAACTTGAACGGGTCAAATCGGAGTTAAAACGAAGATTTTACGATCAAAACAAGTTTAGTGGCAAAACTGTAAATATGTCATCTTCTACCTTGAGCTTGGAGGAGCTCCGGTCAGCCATGGTGAGACCTCACCGGAGAGAAGCAAGATGAGATGGGAACTCGATGAAATGGCGATGGATTCACGCAAACGTATATACTACGGTGTAGAGAACGACGAGGCCTGCCTCTTGGTGGTGGTGCTGGCGTCGGGACGCGACGGTTTGGCCGGAAAAGCTCGTCGGAGAGTTCGCTAGAACGCAAGTTGTAGATGAAGAACTTCGGCGAGGGGTGGAGGAAGCTACGAGCGGCGGTAGGCGATAAGGGTTGTAGTTCTGAAACCAGGGTGTCGAGGGCTACGCCGACATATATATAGTCGTAGAGTTTGAAAACTTTTTGGAATTTCTTAATTTCGGGATTATTTTAATTCCTCGAATAAAATAATTCTAGAAAATCTAAAATTACCTTTTTGGCCATGAAAAATAGCCCGGAGCTCAGAAAAATCACGGAAAAAATCCTAGAGACTCTTGGGGAGATAAGGAACTCAACTAAATAGGTTTGGGCTCATGAAAAGATTGATGAAGAGGTCAAGGAAAAAGATTAAGCTCACGAAAATTGAAATTTTAAATCTAGAAAATACAAAAAAGTTTTTCGATGAGAAGTAAATGTTGTCCTATGGTATTTTGAAAATAATAGCACTCACCAACACTAAAGACAAGCATTAAACAAACACCACATTATCAAATTAATATGAAAAAGTTTAAAACCACAATTTTCTATATTTAAATTAGCAACAACTTAACTTATCTAATAAATTTATTCAAATATTGAAATTATTTATTTTATTTAGTGTTTTCTAAGCACAACCCAAAATTCAAAACTTTATTGAAATTATTTATTTTATTTAGTATTTTCTAAGCACAACCCAAAATTGAAAACTTTGGGGTGTGACATATGTGATTCAATGTTGCATGATGATTGGTTGGACATACATAGTGTTGTCATCCTTCATTCTTTTTGCTTCAAACCTAGAACGGTTAGTGGCAATAATACCCGAAGGAATATTTTCACAATTATGTTTCTATGCTCATTTCACAAGGGCATTATAGCAAAAGGTGAAAACTCATATTATCTCCCAAAAGTGCTTGTTTTAGGACAGAAGCTCGTCCTTGGGAAACCTTTGAATCACGCTTTTATTTGGTGAAGTGGTTTCCCCTCCAACACCAACCTTTATGTACCTATCGCAAGATTCATGCCAACAAGAATTGCAACATTTATGATAAACATATGCATCAACAACCATCCTTTCAAAGTCTTTATGAACAAGGAGTATGAGGGGGTTGAAGATCTCATGTGTGGTAATGTTGGAGAGACCAATTGATTCAGGAGATTTCTCACGCGAGCATGGATTTAATGATGTGCTCATGAAATAAGTTCCATGCTCGTCTATGTCATCTTCCTTTTCAAGCTCTAAGGGTGTTTCTTCATGAATGTCTATAGGCAGAAACATTATCTCCATCATTCCATACCTATGACATTCATTGGTCATTTTATTGTCCAAGATTTCCCTCAGATTGGTGACTCTCGGGGTGATCTTATCTAAAGCCTCCTTCAAACTTGGATGAGTCATGTTTATTAAAGAGATTGATTTAAACTCACCATTTGGATCTAAGCCAAGTTTGGATTCTACCCATAAGGCTTTGTCCTTGTCCATCCATTCTTTAGCAATGGCATATGAGTTTTTAATACATTCTAGCCATTATCGTTGCTCTTCTTGGTCATCCTTGTGGTCTTCATGATTCCTATGCTTTCGGTGTCCTGGTGGATTTCTAGGATCATCATAAAACTTAGGAAAAGAGCACAAAGGGAACCATTGGGGTCAAGGATGGGTTGAGAGATGGGTTCAGATAAGACATCTCATGTGGTCATAGAAGGAGAGAAGATAGGATTGGCTAGATGACTCGGCTCTCCTTCTATATCATCACTTGACATGCCACCCTTGAGTTCTTCCCAATGTCCTATATGGGAATAAGGACACTTTTTAAGAGATCCTTTCTTGAGTGGATTTAAATTATATTCGCTCAAAGGTCTCTTGCGAGGCTGAAAGTTTAAACTTTTTCCAAAACCAACATCGAAAAGATTATCCTCACAAGAATTTTCAAAAGGTTAAATTTCTTCTTCTCTTGGAGGATTTTGGGGTATAAATGGTTCGGGATTGATAGCTAAACCTTGGGATTAAAGTGGTTGTGATTTGGCTATTAAAATTCCTCTGCTTGTTCAGGAGATGATTCCTTCTCCTCCTCGAGGAGTTCATTATGAATGCTAGTGCAAGGAGTCTTTCCACTAATTCTATCAAGCATAGACCTTGCTTCACTAGCAGATAAATGAAGGAAAGCTCCTCTAGAGGCTTGATCAAGGGATTCCATGGAATCCTTGCTAAGACCCATATAAAATTGTTGAAGAAGTACTGGGTCTTGAATGGCAAGGTCTAGACTAGTGATGATGAGGTCACTAAAACGATCCCATGATGTGCCAAGAGATTCTTCTAGTTGTCTAAAATTTAGAACATCTTTTTGAAGGCTAGCCACTTTAGAGAAGGGAAAGAAACGTAAACAAAATTTAGAGCATAGTGTTTCCCAATCTCCTTGCATACTTCCTATGGTTTGACTATACCATTGTTTAGCTCTTCCCATCAAAGAGAATGAAAACAACTTTCATCTTAAGGTCTTGTCAGACATGCCAGTGATACGCAAGCATGCACAGGTCTATGCAAATTCTAATAGGTGTGATTATGGGTTTTTTGTTGCCTTCTCCTAAGAAGGATTGTTCCTGAATCAATTTTATTAAACATGGGCATAACTCATAACCAGATGTTAGGATATGCTCTAAAGATTTTGGTAGCTCTAGGCATGCACTCGTAGGTGCAACATATTGATAGATAGGAGTGAAATTCATGATAAAAGAAAAATCAAAAGAAAAGAAAGAACAAAAGATAAAAGGTTAAGCTAGGCTCATAGTTAATTCAGCAATCGTTTCCCCGGCAACGACGCCCAAAAGCTTGTTGGTATAAATTAACACACAGATAAATCTGCAAGCGTACGGATACTACTGTAGCTTTCACCTAGAAGTATTCTAAGTATCATATCTACAAGGAAACATGTGAGTTTAACTAAGGTCTAACTTAACTAGGGGTAGCAACAAGGTTAGGATAAATAGGAGCGTAGAGAGGATAACTAAGGTTATCTTGTTCTGACTTGGGTAAGCTGTCTTCTATTGTTCAACTGGGGAGGTGGACTACAGAGGATTTAACGAGGCTATAAGAATCACCCTCGTGAGCTACCACCGATCCAGAATATAGGGTGCATCCATGAATAACCTAAGTCTAAGCACCATGTTTACACTTACGATTAATACTTTACTTCCCTAGGAAGAGAATAAAGCACTCAAAAGAGTCACAAACCTGATGAACAATATAAACAAGATGCTTACTTGAATAAGAAGTTGATTACCAGAGAAATCTTAGAGGCAAGCTCAGATAGAACTTGGATCTGCCAAGGTATAAGCCATAGAGAGAGCATTGATAGGCTGGCACCTCCTCCAAACTCTTCCCTCACTCTCCATCTCACAATTATTTACAAGACTAGATCCTATGGAGGATTAATCTTCTCTCGATAGCTGGCTCCTAACGAAGAGAATATGAATTAGGGTTTCAGGATGGCTCTCCTAGAGGGGGTAGAAGGCACCTTATATAGGGGAGAGAGAGTAGGGGTAAGGAACTGCCACGTCATCAGTCCACGTCAACTCCCTCGGCCACCATTGCATAAACTAACCTAAAACCGCCTTAAAATCAATGGTGTAGATTGTAGGAAGGAGTACGAGGCGGCGGGGGGCAGGAGGCCACCCTAATGGGTCGGGCGACCTCCCCATTGGGCCGGCTGAAAGCCCAAGTTTGGTTTTGGTAATTAATGACACCAAGTTGCTAATGCCATGTGTTAAGTGTTTTGAGTTAGGCATAAGCAACACATGTGGTGAAGGTGTACGTGGCAAGGAGTGGTGGCCACAAGATCACAAAGAGATGGTGCATGGATATGAAATGTTGATCATGATGGAATGCACATAAAATGATGGACATGATGATCAAGTGGAAGAGAAGGATCTAGGAGCGCAAGGCAAAGGTATAACCATAGGGTTTTCCTTTTGCCGGTCTAAGATGAGTAGAGAAGTGATTGACCAGGTTTAGGATACATAGCCGACTATCAAGAGGGGCAATCACGGTTAGCTCGGAAATCAAGTGCCACTAGATCATTGTCTTGAGCATATGCATTAGGATCTTGTAGAGAGCTAACTTAACGCCTTGAAAAATGTTTGTGAAAATGCTAACACACATGCACATGGTGTTTTTCACATGATGGTGTTGGCACTTTTGCGAAGGCGGTGGAGTTTAAGCGGTAGAGAGGGGTTTGGGGTTCGCTCTCCCTCCCGCCGAGCTTGCGAGCACGGGATTCAGGCGTTTTTGAGGAAATGAATTGCCTATTTTCTATTGCGCCGGAGGCGAGAAAAGGTGGCGAAAGTCCAAAATGGTTATCACTGAAAATACAGTGATCGGACGCTGCACTGGACGCGGTCCCGGTTTGACCGGACGCGTCCGGTCAGTTCAACGTGGCGCGGGTGTTGGGCATTCTTAACGTCATTACCAAAAGTAGACTTAGTTTTCTAATTCTGATAACGGCGCCAAAAATGCTGAACCTATCCCTCATGCCACTTAAGCCAAGTTGTCATCCCCAGCATGACATGAGAGACGCGGTATTGAAATATGCAACTGCTCTTCTAAATAAATAATAAATAAGATCTGCAAGCGCATAGATTAATACCGATGTAGCATTTTAACCGGGAAGTATTCCAGGTATCGTTATTTATATTTTTACCACTGGGAAGGGATTACTAACATCAATGTTGATTATGGAATGGAATATAGGAATGAGTATCAATCATTGCATGTATAAGTGAGAGCATTCATCTATCTCTTGCATACAGGGGTAAGTGTCACATAAAATATAGATAAAGTATGAATGGTGACAAAGATAATTAATCTGATCAACTAGCCACATATAATAATGATAAGCACCTCAACAGATATTCTAGCAAGTCATTAGCATGGTATTAGGATGAACTACAAGGATATTTCCTAAGTTATTCTTAACTATAAAGTCTAGCATATCATAGTTAGTGCAAGTACACTTGGCAATCATTGCGAAAAAAGGACTACGCCCATGCATAGTGATATTATCAAGGAAGATGAGAAACATAGCAATCACTCCCCCGTAATAATGTTGCTCTGCCTGCCTTACACACGGGAGGGGGACTATATAAGAACCAACGAAGCTGTCACCATCGCGGACCACCCCACGATCCGGCATATAAGGTTCAATCGCAGATAAATATGGTCTAAGCACCATGCCTACACAATATTTATCATTTACCCATGGATCCGATGGATAAACGCTATACGATCTTAAACATGTATATAATTCCAATCTAACTAAGCCAAGCGTATAACTACGATAAACTAAGAACAATATAATCGCAAACATAAACAAGTAGAGCATAGTCATAATCAATATATTGAAATAGAACAAAGTTGTATTCATAATATTGAAGAACAAAGATGAACAATGAAGAACAGTAAAGGAATTACCAAGAATCCTCTTGACAGATCCGGAAACCAATCGAAGATTGACTCCTTCTAGTTCTAATCCTATGTAGCTATGCTATACTAAAGATCTAGTTGATGTGGTGGCTCTAGGGCTTGATCAGAGACTCTCCTCCTGAGATTAGGGTTTGAAGAATGAGAATGAGGGAGTGCCTCCTCCAGGGGCCAGGGGTCCTGCTTATATAGCCCCCTCAAGTGAACGTGGGCCGTCGGATCAAACCGACATTAATCACACGGTTTTCCTTGATCCCTTAGGTCGGTGGAGCCTATTTTCTATTGCGCTGGAGGTGAGAAAAGGTGGCGAAAGTCCGAAATGGTTATCACTGAAAATACAATGATCGGACGCTGCACCGGACGCGGTCCCGGTTTGACCAGACGCGTCCGGTCAGTTCAACGCGGCGCGGGCACTAGGGTTTGTGACCGGACGCTGATCTGGCCTGACCAGCGCGTCCGGTCAGTTCTCCTGTGCGCTAAAGTAGAGCGCGCGACCGGCGCGTCCGGTCCCTCACGGAACCGGAGCGTCCGATCAGGCGTCCAGAAGGGTAGAGTGTTGATCGGACGCTCGGCGCGTCCGGTCACGTGCGATTGGACGCGTCCGGTCTCGATGGGAGCTTACTGGAACGCGACCGGACGCTGGCACTGTCACGTCCGGTCAAATGGCTGAGCGCGTCCGGTCACGGCAACGGCTAGTTCTGACGCGCACTGTTTTCGCTTGTCGTGTAGTGACCGGACGCGTCCGGTCACCCTGACCGGAGCGTCCGGTCAGCGCGATTTTCACTGAGTCGTCCGGTAACGGCTAGCTGCGTACCCCTTCGCTATAAATAGAGGATGTCCGGGGTTTGAGGACATCTCTTGCACATTTTGAGACCTAGAGACATCCTTTGAGCTAGAGAACAACCCCTCCACTCATCTCTTTGCATAGTTGCACATCTTGAGTGAAATTGAGTGAGATTCAAGTGCATTGCTTGAGAGTTGCATTCTAGAGGCACTTGATCTTCGAGTTGCTGCGGATTTCTTGTTACTCTTCCGTGTTTCCCGACACGGTAGACGGCTTGGAGCAGCGGAGGTGATTGAGCTCGCAATTGGAGATTGTTGGAGCCCTCACCAAGTGTTGTAAGGGGTTCTTGATCCTTCCCCGCGGGAGTTCACAAATTGGATACTCTAGTGGAGCTCGTGGCTTGGAGGATCCCCATCTTGTGTGCGGTTGTGCGGCGCCCGCCGAGGGCTCGACTCTTGATAGTCGATTAGCTCGCGAACCGACAAGTGGGTGCATCGCCACAACGAGGAGTAGCTTGCCGGGAAGCAAGTGAACCTCGGTAAAAAATCTTGTGTCATCTCTTTGCCGAGGATTTTTCTTGTGGTTGATTATTGTGATTGATTCTTCAAGTGCATTACTTCTCTACATCGTTGGTATAAGAATCAAGTCACTTGCTCTTTACTTTCTTGTACTAGTCCTTGTGTAGTTTGCTCAGTGTAGCCTTTATCACATAGGAGTAAGTAGCTTAGTGACTTAGTCTTGTTGGTGTGTATTAGAGATCATAGCCTTGCTTTCACTAGTATTGTATAGGTGGCTTGCATAGTGTAGTTGAGCTAGTGCTAGAATTAGCTTAGCCATCTTTTATACTAACGTGGTTGTTTAGTGAAGCTTGTAGAATTTTAAATAGGCTATTCACCCCCCTCTAGCCATTTGGACCTTACAAGTGGTATCAGAGCCGAGGCACCGTTTATTTGAGGCTTAACAACCTACGGTGAAGAAAAAATGGCTCAATTAAGTTTGCACATCAACAACACCAAGAAGGCACCTCACTTTGATGGCACAAATTATGCATATTGGAAGGTTAAGATGACCGCACACCTCAAGTCAATCAATAGAGAAGTGTGGAAGGTCACCGAAACAAAATTTGAGGTTGCTAATCCGGAAGCACCTACACCGGTAGAAGAGAAGAAGCTCCAATGCAATGACATTGCCATTAGTGCTCTTCATGAGGCATTAGATGACAAGACATTTGAGCAAGTGAAGAACATTGAAATTGCTCATGATGCTTGGGCCAAGCTAGAAGAAACATTTGAGGGCACCGAAGGCACAAAGACCGCTAAAGCGTATATCTTGCAAGAAAAATTTTCAAGTTTCAAGATGCAAGATGATGAGAGTGTACCGGAAATGTTTCATCGGTTGCAAGTCATTGTCAATGAGCTCAAGGCACTTGGTGAGGAGGTCAAGGACAACCAATTCTCTATGAAGTTCTTAAGAAGCTTGCCCAAGAGGTTTGACACATTGATCACCGTGCTTGTGAGGACAACCTTAAAAGATTCAACACCTCAACAAGTATTCCAAGAAGTGATGACCGATGACTCATATAGAGAAGATGATGAGAAGGAGGAGTTGGTCAAGAAGAAGAAAAAGGAGAGTGAGAAAAAGGATGATGAAAAGAAGAAGAGCGTGGCATTCAAAGCCACCACATCCAAGGGCAAGTCCAAGATTGAATCATCAAGTGAAGAAGACTCAAGCTCTTGTGATAGTGATGACATTGATAAGAAGATGGCTCTCTTTGTCAAGCAATTTGGCAAATTCATGAAGAAGAAAGGCTTTCGTGCAAGGAGGAAGAACTCATCCAAGAAGAATGAGCATACCATGAGATGCTTTAGATGCCATAGCAAGGACCATCTCATTGCAAAGTGTCCTTATGATAGTGACGATGAAGATGCTATCAAGAAGGAAAGGAAGAAGCAAAAGAAGAAGCAAGAAAAGAAGGAGAGCTCTCATAAGAAGAAGAATGATTCTCATGTTGCTATATGGGATAGTGATGATTCCTCAAGTGATGATGAGGATGACAACAAGAGCAAGAAGAAGGGACATGCTAGCATTGCTATTCAAGAGAAGGTCTCCCTATTCGACACTCCATCGTGCTTCATGGCTAAGGCCGCTAAGGTATCATCCGATGATGAGAGTGATCATGATAGTGATAGTGATGAAGAAGAATTCACTAAAGATGAACTAGTCACTATGCTAGAAGATTGCACTCAATATTTTAAAGAATCTAGAAAGGAGTGCAAGGGCTTGCTTAAGGAAAAGAAAAACCTTATGCAAGAACTTGATGAGCTTAGGGCATCTTATGAGAGTCTAAAGGTAGACCATAAGAAGCTTCAAAAGTCTCACACTAAGCTTGAAGAAGCTCATTCCTCTCTAGTTGAAAAATGCGAAAACATGCCAACTAATGTTGAGAAAGCTAAAACTTGCAACATAGGCATATCTTGTGATATAATTGATGAATCTTGTCATAAGCCTATTGTTGTTGCTCCCACTAACCCTTCATGTAACGCATCTACATCATCCTCATCTAGTAGTGATGGTTTCACTTGTGACTCCACACTTATAGTTGAGAATGAAAATCTCAAGAAGGAGGTAAAAGAGCTCAATCACACCTTAGCTAAGGCTTATGGTGGTGAGAACCGCTTGCTTATGTGCTTGGGTAGCCAAAGGGCATCTCTCTACAAAGAGGGATTGGGCTATAACCCCAAGAAAGGCAAGGCCGCTTTTGCTCCTCACAAGACTCGTTTTGTGAAGAACAATGGTAGCTATTGCAAAAGTTGCAAGCAAGTTGGTCACATAGAGCAACATTGCATGAACAAGAAATCCAATGCTAATGTATCCTCAATTAAGTTTGATTCTTTCTATATACTTACCAAGGGTACAAATGGTGTTCATGCTAAGTTCATTGGTGCACCATGGATGGGCTCAAAGAAGAAAGCCATTTGGGTACCAAAGAGCTTGGTCACTAACCTTGGAGGACCCAAACAAGTTTGGGTACCTAAAAGGAATTGATCTTATCTTGTAGGTCAATTACAAAGCCGGAGGAAGGCATTGGGTCCTTGATAGTGGGTGCACTCAACATATGACCGGGGATTCATGTATGTTCAAATCAATTGATACAAGTCAAAATGGTGGTTTTGATGCTATCACTTTCGGCAACAATAAGAAAGGCAAGGTCAAGGGGCTTGGTAAAATTGCTATTTCAAATGACATGAGCATATCAAATGTGTTGCTAGTTGAGAGCTTGGATTTCAATCTTTTGTCGGTGGCACAACTTTGTGATCTTGGCTTCAAGTGCATATTTGGTAGTGATGATGTTGAAGTCATAAGTGTTGATGGATCAAATGTGATATTCAAAGGATTTAGACATGGTAGCTTATACTTAGTTGACTTCAATGATAGTGAGACCCCATTGACATCATGCTTGCTTAGCAAATCTAGTATGGGTTGGTTATGGCATAGAAGGCTTGGTCATGTTGGAATGAAACAATTGAACAAACTTTTGAGGCATGACTTAGTTAGAGGCTTGAAAGATGTGACTTTTGAAAAGGATAAACCATGTAGTGCTTGTCAAGCCGGCAAACAAGTTGGAAATATACATCCTAGTAAGAGTGAAATGAGCACATCAAAGGCATTTGAGCTATTGCACATGGACTTGTTTGGGCCAACAACATACACTAGCATTGGTGGAAACAAGTATGGTTTTGTGATTGTTGATGACTACACTAGATACACTTGGGTGTTCTTTCTCTATGACAAGAGTGATGTTTATGATCTATTCAAGTCTTTTGTCAAGAGAGTGCAAAATGAGTTTGAGACAACTATCAAGAAGATTAGAAGTGACAATGGTAGTGAGTTCAAGAACACAAGAATTGAGGAATTGTGTGATGATCTCGGTATTGGACATCAATTCTCTCCAACATACACCCCTCAATCCAATGGTGTAGTTGAAAGGAAGAATAGAACTTTAATTGACATGGCTAGATCAATGCTTAGTGATTACAATGTGAGTCATTCATTTTGGAGTGAAGCTATCAACACGGCTTGCTATTGTAGCAACCGTCTCTATTGCCATGGGAAGCTTGGAAAGACACCATATGAGCTATTGAATGGAAGAAAGCCCAACATTGCATACTTTAGAGTGTTTCGTTGCAAATGCTATATTCTCAAGAAAGGCACTAGATTGAGCAAGTTTGAAAAGAAATGTGATGAAGGGTTCTTACTTGGCTATTCTACCACAAGCAAAGCATATAGAGTTTGGAATCTCACAAATGGCACCTTGGAAGAAGTTCATGATGTTGAGTTTGATGAAACCCAAGGATCTCAAAATGAAGCTCAAAACCTTGATGATGTGAGAGGAGACCAATTGGCAAATGCAATAAGAAACATGGACATTGGTGATGTTAGCCAAGGCAAGTTGATGATGATGATATTTATGTGATCAACCAAAGTGTGCAAATTGATACAAATCAAGCAAGCTCTAGTGGTTCTCATGATGAAGCTCAAGTTCAAGGTCAAACAAGTGGAAGCAATCAACTCCCAATACTCCAACCTACTAGTATTGCAAGGGATCATCCATTGGATCAAATCATTGGTGGAATTCAAAGTGGTGTTCAAACTAGATCAAGATTAGCATCCTTTTGTGAGCACTACTCATTTGTGTCACTTGAAGAACCTAAGAAAATAGAAGATTCTTTGAAGGATTCCGATTGGGTAAATGCCATGCATGAAGAACTAAACAACTTCACTAGAAATCAAGTTTGGGAACTTGTTGAGAGGCCAATGAACTACAATGTGATTGGCACTAAGTGGGTCTTTAGAAAAAAGCAAGATCAAGATGGCATGGTTGTGAGAAACAAAGCAAGATTGGTAGCACAAGGTTACACACAAGTTGAAGGTCTTGACTTTGGAGAGACATATGCATCGGTTGCTAGACTGGAGGCAATTAGAATCTTATTAGCATATGCTTGTGCACAAAACATGAAGCTTTATCAAATGGATGTCAAGAGTGCATTTCTCAATGGTTACATCAATGAAGAAGTTTATGTTGAGCAACCTCCCGGTTTTGAAGATGACAAGAAGCCCAACCATGTCTACAAGCTCAAGAAGGCATTGTATGGTTTAAAGCAAACACCTAGAGCATGGTATGAGAGGTTGAGGGACTTTCTTCTCTCTAAAGGGTTCAAGATGGGAAAGGTTGACACCACTCTCTTCACCAAGAAGCTTGGAAATGACTTGTTTGTGTTGCAAATCTATGTGGATGATATCATTTTTGGATCAACCAATCAAGACTTTTGTGAAGAGTTTGGAAAAATGATGGCAAATGAGTTTGAGATGTCTATGATTGGAGAGCTTAGTTACTTCATTGGACTTCAAATCAAGCAAATGAAGAATGGCACTTTTGTAAGTCAAGGCAAGTACATCAAGGACATGATCAAGAAGTTTGGATTGCAAGATGCTAAGCCAATGAGTACACCAATGGGCACAAATGATCAATTGGGTGGTGATGCTAGTGGCAACATGGTAGATCAAAAGCAATACCGGTCTATGATTGGAAGTTTGCTCTATGTCACCGCTTCTAGGCCGGATGTGATGTTTAGTGTGTGCAAATGTGCAAGATATCAAGCTTCACCTAGAGAAAGTCACTTGAAAGCAACCAAGAGGATATTGAGATATCTTAAGGGCACTCATGATGTTGGATTATGGTTTCCAAAGGGGTCTAATTTTGAGTTGATTGGATATTCGGACTCCGACTATGGTGGATGCAAGATTGATAGAATGAGCACAAGTGGCACTTGTCAATTGCTTGGAAGGTCTCTTGTTTCATGGTCATCAAAGAAACAAAATAGTGTTGCACTATCTACCACCGAGGCCGAATACATTAGTGCCGGTAGTTGTTGTGCACAATTGCTTTGGATGAAGGCCACTTTGAATGACTTTGGAATCAAATTCAAGAATGTTCCGTTGTTTTGTGACAATGAAAGTGCAATCAAGATGACATAATGTCACACCCCAAAATTTTTGATTTTGGGTTGTGCGTAGAAAACACTAATTAAAATAAATGTTTTAATATTCGGATAAAATTTCCTAAGTTTAGTTTATGATTTCATCAATTAGTTATAAAAAAATAATATCTTTCTTCTCCAGCACGTCTTTATCTTTTTCCGCAATCAATATTCCTTGTTTCTCAGCTCGAGTTTTCATTGGGAGTTTCCTAAAATATTTTCTTTGTAACCCAAATCACTCCTTTCAGTTTCTCGTCCATCAATCAATCTCTACAAACTTCTCGGGAATTTTTCTGACTTTTTCTGTACCTTCTTTCCACTTGTCTGTGAGCATAATCTAATTTTTAGATGCTCCAAAATATCTTTTCATGAGCTCCAAATACTTTATTTGGGTTCCTCATGTTCCATAATGTCTCTGAAAAATTCCCTCAAATTTTCGGAGCTTTCGGAGTATTTTTCGCGGCTTAGATAATAATTCTGGACTTTTCTAGAATTATTTTATCCACGAAATTAATTAATTCCAAAAATAATAAATATCTCATTTTCCACCAAAGCCTGTGTGCAATAATCCTAAATGCCCATTCATTTATTTACTAATGGGCTTTAATAATTAATTAGGCCTATTAGTAAAGATGGAGGGTGCAACGTCAATTAGCACCATATCGCTAGTTGACATGGAGGTGGAGAGTTTTTCTCCCAATATATACGCACCTACCCCATGGGCAAAGCACACCAAAAACTACCGTGGAGGAGCCCCTAGTTTGGGAAATCTCTCGGGTAGTAAATTAGAATTTTCTCCCTTCTTATCGTGTCGCCGCCGCCGCTGTCGCCGCCGCTGTTGCCGCCGTCGCCGTCGCCACCAAATCTCCTGGCAACGTCCCGCGTCTTCTAGTTCTAACTCCAGCCTCGCTGCCGCCACCCCGCTCCCTTCATCCGATTCGAGGAGGCCAACTGAGGGGCTAGGGCATGGCGACCGATGGGCAGTTCAGGGAGTGGGTCTCCGACAAGCTCATGAGCCTCTTGGGCTACTCCAAGAACGTCGTCGTCGCTGTGCGTGTGTGCATAGCGCTGTTTTCTGCTGTGATGCGGATGCGATCAATTTTTCTGACGCTGGTTAAATTGACATTTGCATCGTCCGCCTCCTCCCAGGTCAGCCACCTTCTCATTACGATCGAGCACGTCATGATCCTAATGAACTGATTGATTGACAAGCATTAGTACTAATAGTACAGCGGTACAGCTAGAGCTCTGAGACTACAGATTATTGTGTTTAAAGCCTCTTTATATATGTTTATTAGCTATGCAAATATATAAAGATTCGTTCTCCGCACAGTCACAGATTGACGAGGTTTAGAATAATACTCGATCGGGTAGGCTAATACTCCACACGACCACACGTACACCAGATTAGGTGAAACATTCGGACCTGAATACCTGATAATGTTCCAAAGCTCGTTAGTTAACAGATGGCAATGGGTATTAGGTTTGCAACCTTTGTTAGGTGTAGCAGATGAAGTCTCTCTCGATCGTACTCAGTATGTACTGTATCTTTCAGTAGAAAACGATGTGCTCTTTAATTTGATTGCTGGACGCCGTCCATTGGGCGCATGGCCCTGATCTAGCTATCTTCATGCCCTGTCTTTGTTTAGATGGACGTATGCACGCACGAACAAGTAGGTTTATATCCTGGTAATTATACATAGCATGCTAATTTGATTAACTGTTAACTTAAATATGTTTTAAACTGTACTTAGTGTAAACGCAGGATGCATACCATTAGATGCTCTAACTTGTTATTTTATTATACAAATTAAATTATATAATCGACATATAAAGAATATTGAAATATTTATAATTAATTAAGACATGACTAGAGCGAGCTTGGTAATGAAATTAAAATGCATAGCGGCTAATATGAATTAATGCATTTCACTTGGTTTTGTTTAGTTAAAAGTAATTAGCTAGCTTGATGACATCACATGATGTCATGAGTTTGATTTGTGGCCGTTTTTCTTTAGTAAAATAAATCCCGAAATACAATAGAAATACATATATACATACAATTTTGTTTAGGCCATATCTTCCATGTTTTAACTCCGATTTGATCCGTTCAAGTTGCGTTAGTTTTGTATTTGCGAGCTTTACATGTTAGTGTAGTTGTTTCTTTTATATAATATAAATGTAATTTGATTAATATTGATTTAATATCTTTTAATTAAAAATCAACCTAGGGTTGTTGTTAGCTACACGTGAACAATGCCATTTAATATGTCACAGGTTGATTAGATTAATCCTATTACTTTGATTAATAACTATGCAAACTTGGTTCTAAATAAAAGCAACATAGGACACTATCGATCTTTTTATAATTAATACTTGTCAACTTAAATACGTATTTATTAATTGTAATTGCCTAGTTTAAACATGATTTTTAAAGTTGGGTTAAATGCAATTTGATTAGTATTTATCAATGTCCCTTGTAATTAAAAGTAATTTAGGTTTATCTCCGATCTTTTATAAATAATAAAATGTTAGCTTGGTAAATAACAACTTAAATATTTCTTTGTTAATTATAATTTATTTAGTTACACATAAATGAGTTGATTAATGTTTATCTAATGACTATTAATTTAATTAAAAACAACTAGGTTTGTAACTTCGGTATCTTATAAATAGATGTTAATATGATTAATATCAACTTAAACGACTTTTCAATTATGACTTCTTAGCTTAAACATGAAACCGTAAATGCTTACATTTAGCTTGTCACATGTTCTATGTTTTCTAGGATATAAATAGTTAAATAAACTTAAATACAATGAAAAGTTTATATTTATAAGTAGAGTTTAACTTCGGCTTTATAATTTGATTAACTCAGCTTTAGGATATTTCTCTGAAAATGTAATCACTTTATCTTGATAACTAAAATGAATCAAGCATATAGTTTTCTCTTTTGTTATGTTGCAAGCCTCGATAGTCGTGCACTTTTAACGATAGCTCGATTCTCCGTCGTTCTTGCGTTCTCGTAAACCATAGCAACAAGCCGTGACGTTTAGTGTGCTTCCTTTTAAAGTGTTTCCTTTGTATGATGTTTGTTCTTAGGTGTGTTTGTTGTCTGTTTACTGTGCTTGGTTGCTGCGAGTAGAGGAAGTGTGATCCGTTAGCGTTGAAGACCAGGAGCTGAGGACAGACAGTCGAAGCAAAAGCTAGAGTCCAGAAGATAGCAACTGAAGATTCCTGAGCAGCTTAACTTTGGAAAAAGGCAAGTATAACATGGGATCATTCTTGTTGTCCTATTCACTGAAATTATCAACATATGCATGTGTCCTCCTTGATAACCATAGAGATTATAACTTAGCTATTGATATCTTATTTCCCTTGTCACCTATGGGACTTTGCATTGGGTAGCTTTTGCTAGCGCTGAACATAAACTATGATCTTGTAATATGATTAATGGAATATGCCACAACACTAAAAGATGACTTTTTGATTATTGTTTAAAGAGGGCTAGAGCATGGGTTATTTTTGGTGCTCTAGTTTCTCTCCATAAGGACTCAATCTGTAAGCGAACATCCGGGACTTACAGTACAACTGTGAGGGGCTATAGGCTCTGGCTTTAGTCAAGTATGAGGACCTTTCTAGCTTGTTAGTGGTAACCTTCATGGCGTAAGAATGGGCTTGACGAATCGGGTATAGTGCGGCCTCTGTCCTTATGTGTATAGGCTGCGCGTCATTGTGCCATTTGGAAGGGGGGCTCTACATCTGTTTGCCGAGTGAATCTAATGGCCCTAACTTGTTAGACGAACCTTTGAAAGACTTCATAGTGAACCCTGCCGACCTTCCTTGGAAGTGGGTCAAGAGATTAGCTACCTCGGGCGAAAGGGTAAATCACGACTCACAGTGAAAGAAAGGGTAAATCACGACTCACAGTGAAAGTGTACAACCTCTGCAGAGTGTAAAACTGGTATATCAGCCGTGCTCACGGTCACGAGTGGCCTTGGACCCTTACGGAATAGATGATCACTGATGACTATAAATGTGTTTTTGCTATTCATTATTCATATTTACATTGATCATATGTTTATTGTGGGATTAATGCAAACTTGATGCTACTTATGTAATAAAATTTTGACAATTAAAAGCTAAGTGCAGTCAAACCAGTGTCTAACCTTTTGAGCCTCATGAACCCCATGTTATATTTGTTGAGTTCGACATGGACTCACTCTTGCTATTTCCACCACACTCTAGTGTGTAGTGGGGTGCTGCTTAGAAGAAGGATGAAAGTGTAGTAGAGTTTCCAGAAGTCTTTTCAGAAGTGCCTGGCATACGGAGCCCCCAGTCAGCCGTCCCTGAGAAGAATGGAGCCCGAGCAGAAGTTTAGCTACCGTTCTGCGATACTCTGATAGTTGTAAGTGTTAATATATTATGTTTCCCGCTTTATATAAACATTGTTTTGATATCTCTATTCTGTTGTTGTATGTGTGGACTTCCTGGGCACACATATGACGAGCCTAGTTTTGTTCTTTGCAAAACCGGGTGTGACAGAGTGGTATCAGAGCGGTGTTGACTGTAGGACGTATGCCAAGTAGCACCGGACGTACTCTAAAACTCATTTTTACTATAAAACTATTTTATCCTCCCTTGACTCATTGATTTTGACTATTTCCACTTCCTTGTCCTGTTGTACCCTCTCCTTGATAGCTTCCTTTGAGCTATTATTTCTTCCTCCCTTGGTTTTTGTTTTATGTTATTTTTACTAAAAGTTTTCTGATCTCACCTGGTTCAAAGATTCGATGGCCTTTCGTTATCTCCAATGTGCCATTAGGATGACCACCATTGTTGATGAAGCACGTGTAGTGTCGATGATTGTGTTGTGTGCTTGTTTTGCTTGATGTGTTGTTTGTGTGTTGTCCTTGTTCTCGTGCTTTGAAGGTGGCCGGAAGGCATAAGTCTTGAGGAGTAGCTCGATCCAGGTTAAGTGGGGTAGTGTCATCTTCTATCCTACTTATCTTTCAATCGATCCTAAATCCTGCCATTTTTCTCTTACACTGTCCTTGCCTACCCTTGGTTGTCATGTTGCCTTCTTTATCTCATCTTAATGGAGGATCAACACATGAAGGACTCATCAATAGTAGTAAGCCTTAAAGAAAGTGTTTCCTTCAATGACATCACCAGGTGGAACAAGATCTTTGTTAAGTGGGGTAGCGTCCGCCACCATCATCAATCTCAAGTCACGAGATAAGAAGACCCAAAGACCAATCTCTATCAAAATATCATCATTTGCTAGCCCTTGCCCCTTAACCAGTCTCACTTTCTCGCCATCAATCTTTATCTTTCTTATCACCTTTTTGTTGATCTTCGATGGTCGTTCTTACACCTCATTAATCTCGAAATAATCTTAAAGAGCTATCTTCAATTTCTTTATCCAACTTTGTTAATCCTTAATCTCTATATTATATCTCGACAAAGGTCTTAGAACAACCTTGATAATCAGCTTTATCTTTCTTCCTAGTCTCTCCGAATCTCGGGACGAGATTCATGTTAAGTGGGGTAGAATTGTCACACCCCAAAATTTTTGATTTTGGGTTGTGCGTAGAAAACACTAATTAAAATAAATGTTTTAATATTCGGATAAAATTTCCTAAGTTTAGTTTATGATTTCATCAATTAGTTATAAAAAAATAATATCTTTCTTCTCCAGCACGTCTTTATCTTTTTCCGCAATCAATATTCCTTGTTTCTCAGCTCGAGTTTTCATTGGGAGTTTCCTAAAATATTTTCTTTGTAACCCAAATCACTCCTTTCAGTTTCTCGTCCATCAATCAATCTCTACAAACTTCTCGGGAATTTTTCTGACTTTTTCTGTACCTTCTTTCCACTTGTCTGTGAGCATAATCTAATTTTTAGATGCTCCAAAATATCTTTTTATGAGCTCCAAATACTTTATTTGGGTTCCTCATGTTCCATAATGTCTCTGAAAAATTCCCTCAAATTTTCGGAGCTTTCGGAGTATTTTTCGCGGCTTAGATAATAATTCTGGACTTTTCTAGAATTATTTTATCCACGAAATTAATTAATTCCGAAAATAATAAATATCTCATTTTCCACCAAAGCCTGTGTGCAATAATCCTAAATGCCCATTCATTTATTTACTAATGGGCTTTAATAATTAATTAGGCCTATTAGTAAAGATGGAGGGTGCAACGTCAATTAGCACCATATCGCTAGTTGACATGGAGGTGGAGAGTTTTTCTCCCAATATATACGCACCTACCCCATGGGCAAAGCACACCAAAAACTACCATGGAGGAGCCCATAGTTTGGGAAATCTCTCGGGTAGTAAATTAGAATTTTCTCCCTTCTTATCGTGTCGCCGCCGCCGCTGTCGCCGCCGCTGTTGCCGCCGCCGCCGCTGTTGCCGTCGTCGCCGTCGCCACCAAATCTCCTGGCAACGTCCCGCGTCTTCTAGTTCTAACTCCAGCCTCGCTGCCGCCACCCCGCTCCCTTCATCCGATTCGAGGAGGCCAACTGAGGGGCTAGGGCATGGCGACCGATGGGCAGTTCAGGGAGTGGGTCTCCGACAAGCTCATGAGCCTCTTGGGCTACTCCAAGAACGTCGTCGTCGCTGTGCGTGTGTGCATAGCGCTGTTTTCTGCTGTGATGCGGATGCGATCAATTTTTCTGACGCTGGTTAAATTGACATTTGCATCGTCCGCCTCCTCCCAGGTCAGCCACCTTCTCATTACGATCGAGCACGTCATGATCCTAATGAACTGATTGATTGACAAGCATTAGTACTAATAGTACAGCGGTACAGCTAGAGCTCTGAGACTACAGATTATTGTGTTTAAAGCCTCTTTATATATGTTTATTAGCTATGCAAATATATAAAGATTCGTTCTCCGCACAGTCACAGATTGACGAGGTTTAGAATAATACTCGATCGGGTAGGCTAATACTCCACACGACCACACGTACACCAGATTAGGTGAAACATTCGGACCTGAATACCTGATAATGTTCCAAAGCTCGATAGTTAACAGATGGCAATGGGTATTAGGTTTGCAACCTTTGTTAGGTGTAGCAGATGAAGTCTCTCTCGATCGTACTCAGTATGTACTGTATCTTTCAGTAGAAAACGATGTGCTCTTTAATTTGATTGCTGGACGCCGTCCATTGGGCGCATGGCCCTGATCTAGCTATCTTCATGCCCTGTCTTTGTTTAGATGGACGTATGCACGCACGAACAAGTAGGTTTATATCCTGGTAATTATACATAGCATGCTAATTTGATTAACTGTTAACTTAAATATGTTTTAAACTGTACTTAGTGTAAACGCAGGATGCATACCATTAGATGCTCTAACTTGTTATTTTGTTATACAAATTAAATTATATAATCGACATATAAAGAATATTGAAATATTTATAATTAATTAAGACATGACTAGAGCGAGCTTGGTAATGAAATTAAAATGCATAGCGGCTAATATGAATTAATGCATTTCACTTGGTTTTGTTTAGTTAAAAGTAATTAGCTAGCTTGATGACATCACATGATGTCATGAGTTTGATTTGTGGCCGTTTTTCTTTAGTAAAATAAATCCCGAAATACAATAGAAATACATATATACATACAATTTTGTTTAGGCCATATCTTCCATGTTTTAACTCCGATTTGATCCGTTCAAGTTGCGTTAGTTTTGTATTTGCGAGCTTTACATGTTAGTGTAGTTGTTTCTTTTATATAATATAAATGTAATTTGATTAATATTGATTTAATATCTTTTAATTAAAAATCAACCTAGGGTTGTAGTTCCGTCTTTTTGCTTTACGACCATGCCTATGTTAGCTACACGTGAACAATGCCATTTAATATGTCACAGGTTGATTAGATTAATCCTATTACTTTGATTAATAACTATGCAAACTTGGTTCTAAATAAAAGCAACATAGGACACTATCGATCTTTTTATAATTAATACTTGTCAACTTAAATACGTATTTATTAATTGTAATTGCCTAGTTTAAACATGATTTTTAAAGTTGGGTTAAATGCAATTTGATTAGTATTTATTCAATGTCCCTTGTAATTAAAAGTAATTTAGGTTTATCTCCGATCTTTTATAAATAATAAAATGTTAGCTTGGTAAATAACAACTTAAATATTTCTTTGTTAATTATAATTTATTTAGTTACACATAAAATGAGTTGATTAATGTTTATCTAATGACTATTAATTTAATTAAAAACAACTTAGGTTTGTAACTTCGGTATCTTATAAATAGATGTTAATATGATTAATATCAACTTAAACAACTTTTCAATTATGACTTCTTAGCTTAAACATGAAACGTAAATGCTTACATTTAGCTTGTCACATGTTCTATGTTTTCTAGGATATAAATAGTTAAATAACTTAAATACAATGAAAAGTTTATATTTATAAGTAGAGTTTAACTTCGGCTTTATAATTTGATTAACTCAGCTTTAGGACATTTCTCTAAAAATGTTAATCACTTTATCTTGATAACTAAAATGAATCAAGCATATAGTTTTCTCTTTTGTTATGTTGCAAGCCTCGATAGTCGTGCACTTTTAACGATAGCTCGATTCTCCGTCGTTCTTGCGTTCTCGTAACCATAGCAACAAGCCGTGACGTTTAGTGTGCTTCCTTTTTAAAGTGTTTCCTTTGTATGATGTTTGTTCTTAGGTGTGTTTGTTGTCTGTTTACTGTGCTTGGTTGCTGCGAGTAGAGGAAGTGTGATCCGTTAGCGTTGAAGACCAAGAGCTGAGGACAGACAGTCGAAGCAAAAGCTAGAGTCCAGAAGATAGCAACTGAAGATTCTGAGCAGCTTAACTTTGGAAAAAGGCAAGTATAACATGGGATCATTCTTGTTGTCCTATTCACTGAAATTATCATACATATGCATGTGTCCTCCTTGATAACCATAGAGATTATAAGTTAACTATTGATATCTTATTTCCTTGTCACCTATGGGACTTTGCATTGGGTAGCTTTTGCTAGCGCTGAACATAAACTATGATCTTGTAATATGATTAATGGAATATGCAACAACACTAAAAGATGACTTTTTGATTATTGTTTAAAGAGGGCTAGAGCATGGGGTTATTTTTGGTGCTCTAGTTTCTCTCCATAAGGACTCATCTGTAAGCGAACATCCGGGACTTACAGTACAACTGTGAGGGCTATATGGCTCTGGCTTTAGTCAAGTATGAGGACCTTTTCTAGCTTGTTAGTGGTAACCTTCATGGCGTAAGAATGGCTTGACGAATCGGGTATAGTGCGGCCTCTGTCCTTATGTGTATAGGCTGCGCGTCATTGTGCCATTTGGAAGGGGGGCTCTACATCTGTTTGCCAAGTGAATCTAATGGCCCTAACTTGTTAGACGAACCTTTGAAAGACTTCATAGTGAACCCTGCCGACCTTCCTTGGAAGTGGGTCAAGAGATTAGCTACCTCGGGCGAAAGGGTAAATCACGACTCACAGTGAAAGTGTACAACCTCTGCAGAGTGTAAAACTGGTATATCAGCCGTGCTCACGGTCACGAGTGGCCTTGGACCCTTACGGAATAGATGATCACTGATGACTATAAATGTGTTTTTGCTATTCATTATTCATATTTACATTGATCATATGTTTATTGTGGGATTAATGCAAACTTGATGCTACTTATGTAATAAAATTTTGACAATTAAAAGCTAAGTGCAGTCAAACCAGTGTCTAACCTTTTGAGCCTCATGAACCCCATGTTATATTTGTTGAGTTCGACATGGACTCACTCTTGCTATTTCCACCACACTCTAGTGTGTAGTGGGGTGCTGCTTAGAAGAAGGATGAAAGTGTAGTAGAGTTTCCAGAAGTCTTTTCAGAAGTGCCTGGCATACGGAGCCCCCAGTCAGCCGTCCCTGAGAAGAATGGAGCCCGAGCAGAAGTTTAGCTACCGTTCTGCGATACTCTGATAGTTGTAAGTGTTAATATATTATGTTTCCCGCTTTATATAAACATTGTTTTGATATCTCTATTCTGTTGTTGTATGTGTGGACTTCCTGGGCACACATATGACGAGCCTAGTTTTGTTCTTTGCAAAACCAGGTGTGACACATAAAATCCGGTTCAACATTCAAGAACGAAGCACATTGACATAAGGCATCACTTCATAAGAGACCATCAACAAAAGGGTGATATTAGCATTGAGAGCATTGGCACCGAAGATCAACTAGCCGACATATTCACAAAGCCACTTGATGAGAAAAGATTTTACAAGTTGAAGAATGAATTGAACATACTTGACTTCTCCAACTTGAAATGAGTGCACCCCCACATTCTTATATGGCATGCCTCTCCTCCGACATAGCAAGGTAAAGTTGTTTGGCATATCATTCATACTTTGCTAAGGACATGTTTAGAACATATAGACATATTTGCATGACAAATAGGCTCATTCATGAAAATCAAATGATTTTGATGTATATATGGTACCACTATTGCTTCTATGTTTGATTAATCTAGTGGTAGCATATGACATGTTTGTGGGCTTGCAAACCTAGTGTTGAATCTAGAAAATGAGCTCATGATGTGTAATTCAACATGGTCAAGATAACCCTTATACTTCATGAGGTGTGAAGAAGCTTGTCCTTGGTTCAAACCGAATTACATATTCTAGGCAAGTGATCTAGATTGAACCATAATTTGGACTCCCTCATATTGATTGACTTGACTTTCACTAAAATTGACACCTTTTTGGTGATTGTTGACAAAGGGGGAGAGAAAAGTCACAAAGATAGAAAAGTCACAAAGATAAAAAGTTAAGTTACTAAGGGGGAGGGAAAAGCAAAAGATATGACATTGAAAAGGGATCAATTAAAATTGAGCACACAAGTAGGGGGAGCAAGCTCATGAATTGTTTGTTGCATTTGCATGTGCATTAACATGATGAAGTGTTGCATTGCAAAACTTAAATTCATATTCATGCTTGTGTGGTGATTGCTAGAAATAGAACTTGAATGATGAATTGTTGAGAGTAGCTTTACAAGTGGTATCTAGACACCTATGCTTATAATGTTGATCTCACGAGGTATTTTAGTGTTTGTTACAAGTGATGAATTACAAGTGGTGTCTAGCTACATTGATGCTAAGGATGGTATATAAAGGCTACTCCGATTGGTATCACGCTTCAAAGGTCCATTCTATATACCTTAGCATCAATTTGATAGTAGTAACTCTCCCAAAATTCGAATCCATACATATGTGCAAAATTGAACCAAACTCATGGAAGCACATATGTAGGGGGAGCAAATACTATCGAAATTGAAAATTGATTTCATTTCATATCTTTGTGATGGTTGTCATCAATTACCAAAAAGGGGGAGATTGAAAGCCCAAGTTTGGTTTTGGTAATTAATGACACCAAGTTGCTAATGCCATGTGTTAAGTGTTTTGAGTTAGGCATAAGCAACACATGTGATGAAGGTGTACGTGGCAAGGAGTGGTGGCCACAAGATCACAAAGAGATGGTGCATGGATATGAAATGTTGATCATGATGGAATGCACATAAAATGATGGACATGATGATCAAGTGGAAGAGAAGGATCTAGGAGAGCAAGGCAAAGGTATAACCATAGGGTTTTCCTTTTGCCGGTCTAAGATGAGTAGAGAAGTGATTGATCGGGTTTAGGATACATAGCCGACTATCAAGAGGGGCAATCACGGTTAGCTCGGAAATCAAGTGCCACTAGATCATTGTCTTGAGCATATGCATTAGGATCTTGTAGAGAGCTAACTTAACGCCTTGAAAAATGTTTGTGAAAATGCTAACACACATGCACATGGTGTTTTTCACATGATGGTGTTGGCACTTTTGCGAAGGCGGTGGAGTTTAAGCGGTAGAGAGGGGTTTGGGGTTCGCTCTCCCTCCCGCCGAGCTTGCGAGCACGGGATTCAGGCGTTTTTGAGGAAATGAATTGCCTATTTTCTATTACGCCGGAGGCGAGAAAAGGTGGCGAAAGTCCGAAATGGTTCACTGAAAATACAGTGATCGGACGCTGCACCGGACGCGGTCCCGGTTTGACCGGACGCGTCCGGTCAGTTCAACGTGGCGCGGGTGTTGGGCATTCTTAACGTCATTACCAAAAGTAGACTTAGTTTTCTAATTCTGATAACGGCGCCAAAAATGCCGAATCTATCCCTCATGCCACTTAAGCCAAGTTGTCATCCCCAGCATGACATGAGAGACGCGGTATTGAAATATGCAACTGCTCTTCTAAATAAATAATAAATAAGATCTGCAAGCGCACAGATTAATACCGATGTAGCATTTTAACCGGGAAGTATTCCAGGTATCGTTATTTATATTTTTACCACTGGGAAGGGATTACTAACATCAATGTTGATTATGGAATGGAATATAGGAATGAGTATCAATCATTGCATGTATAAGTGAGAGCATTCATCTATCTCTTGCATACAGGGGTAAGTGTCACATAAAATATAGATAAAGTATGAATGGTGACAAAGATAATTAATCTGATCAGCTAGGCACATATAATAATGATAAGCACCTCAACAGATATTCTAGCAAGTCATTAGCATGGTATTAGGACGAACTACAAGGATATTTCCTAAGTTATTCTTAACTATAAAGTCTAGCATATCATAGTTAGTGCAAGTACACTTGGCAATCATTGCGAAAAAAGGACTACGCCCATGCATAGTGATATTATCAAGGAAGATGAGAAACATAGCAATCACTCCCCCGTAATAATATTGCTCTGCCTGCCTTACACACGGGAGGGGGACAATATAAGAACCAACGAAGCTGTCACCATCGCAGACCACCCCACGATCCGGCATATAAGGTTCAATCGCAGATAAATATGGTCTAAGCACCATGCCTACACAATATTTATCATTTACCCATGGATCCGATGGATAAACGCTATATGATCCTAAACATGTATATAATTGCAATCTAACTAAGCCAAGCGTATAACTACGATAAACTAAGAACAATATAATCGCAAACATAAACAAGTAGAGCATAGTCATAATCAATATATTGAAATAGAACAAAGTTGTATTCATAATATTGAAGAACAAAGATGAACAATGAAGAACAGTAAAGGAATTACCAAGAATCCTCCTAACAGATCCGGAAACCAATCGAAGATTGACTCCTTCTAGTTCTAATCCTATGTAGCTTTGCTATACTAAAGATCTAGTTGATGTGGTGGCTCTAGGGCTTGATCAGAGACTCTCCTCCTGAGATTAGGGTTTGAAGAATGAGAATGAGGGAGTGCCTCCTCCAGGGGCCAGAGGTCCTGCTTATATAGCCCCCTCAAGTGAACATGGGCCGTCGGATCAAACCGACATTAATCACACGGTTTTCCTTGATCCCTTAGGTCGGTGGGGCATAATCCGTGAGACGGAGCCTGATTGGCTCTCAGGCCAGGGCGGCCGCCCTTGGAGGCAGGGCGGGCGCCCTGCCTTCGGGCCCGTTCGGCCTCCCGTTCGATCTCGTGGCTTCTAGAGTCTTCTAGATGATAGAAAATCGGTGAACACGTTATTATCTCTATGTAAACCCGACGTGTGGGCCTTTCCTCCGTATTTTCTGATAACCCCCTGCAGAAACAGACAAACACCAAAACTCGTGGAATTCTGTCAGATAAAACCCTAAGTCTAGGTGTTGGTTGCATTTGGATCCTTTTCTTTATTTATTTGATAACTATATTTGGTACTTAAGGACCGTCAACAAACTCCCCCAAGCTTACCTCTTGCTCGTCCCTGAGCAAGGATAGACTCATTATGGATCGGAAGTTGCTGCAATGCCTTTGAATGTTGACGGTACATATGCTTTCAAATAAGGTCTCATCCCTGAGTTAGAGTAAACTGTCAAGACTTAAAACTTACTCATTTTACCTTTCACCATGGGGCTTGCAACCGTCACTTGCATCTTGAGTGGTTAAAAGATAGAACGGTCTAGTCAAACGCCATGTTTCTTATTCTTGATCAGCTATAGCTCTGGAGTTTTTGCAAATTTTTCAAATAAAACTCAGAGATTCCTTGTATGACTTTCTCGGGTCTCTCTTTTGTGGTATTTCTGGATCCTTACCAAGGCAGTAATGGTATATGCCTTCTCTCTCAAAGTATGTGGTATTTATGGTATAAGGCGTAGTGACATTGCCTTCTCTCTCACCCTACTCTAATAAGGCTTTGATATCTGGAGCTAATAGGTGGGAGATACAGTATACATACTCATAGAACATTTATTGCATAGTCAAACCATGGATACAGAGAAACAAGTCAATAAGTCAAATCAAGATGTGCATGTGTGGTGAATGAGTGGTGTATGGTGATGATGGTGATAACAAAAGTCTAATGCTCTTTTTGAGGGAATACATACCTTTCTTGCTTTTTAAAACTTTTGAGGGGAATGAGATGCTCTATTTTTTTTCTTCTTTTCTTTTTCCTCTCAGGTGGGTATCTTGTACCCCTAATTCTACTGTCGAACACTTGTCCATTTTTACCTCTCGTCTCACTTTTTCTTTCTTCGAGGTTCCGAGCACTTGCTCCTTTTTATTTCCTCATTTTTATTATTATTTTTTTAGAGCAATCTCCCTCTTTTGAAAATATAGCAAGTGGTAGTAGAAATGACTTGAGCATTAACTTCACAGGGAATAACAGGAATGGGATAATGTTTTTGGCTATTCTCTCCCGGGTCAGGAGTAGAATAATTTTGGGTGAATCTGGAGATGGAAATGAGTGGATATATGTGGATGCGTACTTCCGGAGTAGAAGCAGCATGTATGAGTGAACGTGCAAGTGAATCTTGATTTTAACCACATGACAAGTTCCTAAGGGTCTACACAGCTTGACCACACTCAATGCCCATAAGCAGTAAGTAGTAAAAGTGCGGCTCTTATTCTAACAAGCATGTATATATGGCTGTGGTAGGAATTTAAACTCTCATCATACAGGAACTCATCATGCAACATTTTAAAGATTTTCAAAGATAAAATTCTCCAGAATTCTAGCATCTCTAGGAACAGATAAACAGCAGCTCAACCTTCCCATATCATATCCGCTAATAACTTAGACTTCAGATCAAGTTCTCTTCCCACTAGTTCAGGTTTAGAGCCAGTTTTAAATTATAACAGTTATGTCTAAACTAGAGAGAACAAATTTGAAAATTAGGCAGAGCAACTATTCATCATATCCATGCTAGAGTTTTATTTTCAAGATTCAGTTTAGCATAGCTACTTTATTTATTTATTAAACTAAGCAAATATATATAAACACAAAATATTTATTTGGGTTTTCATGATTATGCATCTTTTTATTTTAATAAAGCATAGGTATAAATGTAGATAAAAATACTTATCGGGATAAATGGGGGTGCTCTCCCCCAAGCTGGATCTTGACGTAATTTCTTCTGATGTAGCTAGCAGGTGCAGAGGTGTATTTGAATGTCGGCAGCACCCTGACAACGATTAGGATGTCCTCCATCTGCTAGTCTTCCTGAATTCTGTGGAGCTCAAATAGACAACAAAGCTTCGTGGAACTTGATTAAGCGTTAGCATAAATATCTAGCCTTTATCATGTTTGAGCTTCCTTGATAAATGTCACTCTCTATTTTTATTTTCATTTTTATAGAACAGAAAAAATATATTATTATATTTTTTTATATGCCACCATAGTGAATGTACTTATGGGTTTTATGCCACTCGCATACTCACATGGGGCTTACTGTTTTTAACATTTTTTAAGACAGAATGAACATGATTAACTGAGCAATAATTAAAGGGAAAATGATAACTACCAAGTTTACCTCTTGGCACGGCGTTCGGTGTTTTTAAGTCCTCCGAACAGGACTTCTTTTCTTCTTAGTTGTCCTGGGATTTGGGTGGCGTAGACGGTGGTTCCGGCAGCGCCTCCTCTTCTTGTGTAACTGTTTTCGCTTTCCATACCCGACTTGGTGCTTCGGTCTCCTGTTGTGTATCCTCGGGCCTTATGACCTCTCCTTCATAGTCTGCCCATACGTCCTTGATGGTTTGCCTCCTTTGGTTACGGTTACGTCGCCTTCTTCTTGTCCTGACCTGCTTAGAATCTTCAACTATATAGTTAGGGTCATTAAAGTAGCAGTGTACCTTCTCAGAGGGGAAATGCATATGGACTTCTCCGGTTCCAATGTAGATGATTGCTTTGACGGTGCCTAGGAACGGTCTTCCTAGGATGATGGGTGGATCGTACTCGTCGTCTCCCATGTCAATGACCTGAAAGTCTGTATGGACAAAATGATCGTTAATTTTAACAGGGACATCGGTTACTATACCTTCGACCTTTCGGGATGTCTGATCTGCCATCTGGAGCTGAGTGTATGTTGGTTTTAAGGGCATGGTTCCATACAAGAGCTGATAGGTGACTGTGGCCATTATGTTGACGCCTGATCCAGTGTCGCAGAGCGCCTTCTGAAAGGAGTATCCATTGATTGAGCACTCAATGCTTGGCATACCTGGGTCGTCCTTCTTGTTCAGGAAGGGCGACTTGAGTCGACCATCTTGACCTCCTTGAACTGCAGTGACCATCTTAGCTGATTCGGTCCATCCTTGGTTGTTCTTGTTCTGCTTGTTCCTCCTGTTGGTCCTCTTCCTTGGTTCATGTTGGGGTTGCTCTGGGATTTGTGTAATCTTGTTCTTGAAGGAAAACGTCTCCTTCCTCCCCTTGATGTTGAAGTTGATCTTCGCAGCGCTGGCGTAGATGACAGCTCCCGAGGTGTTCAGGAATGGCCTTCCCAGAATAACTGGTGACCTCTCATCGGACCCGGTCTCTATCACCACGAAATCAGCTGGAGCATACGAGGTACCAACTCGGACACACATGTTCTTTAATATTCCTTTAGGAAAGCTTAGTGTCCGATCTGTAAGCTGCAAACACATAGTTGTTTCTGATAAAGCATATGTAAAGAATTTTTCATAGAGTACCCTGGGCATAATGTTGACGCTGGAGCCAAAGTCACAGAGTGCTTCTGGGAAGTCCACCATGCCGATGGAGATCGGGATGATGGGGCGTCCTGGATCGCCTCTTTTGACTGGCAGAAGGTCATTATGTACTCCGACAGCGGGATTACTCTAATAGTTACCTGCATCAAACATGTCTACAAGATTTGCAGATTCTAATCCTTCCAGTTGTGATGGTATACCGGGGTTAGTAGCAGGAACAACAGCAGCTATTTGATTTAACTGAGATTCAATCATTTTATTAAAGCTAATTTGGTTTTTGATGGCAGTAGAGAAATTATCCATTCTATTATTTATGTTTTCTAGTATTTTATCATTGGATGCCAATTTCTTAGACAAGTTATCCATTAGCTTTCCTTGATTAGACACTAACTCTCTCAGGGGTGGAAAATTATTATTGTTGTTGTAAGAGTTATTACCATGATAATTACCTGAGTAGTTACCTGAGTAGTTAGGCCTCTGTTGATTCCAACCTTGATTTTGTTGAGGACGGTTGTAGTTGTTGTTGTTGTTGATGTACCTTGCATCCTCAAGCATCTCAGGGCAGTGATTGCCTGAGTGTCCAGTATCTCCACATTCCTCACAAGTCATGTGAGAGTCGTAGACGTTCATGACTTCTCTTTTGTCTCCAGCTTTGTCATCGAGCTTTTTCATGAGTAGGTCTAACTTTGCAGACAACATGTCTACCTCCTTGAGCTGGTGCATACCTCCACCCTTCTTGCGTGTTTGAGTCCTCTCTTCGTTCCAACCTTGGTTGGACGCCATCTTCTCCACAAGGGCTGTAGCTTGTGGTATGGTGAGTGATAGAAATGCGCCTCCAGCTGCAGCATCCATGGTCTCACGAGCACTAGTGATGAGCCCATGATAGAAAGTCTGCATAAGTAGCCAGCTCTCCATTCCATGATGGGGACATTCTAGGATGTAATCTTGAAAGCGCTCCCATGCTTCTGGAACGAATTCATCATGTTGTTGCTGAAAACTTGTAATCTTCCCACGGAGAGCATTGGTCTTGCCCATGGGAAAGAACTTAGCCAGAAAGTTCATAGAGTAGAGTGCCCACGTAGTGTTCTTATCCTTCGTCGCGTAGAACCACTGCTTCGCTCTCCCCAATAGTGAGAATGGGAAAAGGTGAAGTAGTATGGCGTCTCTGGGAACATCTAATAAAGTGAATGTGCTGCAAATCTCTAGGAAGTGTTGGAGATGAGCACTTGCATCTTCGTGCGGCTTCCCACAAAACTGGTTGGCTTGTACCATGTTGATGAGCCCTGGCTTGAGCTCAAAGTTATTGTCGATGGCCGCGGCAGGTCCAGTGCGGATGTTGTCCGTAGTGGGAGCTGAGAACTCGCGGATCGTCTTGTTCGCCATGGCTGCGAACTCTGTTGACAAATTCCGGATGAAACTTTGGCGGTCTTCTGAATTGGATGAAGTGTTGCGTCGAAGTGTTGACTTCTTGAGCTTGGCTCTTGCCTTTCTGATTAATGCTTCGGGGTTGTCAACAAAATTTTCTGGAAGATGTCCTCTATTCATACATCACCCTGCAAAACAATAAGAATGGAAAAATACAGGGGTAAATCTGTATGGGAGAATTGATGATCTCAATCACTTAATGATGCGAATGATGACTCAAATTCCGTATTCATTCCTTGTTAGTAAATCAACCTTCCCCGACAACGGCGCCAAAAATGCTTGTTGGGCATTCTTAACGTCATTACCAAAAGTAGACTTAGTTTTCTAATTCTGATAACGGCGCCAAAAATGCCGAACCTATCCCTCATGCCACTTAAGCCAAGTTGTCATCCCCAGCATGACATGAGAGACGCGGTATTGAAATATGCAACTGCTCTTCTAAATAAATAATAAATAAGATCTGCAAGCGCACAGATTAATACCGATGTAGCATTTTAACCGGGAAGTATTCCAGGTATCGTTATTTATATTTTTACCACTGGGAAGGGATTACTAACATCAATGTTGATTATGGAATGGAATATAGGAATGAGTATCAATCATTGCATGTATAAGTGAGAGCATTCATCTATGTCTTGCATACAGGGGTAAGTGTCACATAAAATATAGATAAAGTATGAATGGTGACAAAGATAATTAATCTGATCTGCTAGCCACATATAATAATGATAAGCACCTCAACAGATATTCTAGCAAGTCATTAGCATGGTATTAGGACGAACTACAAGGATATTTCCTAAGTTATTCTTAACTATAAAGTCTAGCATATCATAGTTAGTGCAAGTACACTTGGCAATCATTGCGAAAAAAGGACTACGCCCATGCATAGTGATATTATCAAGGAAGATGAGAAACATAGCAATCACTCCCCCGTAATAATGTTGCTCTGCCTGCCTTACACACGGGAGGGGGACTATATAAGAACCAACGAAGCTGTCACCATCGCGGACCACCCCACGATCCGGCATATAAGGTGCAATCACAGATAAATATGGTCTAAGCACCATGCCTACACAATATTTATCATTTACCCATGGATCCGATGGATAAACGCTATACGATCCTAAACATTTATATAATTCCAATCTAACTAAGCCAAGCGTATAACTACGATAAACTAAGAACAATATAATCGCAAACATAAATAAGTAGAGCATAGTCATAATCAATATATTGAAATAGAACAAAGTTGTATTCATAATATTGAAGAACAAAGATGAACAATGAAGAACAGTAAAGGAATTACCAAGAATCCTCTTGACAGATCCGGAAACCAATCGAAGATTGACTCCTTCTAGTTCTAATCCTATGTAGCTATGCTATACTAGAGATCTAGTTGATGTGGTGGCTCTAGGGCTTGATCAGAGACTCTCCTCCTGAGATTAGGGTTTGAAGAATGAGAATGAGGGAGTGCCTCCTCCAGGGGCCAGGGGTCCTGCTTATATAGCCCCCTGAAGTGAACGTGGGCCGTCGGATCAAACCGACATTAATCACATGGTTTTCCTTGATCCCTTAGGTCGGTGGAGCATAATCCGCGAGACGGAGCCTGATTGGCTCTCAGGCCAAGGCGGCCGCCCTAGGAGGCAGGGCGGGCGCCCTGCCTCTGGGCCCGTTCGGCCTCCCGTTCGATCTCGTGGCTTCTGGAGTCTTCTAGATGATAGAAAATCTGTGAACACGTTATTATCTCTATGTAAACCCGACGTGTGGGCCTTTCCTCTGTATTTTCTGATAACCCCCTGCAGAAACAGACAAACACCAAAACTCGTGGAATTCTGTCAGATAAAACCCTAAGTCTAGGTGTTGGTTGCATTTGGATCCTTTTCTTTATTTATTTGATAACTATATTTGGTACTTAAGGACCGTCAACAGCGGGCACTAGGGTTTGTGACCGGACGCTGGTCTGGCCTGACCAGCGCGTCCGGTCAGTTCTCCTGTGCGCTGAAGTAGAGCGCGCGACCGGCGCGTCCGGTCCCTCACGGAACCGGAGCGTCCGGTCAGGCATCCAGAAGGGTAGAGTGTTGATCGGACGCACGGCGTGTCCGGTCACGTGCGATCGGACGCGTCCGGTCTCGATGGGAGCTTACTAGAACGCGACTGGACGCTGGCACTGTCGCGTCCGGTCAAACGGCTGAGCGCGTCCGGTCACGGCAACTGCTAGTTCTGACGCGCACTGTTTTCGCTTGTTGTGTAGTGACCGGACGCGTCCGGTCACCCTGACCGGAGCGTCCGGTCAGCGTGATTTTCACTGAGTCGTCCGGTAACAGCTTGCTGTGTACCCCTTCGCTATAAATAGAGGATGTTCGGGGTTTGAGGACATCTCTTGCACATTTTGAGACCTAGAGACATCCTTTGAGCTAGAGAACAACCCCTCCACTCATCTCTTTGCATAGTTGCACATCTTGAGTGAAATTGAGTGAGATTCAAGTGCATTGCTTGAGAGTTGCATTCTAGAGGCACTTGATCTTCGAGTTGCTGCGGATTTCTTGTTACTCTTCCGTGTTTCCCGACACGGTAGACGGCTTGGAGCAGCGGAGGTGATTGAGCTCGCAATTGGAGATTGTTGGAGCCCTCACCAAGTGTTGTAAGGGGTTCTTGATCCTTCCCCGCGGGAGTTCGCGAATTGGATACTCTAGTGGAGCTCGTGGCTTGGAGGATCCCCATCTTGTGTGCGGTTGTGCGGCGCCCGCCGAGGGCTCGACTCTTGATAGTCGATTAGCTCGCGAACCGACAAGTGGGTGCATCGCCACAACGAGGAGTAGCTTGCCGGGAAGTAAGTGAACCTCGGTAAAAAATCTTGTGTCATCTCTTTGCCGAGGATTTTTCTTGTGGTTGATTATTGTGATTGATTCTTCAAGTGCATTACTTCTCTACATCGTTGGTATAAGAATCAAGTCACTTGCTCTTTACTTTCTTGTACTAGTCCTTGTGTAGTTTGCTCAGTGTAGCCTTTAACACATAGGAGTAAGTAGCTTAGTGACTTAGTCTTTTTGGTGTGTATTAGAGATCATAGCCTTGCTTTCACTAGTATTGTATAGGTGGCTTGCATAGTGTAGTTGAGCTAGTGCTAGAATTAGCTTAGCCATCTTTTATACTAACGTGGTTGTTTAGTGAAGCTTGTAGAATTTTAAATAGGCTATTCACCTGCCCCTCTAGCCATTTGGACCTTACACCGGCTGACCCATTATGGTGCCAGCTAGGCCTCCCCCTCCTAAGGTGGGTCTTGGGCTCTGTCTTGAGTCCACTTTCGCAGGTGTCGCGAGTAGAATCACTTGTTGTCAACGGTTTGCTTGTTTGGAGTGTATGACAGTGGTGTAGGGAGCTGTTTTCTAGATAAATCCTCCTGCAGTCATGAAATCACCAAAGCTCGTGACATTCACTAGTTTAAACCACTATACCTATATTTGGTGATGGAATTAAATATAAATGCTAGTTATGTTGATGGTTTATAATTGGTGTCAGTGACCATCAATAGCCGCTGCCAGCTAGGGCCCGCTTGTCTGTGGGGCCCATGCTATAGTGTGTTAGCCCTGATCCTAAGCCAGACCTCGAGCTTGAGTCGGGTGCGTCGCCGGTGCCCACCCATGCCCCATTGTACAAAGGGGATGAAGAGGCCTCTCCCACCACCTTTTCCAACCCTAGTTGTACCCGAGCTCACTTGCCCTGGCCCTAGATTGAGCCACAGATGCCGAGATCGTTGCCGCCATTGATCTCTGTCGCCGCCGCTGTTCTGCCATGGTAAGCGCCCATACAACTTCCACGTGGAGCCAAGGACCACGCTGGTGCCCTCCACGTGCCCTCTCTCCCTCTTTGCTCGCCACTCTACCTCGTTAGAGTGCGCCACCATGCCCTAGCCGCATCGACGCTCATGCTGACGTCTTTGACCGCACCCCATCACGAGGATGGGCCTCATCAGGTTCACCGCACCACCTGTCACATTCCTATGCCCTTGCCGCAGCTTGTCGTGCCTCACATCACTTTGCTGACCATCTCTACCCATTCGCCCAAGGCGCCACCACCACATTGCCCCGCTGCTGGCTACTTTGGACCACCGTGGACCGGTGGACATGGTCATGTCCTGGTCCACGGCTAGTGCACCATGTACCCTTGGCTAATCCATGGCTACCACGTGGCGATGCACACCATCGCTGCCGGTTAGCTCTGTCGCTTTTGTAAAAAGGCCCTTGTCTTTTCTAAAAATCAACCCGCAGTGCCGTTTTTGTTTATTTTATTATGAAAATAGTTTAGTTTATTTATAGAAATGCCATTGTTGGTATTTATTAACTTGTCACTTTTTTCAGTAGCCACCTATTAATTACCTACATCTCCTAGCACTACTAGTACCAGGCTGTCATCCCTAGTGATGGTGCCAAAGATACTTGTTGGTACTACCTAGCATTACTACTATGTAGATATCTTATTATTTCATGTGACTAGAGAATAGAAAGATATGAATGAAAGGATTCTATAAGCGGATAGATAATTATACCATTGTAGCACTTCACTCGAGAGTATTTCAGGTATCGTTATTTATATTTTACCACAGGGAAGGTGTAGCGTTGGACATGTATTGATACCTTATAACATTGATGGAGAAATAAACCACAACCAATCACTCTACTCATAATAGGGGTAAGTCACAAGATAAGATATACATATGATAAGCATTGATCAAGTATAATGATAAATCACTCAGAACACTCCTATCTATAACATTAGCACGGTCAGGTAGAATATTAGAGGAATAATTCCTAAGTCATTCTTAATTACAAGTCAAAGCATACATTGATTAGTGCAATTACACCTAGTAGTCATTGCTAAGTTCACCGTTATATCTATGCATAAGGGGCATTACTTAGGGAAGTTTAAGAATAGAGCTTGCCCTTCCTTCATCACCGGGCCATACTTCTATGACCTATATTCGGGGAGTGGACTACAAAGGACTCAACGGTAGTGTCACACCCACGATCTACCACATGACCCCGAATTAGAGTGTATTCGCAGGTAAATAGCATATAAGCACCACGCTTACATGATCTCTACCACCCACCCCGTGTACTTTGGAGTAAGCGCTATATGAACTTATGCCTAAACATAATAATAAACCAGCTATACTAAGTATATAATCAAAGTAAATGATGAACATTGCAACCTTAAACATGAATAAGATGAATACTAATATTGTCATAACAATTGTAGCAAGCATATAAAAGTAATGGAGATACAATGAGAGAGGGGTATAGAGATTATATCGAACCACACTCTTGATAATGTCGAGAATCCAAGCAAAGATTTGCTTGCCTCCCTCTAGAACTAGCCTAACTAGCTATTCCCTAGAAACTAGAGGAGCTCTAAGGATGATTAGGATTTCTGTCTTCTCAAATGACTTATGCCTTAGGGGGGCTGGGGACTGCTTATATAGCCTAGAGCTTGCAACGTGAGCCCTTGGATCAAACCGACTTAAGGAACGACGTAGATGCAACCTAGGAGTTGGTGGGGAACCGCCATAGCAATTGGGAGACTGACAAAGGGGCCCACAGGCCGACCGACCTACAAGTGGGGCCGGCCAGCCCCACATGTCACCCCCTCGGGGTCAGCTTCGGTGGAGAGCCTCGCCTAGAGTCTTCCAGAACCTTCCCACGTAGGTTTCATGGTGGAATTGCATTATTACTTCTGACTTGTAGGTCCGCCTTGACGGTTTTTTGGATATACCCTGCAGAAATCACATATTTACCAAAACTTGTGGAATTTGTTAGTTTAAGTCCCTAGACCTATGTTGGTGATCTCAATTATGCCCTTATATATGTTTTGTTGACAGTTTAATATGGTTGTTAACTACCATCAACAAGCTTCCTCAAGCTTATCCTTTGCTAGTCCCTTAGCAAAGCTAAACTCAGCAAATTTGGATTAGGAGTTACTTCTATGCTTTCAAGCCTCAAAAGTACACATGCGTTCAAACAAAAAATCTCCTCCAGATTAGAATAAACCGATCTGACTTTCAAACTTACCCATATCACCTTCAACCATGGGGCTTCTTAGCCTTTACTTGGGTCTTGAGCAATTGAAAGACAGAACAATCAAGTCAAGCACTATGCCTCAAGTTCTTTGCTTAACTATTATTTCAGAGTTTTTGTAAGTTTTCAAAATAAAACTCAGAGTTTCCATTATATGACACTCTTAAGTCTCTAAATATATGTGATATTTGTGGATCCTCACCAAGGCAATGATGATGTCTCTTCCTACAACTAAGGCTTATAGTGGAGCTCATAGGAGTGGAGATAGCATGAAAAGAGCATACTTGCAATACATATGTTGTAAAGTCAAACCTCGGATCCAAAGAGACTTGGGTCATACAATCAAATCAATTTGTGCATGTGTATGGATGTATGAGGGATATATATGGTGACTAACCTAATTCTACTATGCTCCTTGAAAACATACCTCTCTTTCAAAACTTGAAAACAACTTTGCAAGAAAACATGGGCAATCTTATTCATCTCTTTTTTTAGGCAGGCATCGAAGTACCCATTGTTTTAGATATCTTGGACACTTGTCCATTTTTCAATACTTTAATTTTTCTTTTTTATGAATAACTTTTGCATAGCCACATCCCATTTTCTGCAACAAAACTTTTGAGAGATAGCAACAAGAACATTGGAGCATTTATTTGGGGATATCCTATAGGGTATATTTTGGTGTTTACTCCTAGTGTAGGAGTAAAACATTTTTTGGGTGGATCTAGATGGAATGGCATGTTTTTGCGCCTACCCCCAGTGTAGGTGTAGTGCATATGTGGGTGGTGTGTACATGTTGATGGTAATTAACTCCTATTATAAACCGTCAATAAAACATGAAAAATGGTATAAATGTAATCACCACCATAGAATAGGGACTCAACTAACAAAATTCCATGAGTTTTGGTGAATTATGATTTTTTAGGGATTAAATAGGAATTCCAGAGTAGAGTCAGGCCCAAGGAACCAGATCAAATCACGTTAAACAGATCGGACCCTGACACTAGAAGACTCTAGAAGACACTAGAGAACACCAGAGCGAAGTGGAGGCCTAGAGGACATCGGCCCCACATGTAGGCCGCCTGGCCTCCTCCCGAGGGCTCTGCTCTTCTCCTTCACACAATGCGTTATAACACATCTCTACGTCGTATCTTGACCATTGTTTCAAGTTGGTTTGATCCGAGGGCCACGGTTCATCCCACCGGACTATATAACCAGACCCCAGACCCCCCGAGGCAGAGCATCCTGAAACCCTAATTCATTATCTTCATATAAGATTAGAGAGAGGTGTCACTCAAAAGGAAAACCTCTCTAGAGCCAGCTTTCAAGAAGAAGACTAGTTCTACTCTAGTTTAGGTTTAGAATCTAGTCTTGAATTAGAATTAGAAGAGAGAGAGAGGGAAGAGATTTGGAGGGAGTACCGACCTGTCGGTGCTGCTTCTACACCTTGTACCTGTGGATTCAAGTTCTTCAAGAGCTTGTGTCTGAGATTTCTTTGGTGATCAACTTCTATTTGTCAGTAAGTCTTAATGTTATTATTATTCTTCTAGTCTGTGACTCTTTTTGAGTACTTTATTCTTGATAGCTCTAGGGGTAGAGTAGCCATCATAGTGTAAGCGTGGTGCTTAGACTTGATTGCTCTTATGATGTACCCTATATTTTGGATCGATGGTAGCTTGGAGGGGTGACTTTTATAGCCTTGTTGAATCTTCTATAGTCCATCTCCTGTTTACAGGCCGAGCAGGATTAGTTACTTAGGAGACTACACTCTGATTGTGCTCTTCTATAGTAATCCATAGCTGAATCATAATTAACATAGCTTACTGCAATAATAGAACTAGACAACCTTAGTGATCGCCTTTATCTTCTATTTTCTCTGTCCTTGTTTGCTACTCAGGGATTAGGTTTAAGACTAAAGTACATCATCTTGTTCCTTTGGGTCAATATTAAAACTAGGTCATTCCGGTGAAGTGCTACATCAATAGATAGTCTGTGCGCTTGTAGATAACTAGAGTGTGCATTAATTATACCAACAGTACGTGATCTTGATTTTTAAGAGCATGACAAACCTCTCATAAGGTATCAAGAAAGCTTGACTAAACCCAATGCAAAAGCAAGCAGTATATATGATTGGAAGGTTTCCTAGTCTAAGTATCATATATGGCTCTGGTAGGAATTCAAGCTTTGTCATACAGGAGCTCATCATGAACGATTTTACATGTTTTCAAAAGATAAATCTTCGGAACTCTAGTATTACTTGGAATAAGATAAACAATAGCTTAGACCTTCTTATATCATATCTGTCAATTACTACCCACAAGTTTCAGGTTCAGAGTAAATTCTTATATCAAAACAGTCGTATCCAAAACTCAGGAGAATTCAAGGATAAAAACTAGGTACTTGAAAAGGAATTACAATAGAGCAACTATTCATCATTTCCATTGCAAGAGTTTATCCTCAGACTCCATTACTTATTCAGCTATTAAAAATAGAAAACTAGACACACTCACTTTTATTTTGTTTTTCAAGGTTTTAATGTCACAACTTACTAATATATATAACTAGCTAAGATAAATTTTTATTTTGTTTTAGTTTGTTATTCATCTTTTTATTTCTATAGCAAATATATAGCAAACTCAAAAGTAATACCAAAAGGGAAGAAATACTTAGCTAGATACATGGGGGATGCTCCTCCCCTAAGCTGGATGTTGTCATAGTCCGTTGAATGTTGAGTGATCCTTATTAGAGCATGGTTGTCGGCGGATGTCCTTCTCACCTACGGATGGAGTGAGATGACAACGGCCGAGTGAATTTGCTCTTAATCATATGTAGCATCCTGCAAAATATTCCAACAAGAACACTATTGATATTTCTTAGCATCACTCTTTACTAAGTTGTCATCCCTAGCATGATGCCAGAAATGATGATAACTAAAAGAACACTTGTAAACTCTGCGATAAGAATATATAGTTATCCGCAAGCACACAGATAGATTACCATTATAGCATTTTACCAGGAATATTTTAGGTATCGTTATTTATATTTTACAACAGGGAGGAGCTATGGGAGTGGCTAGAGATGATGAACATGTATGCACTACTTATGATGGAATCAATCACATAGCACATACTTTAACAGGGGTAAGCCAATAATAAATGATAAGTACAAACATTGATAATACCTAGAGATAGACTACTCACAAGTTTTAGTAAGACTAGACAGGAGATTAGTTAAGAGATTGAATTCTTATGTAGTTTCTTGTTTACTAAGTCTTTCATACACTCTAGCACATATATAATCATGTATAGCATAATGACTCTTCATCTATGCATAAGGAACATTACTAAGGAAAATCAAGAACAGAGCAAGACTTCCTTCGCAACTAGGTTCTACTTGTTTTACACACGGGGAGTGGACTACGAAGGACTCAATGAGAGTGTCACTTCCACGATCTACCACATGACTTGGCATATAGAGTGCATCCATAGGTAAATAATATATATCTAAGCATCATGCTTACATAATGTCGACCACTTAACTCACTTGAGTACAGAATTAAGTGCTTTGCGATCTTATGCATAAACTCATTATCAATCATGACTATATCAAATATACTACTAGAGTAAACTAGGAACATAATAAACAGAAACATAGTATTGAAATAGAATAAAGTCACAACAAGAGGGATACAATGGCTATACCAGCTTCCAGATGATGATGAATCCAGAATCCTGAGTAGGAGCCCAAACTCTACGAAAACCTTGCTAGCTATCCTATACTAGAACTTTGAGTAGCTAATCTAATTCTCTGGTGGAGAAAAGATCCTTTTGATCTTCTGGCTCCTTGTCTTAATGGCTTCTCTCCCAGGAGGGGGGTAGGGCTTGCTTATATAGGCCGGTGGGATGAACCAGAGCCCTCAGATCAAACTGACTTTGATCAATGATGAAGATGCAAACCCTAAGGCGGTGGAGGAACCAACGTAAGAGCGTGAGGCTGACAGGTGGGCCCCTAGGTCAGCTAACCTGGGGTGGGGTTGATCGACCTGGGTCTCTTCCAGGTGGGCCCCCTTCGGTGGGTCACATTCTTGTGTTTTCTAGATTCTTCTCAACTTTGTTTCATGATGGAATATGCTTTTTAGCCCGACATCCTTGATATCTTGCCTCCTTTTCCTGATAAAACCCTGTAGAGACACAAATGCACCAAAACCTATGGAATTCTATTAGTTTAACCCTCATTCTATGTTGGAGGTTGATATATGCCCTTTTTTATGTTTTATTGGCGGTTTAAAATGAATAATAACTACCATCAACAAACACCAAAAACTCATGGCTCAAATTAAGATAAGGGGTTAGTGGTCAGCCATCGAAGATTTGTTCTTTTTGTGAGTTTAGACAGATTTTCTAATTTGGCAAAATTCTAGCAGGATGTCTTTCTAATATTTTTTGAATTTTTCTATTTTATAATGCAGAAAAGGAAAATATGTATGCATAGCATTTTATTTTTATGCCACCATGGTGAATATTCCCACAGGCTTTTACACACCATAGAATTATTCACATGGGGCTTAAGACATTTTTTATGATGCAATGATGAAATGCAGTAATAAAGATTTTTATTTTCTTATTCAATGATGATGACATAAACTCTTTATTATTTTTATTTTTTATTTCTCTAATGCAAGACAATTGCAAAGAAGTAAATATGCTAAAGTGAAAATAATTAATGTAGTGCTAGAAAGTAAATATGGATAACTACCGATATTACCTCACAACAAGGGTACGGATTTTTAAGTCCTCCGGACAGGACTAGGTAGGAGAGAGTACTCACTTTTCAAGTGCATCATCTGGTCAAGGTGATAGAGACTCAGATGACTACTCTTGTGAGGGTGATGATGTTGCCTTCTCTTTCCATACTTATTTGGTCTGTGGGCTTGACTTTTGCAGAGTAGATTCTTCTTTTATAGGTGCTTCAAGTTCTTCAATTTCTTCATCCTCCCATTCATTCTATCGGGGTTGGTTCTCTTGTCGGCAGGATGATCAACGTCTCCTCCTACAGCGGTTCTTCTTTGGTTGCTCATAGGTAGTGTAACTATTAAAGTAATAGCGTACCTTTTGTCCTAGGAATTGGAAGTGAACTTGTCCAGATCTGACGTAGATGATCGCGTTGGTGGTGTTGAGGAACGGTCTTCTTAGGATGGTGGGTGTATCATCTTCTTCTTCTCCCATGTCCAGGACCATGAAGTTAGCAGGAGCGTAGTGATCTTGTATCTTGATCATGATGTCCTTTGCTATGCCCTCTGGGAATCGGATTGACTGGTCCGCCATCTGCAGCTGCATATATGTAGGATACAAGGGTTCATTACCAAATAAATATTCATATGTTACCTTGGACATTATGTTGACACCCGATCCAATATTGCAGAAGGTCTTGTGGAAGATTCTTTGCCCAGTAGTACACTCGATCGTTGGTACATGTTGACGGTCCTTAAGTACCAAATATAGTTATCAAATAAATAAAGAAAAGGATCCAAATGCAACCAACACCTAGACTTAGGGTTTTATCTGACAGAATTCCACGAGTTTTGGTGTTTGTCTGTTTCTGCAGGGGGTTATCAGAAAATACGGAGGAAAGGCCCACACGTCGGGTTTACATAGAGATAATAACGTGTTCACCGATTTTCTATCATCTAGAAGACTCCAGAAGCCACGAGATCGAACGGGAGGCCGAACGGGCCCGGAGGCAGGGCGCCCGCCCTGCTCCCTAGGGCGCCCGCCCTGGCCTGAGAGCCAATCAGGCTCCGTCTCGCGGATTATGCTCCACCGACCTAAGGGATCAAGGAAAACCGTGCGATTAATGTCGGTTTGATCCGACGGCCCACGTTCACTTGAGGGGGCTATATAAGCAGGACCCCTGGCCCCTGGAGGAGGCACTCCCTCATTCTCAATTCTTCAAACCCTAATCTCAGGAGGAGAGTCTCTGATCAAGCCCTAGAGCCACCACATCAACTAGATCTCTAGTATAGCATAGCTACATAGGATTAGAACTAGAAGGAGTCAATCTTCGATTGGTTTCTGGATCTGTCAAGAGGATTCTTGGTAATTCCTTTACTGTTCTTCATTGTTCATCTTTGTTCTTCAATATTATGAATACAACTTTGTTCTATTTCAATATATTGATTATGACTATGATCTACTTGTTTATGTTTGCGATTATATTGTTCTTAGTTTATCGTAGTTATACGCTTGGCTTAGTTAGATTGGAATTATATACATGTTTAGGATCGTATAGCGTTTATCCATCGGATCCATGGGTAAATGATAAATATTGTGTAGGCGTGGTGCTTAGACCATATTTATCTGCGATTGCACCTTATATGCCGGATCGTGGGGTGGTCCGCGATGGTGACAGCTTCGTTGGTTCTTATATAGTCCCCCTCCCGTGTGTAAGGCAGGCAGAGCAACATTATTACGGGGGAGTGATTGCTATGTTTCTCATCTTCCTTGATAATATCACTATGCATGGGCGTAGTCCTTTTTCGCAATGATTGCCAAGTGTACTTGCACTAACTATGATATGCTAGACTTTATAGTTAAGAATAACTTAGGAAATATCCTTGTAGTTCGTCCTAATACCATGCTAATGACTTGCTAGAATATCTGTTGAGGTGCTTCTCATTATTATATGTGGCTAGCTGATCAGATTAATTATCTTTGTCACCATTCATACTTTATCTATATTTTATGTGACACTTACCCCTGTATGCAAGAGATAGATGAATGCTCTCACTTATACATGCAATGATTGATACTCATTCCTATATTCCATTCCATAATCAACATTGATGTTAGTAATCCCTTCCCAGTGGTAAAAATATAAATAACGATACCTGGAATACTTCCCGGTTAAAATGCTACATCGGTATTAATCTGTGCGCTTGCAGATCTTATTTATTATTTATTTAGAAGAGCAGTTGCATATTTCAATACCGCGTCTCTCATGTCATGCTGGGGATGACAACTTGGCTTAAGTGGCATGAGGGATAGGTTCGGCATTTTTGGCGCCGTTATCAGAATTAGAAAACTAAGTCTACTTTTGGTAATGACGTTAAGAATGCCCAACAAGCATTTTTGGCGCCGTTGCCGGGGAAGGTTGATTTTCTAACAAGGAATGAATATGGAATTTGAGTCATCATTCGCATCATTAAGTGATTGAGATCATCAATTCTCCCATACAGATTTACCCCTGTATTTTTCCATTCTTATTGTTTTGCAGGGTGATGTATGAATAGAGGACATCTTCCAGAAAATTTTGTTGACAACCCCGAAGCATTAATCAGAGGGGCAAGAGCCAAGCTCAAGAAGTCAACACTTCGACGCAACACTTCATCCAATTCAGAAGACCACCGAAGTTTCATCCGGAATTTGTCAACAGAGTTCGCAGCCATGGCGAACAAGATGATCCGCGAGTTCTCAGCTCCCACTACGGACAACATCCGCACTGGACCTGCCGCGGCCATCGACAAGAACTTTGAGCTCAAGCCAGGGCTCATCAACATGGTACAAGCCAACCAGTTTTGTGGGAAGCCGCACGAAGATGCAAGTGCTCATCTCCAACACTTCCTAGAGATTTGCAGCACATTCACTATATTAGATGTTCCCAGAGACGCCATACTACTTTGCCTTTTCCCATTCTCACTATTGGGGAGAGCGAAGCAGTGGTTCTACGCGACGAAGGATAAGAACACTACGTGGGCACTCTGCTCTACGAACTTTCTGGCTAAGTTCTTTCCCATGGGCAAGACCAATACTCTCCGTGGGAAGATTACAAGTTTTCAGCAACAACATGATGAATCCGTTCCAGAAGCATGGGAGCGCTTTCAAGATTACATCCTAGAATGTCCCCATCATGGAATGGAAAGCTGGCTACTTATGCAGACTTTCTATCATGGGCTCATCACTAGTGCTCGTGAGACCATGGATGCTGCAGCTGGAGGCGCATTTCTATCACTCACCATACCACAAGCTACAGCCCTTGTGGAGAAGATGGCGTCCAACCAAGGTTGGAACGAAGAGAGGACTCAAACACGCAAGAAGGGTGGAGGTATGCACCAGCTCAAGGAGGTAGACATGATGTCTGCAAAGTTAGACCTACTCATGAAAAAGCTCGATGACAAAGCTGGAGACAAAAGAGAAGTCATGAACGTCTACGACTCTCACATGACTTGTGAGGAATGTGGAGACACTGGACACTCAGGCAATCACTGCCCTGAGATGCTTGAGGATGCAAGGTACATCAACAACAACAACAACTACAACCGTCCTCAACAAAATCAAGGTTGGAATCAACAGAGGCCTAACTACTCAGGTAACTACTCAGGTAATTATCAAGGTAATAACTCTTACAACAACAATAATAATTTTCCACCCCTGAGAGAGTTAGTGTCTAATCAAGGAAAGCTAATGGATAACTTGTCTAAGAAATTGGCATCCAATGATAAAATACTAGAAAACATAAATAATAGAATGGATAATTTCTCTACTACCATCAAAAACCAAATTAGCTTTAATAAAATGATTGAATCTCAATTAAATCAAATAGCTGCTGCTGTTCCTGCTACTAACCCCGGTATACCATCACAACCGGAAGGATTAGAATCTGCAAATCTTGTAGACATGTTTGATGCAGGTAACTATTGGAGTAATCCCGCTGTCGGAGTACATAATGACCTTCTGTCAGTCAAGAGAGGCGATCCAGGACGCCCCGTCATCCCGATCTCCATCGGCATGGTGGACTTCCCAGAAGCACTCTGTGACTTTGGCTCCAGCGTCAACATTATGCCCAGGGTACTCTATGAAAAATTCTTTACATATCCTTTATCAGAAACAACTATGTGTTTGCAGCTTGCAGATCGGACACTAAGCTTTCCTAAAGGAATATTAAAGAACATGTGTGTCCGAGTTGGTACCTCGTATGCTCCAGCTGACTTCGTGGTGATAGAGACCGGGTCCGATGAGAGGTCACCAGTTATTCTAGGAAGGCCATTCCTAAACACCTCGGGAGCTGTCATCTACGCGAGCGCTGCGAAGATCAACTTCAACATCAAGGGGAGGAAGGAGACGTTTTCCTTCAAGAACAAGATTACACAAATCCCAGAGCAACCCCAACATGAACCAAGGAAGAGGACCAACAGGAGGAACAAACAGAACAAGAACAACCAAGGATGGAACAAATCAGCTAAGATGGTCACTGCAGTTCAAGGAGGTCAAGATGGTCGACTCAAGTCGCCCTTCCTGAACAAGAAGGACGACCTAGGTATGCCAAGCATTGAGTGCTCAATCAATGGATACTCCTTTCAGAAGGCGCTCTGCGACACTGGATCAGGCGTCAACATAATGGCCACAGTCACCTATCAGCTCTTGTACGGGACCATGCCCTTAAAACCAACATACACTCAGCTCCAGATGGCAGATCAGACATCCCGAAAGGTCGAAGGTATAGTAACCGATGTCCCTGTTAAAATTAACGATCATTTTGTCCATACAGACTTTCAGATCATTGACATGGGAGACGACGAGTACGATCCACCCATCATCCTAGGAAGACCGTTCCTAGGCACCGTCAAAGCAATCATCTACATTGGAACCGGAGAAGTCCATATGCATTTCCCCTCTGAGAAGGTACGCCGCTACTTTAATGACCCTAACTATATAGTTGAAGATTCTAAGCAGGTCAGGACAAGAAGAAGGCGACGTAACCGTAACCAAAGGAGGCAAACCATCAAGGACATATGGGCAGACTATGAAGGAGAGGTCATAAGGCCCGAGGATACACAATAGGAGACCGAAGCACCAAGTCGGGTATGGAAGGCGAAGACAGTTACACAAGAAGAGGAGGCGCTGCCAGAACCACCGTCTACGCCACCCAAATCCTAGGACAACTAAAAAGAAAAGAAGTCCTATTCGGAGGACTTAAAAACACCGAACGCCATGCCAAGAGGTAAACTTGGTAGTTATCATTTTCCCTTTAATTATTGCTTAGTTAATCATGTTCTTTCTGTCTTAAAAAAAAGTTAAAAACAGTAAGCCCCATGTGAGTATGCGAGTGGCATAAAACCCATAAGTACATTCACTGTGGTGGCATAAAAAATAATAATAATATATATTTTTTCTATTCTATAAAAATGAAAATAAAAATAGAGAGTGACATTTACCAAGGAAGCTCAAACATGATAAAGGCTAGATATTTATGCTAACGCTTAATCAAGTTTCACGAAGCTTTGTTGTCTATTTGAGCTCCACAGAATTCAGGAAGACTAGCAGATGGAGGACATCCTAATCGTTGTCAGGGTGCTGCCGACATTCAAATACACCTCTGCACCTGCTAGCTACATCAGAAGAAATTACGTCAAGATCCAGCTTGGGGGAGAGCACCCCCATTTATCCCGATAAGTATTTTTATCTACATTTATACCTATGCTTTATTAAAATAAAAAGATGCATAATCATGAAAACCCAAATAAATATTTTGTGTTTATATATATTTGCTTAGTTTAATAAATAAATAAAGTAGCTATGCTAAACTGAATCTTGAAAATAAAACTCTAGCATGGATATGATGAATAGTTGCTCTGCCTAATTTTCAAATTTGTTCTCTCTCTAGTTTAGACATAACTGTTATAATTTAAAACTGGCTCTAAACCTGAACTAGTGGGAAGAGAACTTGATCTGAAGTTTAGGTTGTTAGCGGATATGATATGGGAAGGTTGAGCTGCTATTTATCTGTTCCTAGAGATGCTAGAATTCTGGAGAATTTTATCTTTGAAAATCTTTAAAATGTTGCATGATGAGTTCCTGTATGATGAGAGTTTAAATTCCTACCACAGCCATATATACATGCTTGTTAGAATAAGAGCCGCACTTTTACTACTTACTGCTTATGGGCATTGAGTGTGGTCAAGCTGTGTAGACCCTTAGGAACTTGTCATGTGGTTAAAATCAAGATTCACTTGCACGTTCACTCATACATGCTGCTTCTACTCCGGAAGTACGCATCCACATATATCCACTCATTTCCATCTCCAGATTCACCCAAAATTATTCTACTCTTGACCCGGGAGAGAATAGCCAAAAACATTATCCCATTCCTGTTATTTCCTGTGAAGTTAATGCTCAAGTCATTTCTACTACCACTTGCTATATTTTCAAAAGAGGGAGATTGCTCTAAAAAAATATATAAATACGAGGAAATAAAAAGGAGCAAGTGCTCGGAACCTCGAAGAAAGAAAAAGTGAGACGAGAGGTAAAAATGGACAAGTGTCCGACAGTAGAATTAGGGGTACAAGATACCCACCTGAGAGAAAAAAAAGAAGAAAAAAAAATATAGAGCATCTCATTCCCCTCAAAAGTTTTAAAAAGCAAGAAAGGTATGTATTCCCTCAAAAAGAGCATTAGACTTTTGTTATCACCATCATCACCATACACCACTCATTCACCACACATGCACATCTTGATTTGACTTATTGACTTGTTTCTCTGGATCCATGGTTTGACTATGCAATAAATGTTCTATGAGTATGTATATTGTATCTCCCACCTATGAGCTCCAGATATCAAAGCCTTATTAGAGTAGGGTGAGAGAGAAGGCAATGTCACTACGCCTTATACCATAAATACCACATACTTTGAGAGAGAAGGCATATACCATTACTGCCTTGGTAAGGATCCAGAAATACCACAAAAGAGAGACCTGAGAAAGTCATACAAGGAATCTCTGAGTTTTATTTGAAAATTTGCAAAAACTCCAGAGCTATAGCTGATCAAGAATAAGAGACATGGCGTTTGACTAGACCGTTCTATCTTTTAACCACTCAAGATGCAGGTGACGGTTGCAAGCCCCATGGTGAAAGGTAAAATGAGTAAGTTTTAAGTCTTGACAGTTTACTATAACTCAGGGATGAGACCTTATTTGAAAGCATATGTACCGTCAACGTTCAAAGGCGTTGCAGCAACTTCTGCTCCATAATGAGTCTATCCTTGCTCAGGGACGAGCAAGAGGTAAGCTTGGGGGAGTTTGTTGACGGTCCTTAAGTACCAAATATAGTTATCAAATAAATAAAGAAAAGGATCCAAATGCAACCAACACCTAGACTTAGGGTTTTATCTGACAGAATTCCACGAGTTTTGGTGTTTGTCTGTTTCTGCAGGGGGTTATCAGAAAATACGGAGGAAAGGCCCACACGTCGGGTTTACATAGAGATAATAACGTGTTCACCGATTTTCTATCATCTAGAAGACTCCAGAAGCCACGAGATCGAACGGGAGGCCGAACGGGCCCGGAGGCAGGGCACCCGCCCTGCTCCCTAGGGCGCCCGCCCTGGCCTGAGAGCCAATCAGGCTCCGTCTCGCGGATTATGCTCCACCGACCTAAGGGATCAAGGAAAACCGTGCGATTAATGTCGGTTTGATCCGACGGCCCACGTTCACTTGAGGGGGCTATATAAGCAGGACCCCTGGCCCCTGGAGGAGGCACTCCCTCATTCTCAATTCCTCAAACCCTAATCTCAGGAGGAGAGTCTCTGATCAAGCCCTAGAGCCACCACATCAACTAGATCTCTAGTATAGCATAGCCACATAGGATTAGAACTAGAAGGAGTCAATCTTCGATTGGTTTCCGGATCTGTCAAGAGGATTCTTGGTAATTCCTTTACTGTTCTTCATTGTTCATCTTTGTTCTTCAATATTATGAATACAACTTTGTTCTATTTCAATATATTGATTATGACTATGCTCTACTTGTTTATGTTTGCGATTATATTGTTCTTAGTTTATCGTAGTTATACGCTTGGCTTAGTTAGATTGGAATTATATACATGTTTAGGATCGTATAGCGTTTATCCATCGGATCCATGGGTAAATGATAAATATTGTGTAGGCGTGGTGCTTAGACCATATTTATCTGCGATTGCACCTTATATGCCGGATCGTGGGGTGGTCCGCGATGGTGACAACTTCGTTGGTTCTTATATAGTCCCCCTCCCGTGTGTAAGGCAGGCAGAGCAACATTATTACGGGGGAGTGATTGCTATGTTTCTCATCTTCCTTGATAATATCACTATGCATGGGCGTAGTCCTTTTTCGCAATGATTGCCAAGTGTACTTGCACTAACTATGATATGCTAGACTTTATAGTTAAGAATAACTTAGGAAATATCCTTGTAGTTCGTCCTAATACCATGCTAATGACTTGCTAGAATATCTGTTGAGGTGCTTATCATTATTATATGTGGCTAGCTGATCAGATTAATTATCTTTGTCACCATTCATACTTTATCTATATTTTATGTGACACTTACCCCTGTATGCAAGAGATAGATGAATGCTCTCACTTATACATGCAATGATTGATACTCATTCCTATATTCCATTCCATAATCAACATTGATGTTAGTAATCCCTTCCCAGTGGTAAAAATATAAATAACGATACCTGGAATACTTCCCGGTTAAAATGCTACATCGGTATTAATCTGTGCGCTTGCAGATCTTATTTATTATTTATTTAGAAGAGCAGTTGCATATTTCAATACCACGTCTCTCATGTCATGCTGGGGATGACAACTTGGCTTAAGTGGCATGAGGGATAGGTTCGGCATTTTTGGCGCCGTTATCAGAATTAGAAAACTAAGTCTACTTTTGGTAATGACGTTAAGAATGCCCAACAGTACACCAGGATCATCCTTTTTGGCAAGGAATGGTGGAGTGAGGAGGTGGTTGTACTCTAATCAAATCATGTTGATCATGTTGACTGTCTCTTCTGGCGACTGTCTGGCCTTGTTCTTCCTCCGTCTTCGGTTGTTCTTCTTCTTGGTCACTTCTAGCTCTTCGATCAAGTATGCCTTTTGTGGATGAGCAGGAGAATATAGCATGCGATCCTTGAATGAGAACTTCTTCTTGTCCTTGATCATGAAACAGATCTTGGCACTATCCGTGGAGATGATGGCCTTTGCGGTGCTCAGCAAAGGTCGGCTCAAAATGATGGGTGCCCTCTCATCCCCACCTGTTTCTAAGACCACAAAGTCTATAGGAACATATGATTGTCCCACTTGAATGATGGCATCTTCAAGTACTCCCTTGGGGTAGCAGAGTGACTAATCTGCAAGCTGTAACTGCATATTTGTGTACAACAAAGGATCTCCTAGAATTTTATCATAGATTACCTTAGGCATGATGTTGACACTTGCTCCAAAGTCGCAAACAGCTTCTTAGAAGATGTGAGGTCCAATAGCGATAGGGATAATGGGTCTCCCTAGATCACCTTTCTTGTCTTATTGTCGAGGAGTGAATAATCTATTTGCCTTCCCTCTGATGGTTGAGTGTAGTAGAAAGCTACGTTGTGAATATCGACAAGATTTGTAGTTTCTAAATCTTCCAGCTGCCCCGGAATCTTACCTTTGTCAGATGGATGAACGGCAGCTACCAACTGAGCTATTTGTGATTCTATCATTTTATTAAAGTTGTGCTGGTTCTTAATGGCAGAAGCAAAGCTATCCATTCTAGTACTTATGTTTTCTAGGATTTTATCATTGGAAGCTATCTTCTTAGACATTTTATCCATAAGTCTAGATTGACCAGCAACTAACTCTCTCAAAGGTGGTTGATTGAAATTATTGTAATTATTACCTTGGAAGTTACCTTGGTAGTTCGGCCTCTGTTGCTAATTCCATCCTTGATTTTGTTGAGGACGATAGTCGTTGTTGTTGATGTAGTTCACATCAATTATTGTCGTTATTACCTTAGAAGTTACCTTGGTAGTTCGACCTCTGTTGTTGATTCCATCCTTAATTCTGTTGAGGCGATAGTCGTTGTTGTTGATGTAGTTCACATCCTCTTGAGTTTCAGGGCAGTTGCTCCCTAAATGCCTAGTGTCGCCACACACTTCACACGTCATGCGAGAGTCATGAATGTGCATGACTTCTTTCTTCTCATTAGCCCGATCTTCGAGTTTGCTTCATCAGCAGGTCTATCTTGGCAGATAGCATGTCTACCTCCTTGAGTTGGTGCATACCTCCATCTCTCTTGCGAGTCTGAGTACGTTCTTCATTCTAGCTTTGGTTGGAGGCCATCTTCTCTACAAGAGCTATTGCGTCTCTGATGGTGAGTGATAGGAAAGCACCTCTAGTAGCAACATCTATTATCTCATGGGTGCTAGTGGTCAACCCATGGTAGAAAGTCTGCATAAGTAGCCAATTCTCCATCCCATGATGAGGACATTCTGCTATATAGTCTTAAAAGAGTTCTCATGCCTCAAGGACAGATTCATCATAATGTTGCTGAAACTTGAGATTCTCCCATGCAGAGCATTGGTCTTGCCTATGGGAAAGAACTTAGCTAGGAAGGTAGTGGAGTAGTTCTTCCATGTGGTGTTTCTCTCTTTGTTGGCGTAGAACCACTACTTTGCCTTTCCCAAGAGTGAGAATGGGAAAAGACAGAGTAGAATGGCGTCCTTGGGTACTCTCTTGATAGTGAAAGTGCTACAGATCTCCATAAAGTGTTGGAGATGTGCACTAGCATCTTCATGTGCCTTTCCACAAAACTGGCTGGCATGCACCATGTTGATGACAGCAGGCTTGAGCTCGAATCCATTATCTCCAACATCGACTGTAGGTCTAGTGCGGATGTTGGCTGTAGTTGGAGCAGATAATTCATGAAGAGTCTTGTTAGCCATAGCTTCAAATTCTAGTGTTAAGCTTCGCCTTGTACGGTTGTCCTCCAACTCTAAAGCTGATACTCTCTTAAGTTTAGCCTTAGTTCTCTTGAGTAGCGCTTTTGGATCATCAATGAAGTTTGTCGGTAGGTCAAAACCGGTCAAACATTACCCTGCATAAGATACACAAGTAGATAAAATAAGGGCAAGCCTGTTTGAGCTGAGGTCAATGGTTATTTCAATCACATCAATTAGTATAAGTTTATACTTCCTATGCTAGCTACCTTCCTCGACAATGGCACTAGAAATGTTTGTTGGTATTTATTAACTTGTCACTAGTTTTAGTAGCCACCTATTAATTACTACATCTCCTAGCATTACTAGTACTAGGTTGTCATCCCTAATGATGGTGCCAGAGATACTTGTTGGTACTACCTAGCATTACTACTAAGTAGATATCTTATTATTTCATGTGACTAGAAAGAATATAAAGATATGAATGAAAGGATTTGGCAAGCCGATAGATAATTATACCACTATAGCACTTCACCTGAGAGTATTTCAGGTATCATTATTTATATTTTACCACAAGGAAGGTGTAGCGTCGGACATGTATTGATAACTTATAACATTGATGCAGAAATAAACCACAACCAATCACTCTACTCATAACAAGGGTAAGTCACAAGATAAGATATATATATGATAAGCATTGATCAAGTATAATGACAAATCACTTAGAGCACTCATATCTATAATATTAGCATGGTCAGGTGGAATATTAGAGGAATAATTCCTAAGTCATTCTTAATTACAAGTCAAAACATACATTGATTAGTGCAATTACACCTAGTAGTCATTGCTAAGATCACCATTATATCTATGCATAAGGGGCATTACTTAGGGAAGTTTAAGAATAGACCTTGCCCTTCCTTTGTAATCGGGCCCTACTTCTATGACCTATATTCGTGGAGTGGACTACAAAGGACTCAACGGTAGTATCACACCCCTGATCTACCACATGACCCAGAATATAGAGTGTATTCATAGGTAAATAGCATATAAGAACCACACTTACATGATCTCTACCACCCACCACGTGTACTTTGGAGTAAGCTCTATATGAACTTATGCCTAAATATAATAATAAACCAACTATACTAAGTATATAATCAAAGTAAACGATGAACAATGCAACCTTGAACATGAATAAGATGAATATTAATATTGTCATAACAATTGTAGCAAGCATATAAAAGTAATGGAGATACAATGAGAGAGGAGTACAAAGATTATACCGAACCACGCTCTTAACAATGTCGGGAATCCAAGCGAAGATATGCTTGCCTCCCTCTAGACCTAGCCTAACTAGCTATGCCCTAGAAACTAGAGGAGCTCTGAGGATGATTAGGGTTTTTGTCTTCTCAAATGACTTATGCCTTAGGGGGGCTGGGGTTCGCTTATATAGCCTAGAGCATGCAACGTGAGCCCTTGGATCAAACCGACTTAAGGAACGGCGTAGATGCAACCTAGGAGTCGGTGGGGAACTGCCATAGCAATTGGGAGACTGACAAAGGGGCCCATAGACAGGAGATTAGTCCTGGAGTCTTCTAGAACCTTCCCACATAGGTTTCATGGTGGAATTGCGTTATTACTTCTGACATGTAGGTCCGCCTTGACAGTTTTCTAGACATACCCTGCAGAAATCATAGATTCACCAAAACTTATGGAATTTGTTAGTTTAAGTCCCTAGACCTATGTTGGTGATCTCAATTATGCCCTTATACATGTTATGTTGATGGTTTAATATGGTTGTTAACTATTGTCAACAGCCATCAATAGTTTAGTTAGGCCATAACTTGCTCGTTTTAGCTCTGATTTTGATGGTTCTTGTTCCCATGAGTTTGTCTTGATGCGTTGATTTATTTTGAGAGCTTGTTTACCCCTACTATATGTATTGGTGTACTATTTTATGATTAAATGCATGTTTGCTTGCATGTTGTGCTCTCGTGTGTGATGCTTGATGCATATAGAGGACAATCCGTTCGTGGGTGATAAGGAGCAGGGTTCCTGAGGAGTTTGACTAGGCTATGCTTGGACAAGGCAAGTGCAGGCTCCATTCGATCATATTGTTTACCTATTCACTATTTAATTCACATTTACATTCAGTGCATGTGTCTTAACTTTGTAAACCCTAAGGACCTGACTAGCCCTTTTATACCTTCCTTGTTATGCCTAGGGTTCATATCATGGGTAGTGTAGTTATGCTTAGCTACTCCACCCATGCTGATACATGAGGATGAAAGTAATATTGACTAATGGCTTATTGCAACAATGGTTGAAAGATGCTTTTGTAGCAACTTGGTTTACAGTTAAGGGGGAATGAGTACTTGAGCCCCTCCCTTTTTTGGGGCTACTCATGTCTGCTCTCCTTAAGGACCGATTTGTGGAGCGACCACTTGAGACAAACCGTACATCCTCAAGCCACATGGCTTTGACTTGACATACTAGCTGGATCTCTTCTAGTAGTGTGTTGCTTATCGGGTAGGTGCAAGAGGGGAACTTAGGTAATGAATATTAAGTCATGGTAGTCTGAGTCCCGTTGCTACGAGGACGGTTAATATGCACCTTGGTTGAAGCCTTAGCGGGTTGCACCCTACTATTAGAACTTGTGAATAGTCTCATAATGAAACCCTACCTGCTCACCTCGGTAGTGCTTTGGGGGCTGATCTCCCTCGGCATGTGGGAATCATGACTTGAGGTTAAAGCTGTACACCTCTGTAGAGTTTATAAACTAATATATCAGTCATGCTCATGGATACAAGCAGCTCAGATCCTCACATGATTAGAATTGAATCCACTAGATAGATGATGATGGTTCTCAGATGGAGGTTGATACCTCGGTTATGATAATGATATAATGTTGTTTCTCACTCTTTAATAATGGTTGGGATCTTTCAGTCACTGTAGTAATGTAGGTTACATTAATAAAGTATTGCCAACTAAAATGCTAATCTACAGTAAGCCCAAGTCAGCTATTCATTTGTTTAACATTTATTTTCACCTGTACTTGCTAATTACGACATGTGCTCTTGCTATATCTAGCAAAATAGAGGTAGCTTAGAAGAACAAGACTAGGAGGAGTTTCTTGAGGTTCTACCTAGGTGTTAGGCGCGTGTTCCTGTCGTCGACCTTCTTGTGGCGAGGTGTAGCCACTATGATGCCGTTGCCATTGCTTTATTTATTCATCAAACGTTATCATTTATGTTTTCGCTAGATTCTGATAAAGGCTTGTAATAATGATACTTGTACTTGTTTACACTCTTTTATATGAACATTGTGTACTGAACCATTAATGATGTCATTGCATGTGTGGAAATTGATCCTGACACACATGTAATATGCGCCTTGTTTTATCCTTCAAAATCAGGTGTGCTAGAAGTGGTATCAGATCTGTGTTGATCATAGGATGTGCAGCCTAGTTAGAAACAGTTGTTTAAGCTTTAATTCATAATCCCCTTGCGTGCCTTTTTCAATTAATATCTTAATTTACCTGTTTACTTCATTTGTTATCATTGTCCTGCATTTATTACCTTACTCTTGTTATCATTGTCATCTTGCATGACACCTTACTTCATTTATCACGTCTTGCATTTATCCTCATGTCATTTATTATCTTCATTCCACCCCTAACATCTCATTTTGTCCTTTTATGCATACCATAAATCATATGATCCTCATTTTTTCCTTATATCATTCCTATCATTCTCTTCATATTCATTCTTTATCATATATTTATGAGTTGTTAATCATCTTTTGCTTCTTTATGTTCTTATTCATATCATTAGATGGTTTACAACTTGTTGATACCTGCCGCAAGAGCTCTGTGCCCTACCGCCCTACCCATGCTGTGGAGTTCCCTCTGAGGGCAAACGTGGACCACTACTACTTCACTTGCTGCCAGTAGCTAGATGATGGGACTAATCTCCAGCAAGGGGGCATGCGAACTACTAGGCACTGGTGGCTTAGCAGCAGGCTGAGAACCAAGCTAGGCGCCAGGCTCCCCGCCAAGGAGCTAGAGGAGACCCTGATGATGATGGTGATGACTCTGATGATGACGATGACGGAGATGGTGGCAACAACCCAGGACCAGGGGAACCCTCCCAATGCTCCCAATGGATGGACTGTGATGCTCTGTACCAGTGATGGTGGAGAATGCTTCTTCCATCACAAGCTGATGGATCTTCACCAATAGTATGGCCATGGGATGTATGCTATGGAGTACTAGAGTGAGCACTAGAGCCACCCCAACTACTAGAGCTACTGGAGGGTCTGTGCTCATGTTGGAAGGCCTAATGCAGTTCTGAGAGCTCTTCGAGTGGTGTATGTTCATGAAGCCCCTGTTCCTAGGGCCACTCAGATGGTGTCCATCAGTGATGTAGCTCACTAGGCGCAGTACTCCTACCATGACCACTTCTTCCACATGATCAGCTAGGATGAAGATCGCTACTATCCCCACAGGCACCGTGGATAGCTTGCAGCGAGGATTGCTTCTACAGCTACAGAGGAGAATGACAGGATGATACCTACTATGGAGCTATTGGAAGTGACCAACATAGAGCTAAATGCTTCTTTGACTAAGATCAAGCAGTTGCACCAGTAGCAATAGGAAGACAAGAGGAGGATCATTGAGTTGGAGGGCTAGCTATCAGGACAGACACCACCCCCACCTCTTTGGCCTACCCTTTCCCCGCCTTGTCAGGATCCACACTATGGAGCTCCTAGTGGTTAGATTAGGGTTGATTAGGAGATGCCCTTTCATGTAATAAATAAATGCCATGTTTAGAACATTTGAGTGTCATTTAGCAACGTGAGTCATTAGTCAGTCATGTGCTATAGTGTGGTTTGCTTGAGTTGTGCTTGAGAACTTGATTATTATTATGCTTATGTGTGATTGCTTCTTTGTAATGAGTGCGATGGATTGTGGGGTGGTGTCCACAATTTCATCAACCAAGATTATGATATTTTTGGGTTATCGGTCTCTTATGTCATGTTTTATCATATCTTATGTGGCTTTATCATAATTATGATATCTTATCATATCATGTGCACTATATGTTCGTGACAACTACAAGAGTTGTTATATTGTACTGGTTATCTGTCAATTATTATGAGAATGTGGGATATCTGTAGTTTACCTATTATGAGAAGAATGTTGTACATCTGCAATTTTTATACACAGAGCAATTACATACTTGAACTGCATGTGCTACACACTACTACTTTCACACTAGATGCCTTAGACCAGGAGTGGTGATGTTGGTGACCAGAGTGCCCACAATACCAAAAATGGTAACCCACCACCGCCACCTCCTCAAATGACTATGGAACAGCTGGTGGCCATACAGACCTAGCTGATGCAATGCAGGGCCCACATGATGATAGTGATGAACCAGAACCAGACTCAGAACCAAGGAAGGAATCAAGCACTTGGCTGGCTAAGAGACAAGCATGGGGAGTTTGTGGAGGGACACCTACCATTCTTCTCCCACAACACCGAGCCCCTGCAAGCTGACGACTAGCTAAAGTCTATGGAGAGGCAGCTCATCATTGCATAGTGCAATGACAGGGAGAAGGTCATGTATGGTTCAAGACAGCTTCTAGGAGCAGCGCTCGACTGGTGGGAAGCATATAGCTTTGCATAGGAGGACCCTAATGCTATCACATGGAATCAGTTCAAGGAGGTTTTAGGGTGCACCATGTGCTTGCCAGTCTCATCAAGCTGAAGGAGTTCTTGGCTCTAAAGCAAGGCTCCATGACTGTCTATGTGTATCATGACAAGTTCACTCAATTGTCACGGTATGCCCCCAATGAGGTTGAGAAGGATGACTAGAAGCAGGAAGACTTCCTAGAGGGACTCAATGATGGCCTATAGTTCATGCTATTGAGCACCACCTATGATAGTTTCTAGGAGATAGTGGATAGGGCACTCGTACTAGAAAGCAAGCATCGCAAGATGGAGGAGAAGAGGAAATCCAACTTTCCTCAGCAGCAAGCCAACAACAGTCGCCCTCGCTTCAACAACCAGTAGGGTTTCCAACCCTACCGTACTTATCAGGCAATTAACTAGGGACATAATTAGAATCAGTGCTATAACAACCACTAGTTGTAGTGTCCTAACAATCATGTGCCCCCTCAGCCTGTACCTAACAATGCTTAAGGACAAGGCAATATTAACCCTGCACCTACTAGTAACACCTGCTTCAAGTGTGGTGCAGTGGGACACTATGCCAACGGCTACCCCAAGAAGCAGATGCAGAATGATCTGTAACCTTAGGGATGCAGGGGACACCTTAGGCTATGACAGAAAGTTCAGAATGGAAGGGTGAATCTTATGAAGGTGGATATCGCTGAGGTGGCCTAAGATGTCGTGCTTGGTATGTTTCTCATCAATTCATACCCTGCTATAGTTTTGTTTGATACTGGAGCATCTCATTCTTTCATTAGTGCATGAATTGAAGCAAGACATGGCTTAGCCACTTGCACTATGAAAAATGCCATGGTAGTCAAGTCACATGGGGAAAAATGAATACTGATGTCATGTGTCCTGGAATTAGTATTAAAATAAGAGGGGTAGACTTTCCTGCTAGTCCTAGCATACTAGAGTCATAGGGGATTGATGTGATTCTAGGGATGAGATGGCTTACTAAATGGAAGGGAATCATACAGTGTGTTGAGAGGAATATGTCTCTGACAGCCTGTAACGGGGATAAGGTTGAAGTTACAACAACTATACTATTAGATCACAAGGGAGTGTTGACTCATTTGAGCAGTGGAGCAGCCAAAGATATCAGGGTTGTGTGTGAATATCTAGACATATTTCCTGATGACCTGCTAGGTATGTCACCTAAACGAGAGATAGAGTTTATCATTGAGTTGTTACCTGGTACTGCACCTATATCTAAAAGACCTTATAGAATGGCTATTAATGAATTATAAGAACTTAAGAAACAATTAAGGGAGTTACAATCTAAAGGGTATATTCATCCTTAGTTCTTCACCTTGAGAACCCTAGTTATCCTTGTAGAGAAGAAGGATGAATCACATATAGTGTGTGTAGATTACCGATCACTAAATGAAGTAACAATTGAATTGAGGACTTGTTTGATCAGTTGAAGGGTGTCTACATCTTTTCTAGGATTGCCTTGAGATCAGATTATTATCAATTGAGGATCTGGCCAAGTGACATTTCCTAAGACTGCATTTACTACTAGATATGGGCTCTATGAAAATATGGTTATGTCATTCGGTTTGACCAATGCTCCTGCTTACTTTATGTATTTGATGAATAAAGTTTTTATGGAATATCTCAATAAGTTTGTCATGGTGTTTATTGATGATATCCTAGTGTACTCCAAGAATGAGGAAGAACATGAGGAACACTTGAGGCTGGTCTTACAGAAATTGAGGGACCATTAGTTATACACTAAGCTAAGTAAGTGTGAGTTCTAGCTGAAAGAGGTTTATTTTCTTGGGCATGTTATACCCAATGGAGGAGTTGTTGTTAATCCAAGCAAGAGGACGTGCTTAAGTGAAACCACCTCAGACAGTTGGTGAAAGCAAGAGTTTCTTGGGAATGGGTGGTTACTATAGGAGATTTATTGAGTGTTTCTCCAGTATTGCTAAGTCGATGATCGCTTTGTTAGAGAAAGGGAAGGAGTTCAAGTGGACTGACAAGTGCCAAGCCAGTTTTGATAAATTGAAGAAGAGATTGACTACCACAACTATTCTAACTCAAATACATATTCACTCAGAGTGACTTAAATCTGAGGCAGAGACAATGGTTGGAGCTGAACAAAGATTATGAGCTAGAGATTCATTATCATCATGGTAAGGCCAAATTTTGTGGAAGATGCTCTTAGTAGGAAGAGTTAGATGAACATGTTGGCAGCTACAGAGTTACCTCCATAGTTGATAGCTGAGTTTGAGTATCTCAACCTGGGTGTTGACGATGGTTATCTACCATAATAAAGGGTTAAAATAAATATATAAAGGGCTAATAAATGATCACCAACATAGGTTTAGGGTGTCAACTAATGAAATTCCACGAGTTTTGGTGAATCTATATTTTGCAGGGGGTTATCAGAATAATTCAGGAATTGATATCTTCCACGAGAAGGAACTCACATCAATCGGCCTAATCTCCATGTCACGAATACGCAAGAGGCTTCAAGAGGACACCAGAGGACTCCACAAGGAGGGCCACCACGAGGTGCCACCAAGTGGGGCCGACCGGCCTCAACCCTAGGTCGACCGGCCCCTGGCCGCCGCCCCTCGGCTCCTTCCTTTGCAAGCTACTTCAACCGCCTCCAAGGATGCATCCTAACCCTACGTAAAGGTCGGTTTGATCCAAGGGCCACAGTTCCATGCTCTGAGCTATATAAACGAGGCCCTAGACCCCCCTTCAAAGGGGAATTCATTCAATCAATCATCAACTAGAAAGCAGAAGACCAACCAGCAACTCTCATCTCCTTAGAGCTCCATCAGATCTAGGCATAGCTAGATTAGAATTAGAAGTAGAGGAGTCAAGCAGCCTTGGGCTCCAGATCTAGTCAAGAGGAGCTTGGTAAATCCAGTTCTTCTCTCTTGTATCAACATTGTTCTTCAGATATTCATCTAGTTCATCAGTTCTTCTAGTTCTTGATCTAGTTCATGTTCTAGTTCTTCATGTTCTAATTGTTTATGTTCTAGTTTGTAATTGTTCTAGTTCATCATTGTCTAGTTCTAGTTCATTGTTCTTGATCATTATTCTTGATACATTAGATATGATCTTGTTCTTAATCTATATTATATCCTTGATTATTATGAGATTAGTCTACTTTGATTATATATTTGGCATAGATAGTTTATCATTATGTTTATACACATGTTTGCAAAGCACTCACCTTATTGAGTCATGGGTGGGTGGTCAACATTGTGTATGTGTGGTACTTATACACTGTTTACCTGCAAATGCACTCTATACTCTGGGCCATGTGGTAGATCGCGGGTGTGACATTCCTATTGAGTCATTTGTAGTCCACTCCCCGAGTGTAGAGCTTAGTAGAACACGGTCTCATTACTTAGTTGTTACTCTGTTTCTCAGCTTCGTAATGGAGATGTTCCTTGTTTATGGATATGATATAACCTAGCCAATGATTGTCTGATATAATTACACTAATCAATGTAGATTATGACTAATAGTTAACGGATTACTTAGGAGTTATTCTCTTACTTTATATTCTGATCAATGACTTGCCATAGTAGTACTGCTCTAAGGAATATCATCTGAATGGTCTGATTATCATATATTTTTATCTCTTTTTATTTGATTGATTCCTGTTTGAGAGTAAAGGATAGTGATTTCGAATATTCATATCACATGTATAGAGTATCCTTTAATTAATATGTGCCCCTCTGTTTGTTCTCCTTTGGTTAAATATAAATAACGATACCTAAGATAAACCTGGGTGAAATGCTGCAATGGGTGTATTTATCTGTGCGCTTGCGGATATATACTTTAATATCTTTATATAGTTAAGTGGCATGAGTACAATACAACCACACTCTTGGTGTCATGTTGGGGATGACAACCTAACGCGAGTGATGCTAAGAATTGTCAACATCGGGTTTTGTTGCTAATACTTAGGGAGCTTCTATGGATGCTGAGCTGACACTAGAGCAGGAGATCCAAGATGGTTAGAAAGAGGATGAGAGGATCCAAGAAATTGTTGAGCTACTCAAGAAAGTCAAAGCTCTAGGGTTCAGAATTGATCCTGAGGGGTCAGTCTGTCACACCCATTTTTAAGAACAAAAATAGGATGCATAAAGTACTCATGTGCGTCCCAGGACATGATCGCACACACAAGTAGACAAATTACATAGTATCATCACAGTGCTTATTACATAACGAATAAGTATTTAAGACATAGTCTTGAACAATAGATAATAATAACTAATAGTAATCTCCAGCGAAAACTCCACACAGGGACACGGTTGACTGGTTGACACCAAGACTAGTACTCATTACGATAATCTTCCTCATAATCTTCATCTGTTATGGTGGAAATAGCAAGAGTGAGTCCATGTCGAACTCAACAAATATAACACAGGGTTCATGAGGCTCAAAAGGCTAGACACTGTTTAACTGCGTTTAGCTTTTAATCATATAATTAGCAGTTGAATAGCATCAAGATAAACCGCTTCCCATTAAAGAACCAATGATCAATTGTAATAATGATAACGAATAGCATTAACATGAGCATAATATAATCAACAATAATTAAGCATGATATAACAATTATGATTAACTATTCCATAAGAATCCCCAAGGCCGCTCGTATCCGTGAGCACGGCTAGTATACCAGCTTTTAACTCTGTGCAGAGGTGTACACTTTCACTGTGAGTCATGATTTCCAAATGAGTGGGGAGATCAAGCCCAAACACCCGAGAACCATATAAAGCCATTCAAAAGTTCGTCTAACAAGTTAGGGCCATTAGATTCACTCGGCAGGCAGATGTAGAACCCCCCTTCCCTGTGGCACAACAACCGCAGCCTATACACACTAGGCCAGGGGCTCGCACTACACCCAACGTGGCAAGCCTTTCTTACGCCATTTAAGGTAACCACTAACAAGCTAGAAAAGGTCTCTTGAACAACTAAAGCCAGAGCCATATAGCCCTCACAGCTGTACTGTATATCCCGGTTATCACTTACAGATAAGTCCTTATGGAGAGAAACCAGAGCATCAAAATAATACACATGCTCTAGCCCCCTTTTAACAGTAACAAAATCATCTTACTGGTTGATTGCTTAATCCATTAATCAAATTACAAGATCATTGTTCATAGTTTAAGCACTAGCAGTATCTACCCATATGCATTCCCAAGGTTGACAATGAATCAAGATAACAATCACTAAGTTATAATCTCTATGGTTGTCAAGGTAAGCACATGCATATGTATGATAATTCAATGTATAGGTAACAAGGATAGTCCTGTGTTATACTTGCCTTGATCAAAGCTCTCCAAATGATACTGCTGACTTGGCTCAAAGTAATACTCCGAATCGTCCAGATACTGCTCACCTTCTATACTCGATCATCAATCAACAACATACATGCATCCAATCAAACATACACGAAGCAAACAAAGAGATATAATTAGAACAGTACACCAACAGTAGCAAAACAGTAATAAAAGTTTATAAAACTCTTCTACACATTTCTACGATCACACAGACGCAAAGATCACCAAATTCGGAGTTAAAACGTGAAAGTTATGAATTTTCTAAGATTTCCTATAGATAAATAAATACTTAATTATAAACTCGAAAAATAAATTATCAAAACTAACTTTACAACTACACTAACATGTAGAGCTAGCAATTACGAACCTAACGCAACTTGAACGGATCAAATCGGAGTTAAAACGAAGTTTTTATGACCAAAACAATTCTAGTGGCAAAACTGTAATTTCCTGAAAACGTATTTTTGATTAAACCGGAAGAAAATATGCTTTCAAAACGCGAAAACGCATTTTCAGAAATACGCTATGGACCGCGGTTTGATTACTAAAAAGTTAGGGGGCTCTTTAGAAAGTTTGCCATGTGAACCGGTATGTTCTAATCCTGATCGTTGATTCACGATCGGACGGCCACTATTCGATCCAAGAGAAAAAAATAGAATCCCGGCCATCTCTTCCAACGCTGGCCGCCGGCCACCATTACCGCCCCACGCCACCTCGCCAGAGACAGCCAAACTCGCGACTCAGACCACCAATCGACCCACGAACTGTCCCAAATGAAAAAGAACCTTCTCCCGAACTCACCTAGGGTCTTGTCTTAGGCCGAAAGAACTCGTCGGTGATGCTCTACCCGAATAGGCGGAAATCCTCCCCCCTGTGAAATCCCGACGTCCAAATATGAACTCTTAGAACAAAAAGGAAGAAAATAAGGCTACTACGTACACATCACCTCAAGACAAAAGCACCCGCACGACGTTTGATAGCAAGGAGGCGGCTACTGTCGAGCTCAACCGCGGCGGCCTTGACTTCAACCCGACGAGATCCAAACCCACCTTCCGACAACGAAGCTATGAACTAAGGCAACGCGTGAAAAGAAAAACGGAACGCGGGGGTCATCACGATCTTATAGACATACACGGCTTGCGGTCCAAGGCATTGAAACGGAGGAAATCGAATCCCATCGGTGATAGAGTCCGCCTCGGCCATGAACCGGAGATGGAAGAGGATACTGACAAGGGGGCCCGGTTGGTCAGCGAAACCAGGAGGGAGAAGCGCTGCCGCTAACTCGGGCCGACTGGATGCTCGTCTGCTGGGCCGGCCCACCGACACGGCCTGCCACAACGCGAGCGCGGAAGCGGGCTCAGCAGCTGGGCCGCCGGCCAACAGACAGGTAAGGTGTTCTTTTTTTTCCTTTCTTTCTTTATTAATCTATTTTCCAGAAATCTTTTTCCAATGAAATTTTCTCAACCAAACAACTAAAATAAATCCACACCACAAAATAAATTAAATGCAACAGCATGAATGCAGCACCAAATATTTTCTTAAAAATTTTAATTTGCCATTAATTGTTATCTAATTTATTCAAAATTCATTTTCTCTAAAATTTGGATGTTACAAATTCTACCCCCCTTAAAAGAATCTCGTCCTCGAGATTGGACTGCTTACTCAAACAACTGCGGATATGATTTCCTCAATTCATCCTCTCTTTCCCAAGTTGCCTCTGCCTCTAAATATCGATTCCACTGCACCTTGCACATTTTAATAACCCGACTTCGAGTAACTCTCTCAGCAGTCTCTAAAATCTTAATCGGAAACTCTTCATATGTAAGATCCTCCTTAACAGTCAATTCTTCTAAAGATATCTGCTCCTCAGGCACCCGTAAACACTTCTTAAGTTGTGAAACATGGAACACATTATGCACTCCAGATAGATTCTCAGGCAACTCTAATTGATAAGCAACTTCCCCACATCTAGCAATAACTTTAAATGGTCCAACATACCTTGGTGCTAATTTGCCTTTCATGTTAAACCTCTTCACACTTCTCACAGGTGACACCTTCAAATAGACATAATCACCTACCTCAAAAACTAGATCTCTTCTCCTAATATCAGCATAACTCTTCTGACGAGACTGTGCCACCCTCAAATTCTCACGAATCACTCGTACTTGATCTTCTGCGTTTCTAAGAACATCTGTACCAAACACCTGAGATTCACCTGTCTGATCCCAAAACAATGGAGTTCTACACTTACGTCCATACAAAGCTTCAAACGGTGCCATCTTAAGACTCTGTTGATAACTATTATTATATGAGAATTCTGCATAAGGCAAACTCTTATCCCAACTAGTTCCATATTGCAATGCACAAGCTCTCAACATATCCTCTAATACCTGGTTGGTCCTTTCAGTCTATCCATCTGTCTGTGGATGATATGCTGTACTAAAATTCAATTTTGTTCCCAAAGATTCATGCACAGCTTTCCAAAAATGCGACGTAAACTGCGATCCTCGATCAGATACAATCTTCTTTGGAACTCCATGTAAACATACTATTCTTTCCATATACAACTCTGTCAATTTTGGTCCATGGTAAGTAGTCTTAACTGGTATAAAATGAGCAACTTTGGTTTACCGATCTACTATTACCCAAATAGAATCATAACCTCTCTGAGTACGCGGTAACCCCACTATAAAGTCCATACCAACTTCCTCCCACTTCCATTTAGGAATCTTCATTGGTTGCAACAATCCAGCAGGTCTCTGATGCTCTGCTTTCACCCTCTGACAAGTATCACACAATGCCACATACTCAGCCACATCTCGTTTTAATCCAACCCACCAATATTTCTGTTTAAGATCCAAATACATCTTAGTACTACCAGGATGAATAGAATAAGCTGACTCATGAGCTTCGCGAAGAATTGCCTGTCTAACAGTTTGATCCTCAGGTACACACAGCCTCTTTCCAAACCACAAAATCCCATTATCATCCATTCGAAAGCCTGGTGACTTACCAATCACTATATCCTCCACTATCTTCTTTAGTTTCTCATCCTTCAACTGACCCTTGTAGATTTCTTGCTCTAAAGTAGGCTCTATCACTAATTCCATTGTATTAGTAACAATTCCCAAATTCAAATATTCAAATTCAGCACATAACTCCCTAGTCATAGACAATGTTCGTATCTCATTGGCATAACTTTTCCTACTAAGAGCATCAGCTACTACATTAGCCTTACCAGGATGATAGTGTATCTCAATATCATAATCCTTAATCAACTCTAACCATCTGCGTTGCCTCAAATTCAGATCTGACTGAGTGAAAATATACTTCAAACTCTTATGATCAGTGTATATATCACTCTTATGTCCAATCAAATAATGTCTCCAAATCTTTAAAGCATGAACTACAGCTGCTAACTCCAAATCATGCGTAGGGTAATTCAACTCATGCTTTCTCAACTGCCTAGATGCATAAGCCACAACTCTGCCTTCTTGCATAAGAACACATCCCAAGCCTTGACGAGAAGCATCACAATAAATAGAAAACTTCTTACTCAAATTTGGCAAAACCAAAACAGGCGCTGTAGTCAACCTCTTCTTCAATTCCTCAAAACTAGTTTGACATTTATCAGACCACACAAACTTGGCATTCTTCTCTAATAGAGATGTCATAGGTTTAGCAAGTTTAGAAAACCCTTCAATGAACCGTCTATAATATCCAGCCAATCCCAAGAAACTGCGAATCTCGCTAGCATCAGTAGGTGGTTTCCAATTCAATACATCCTTTACTTTACCTGGATCCACTGATATCCCTCCATTAGAAACAATATGACCAAGGAAAGAAACTTCCTTCAACCAAAACTCACATTTACTTCGCTTCGCATACAGTTTATGCTCTCTAAGTTTCTGCAATACCAACCTCAAATGTTCAGCATGCTCTACCTCTGTCTTGGAAAATACCAGTATATCATCAATAAACACTACCACAAACTTATCCAAATATTCCATGAACACCTTATTCATCATGTACATAAAGTATGCAGGTGCATTGGTCAATCCAAATGACATAACAGTATACTCATACAATCCATACCTTGTAGTAAAAGCTGTCTTTGGAATATCAGAGGCACGAATCTTCAACTGATGATAACCAGAATGTAAATCAATCTTAGAGAACACACAAGCACCTCTCAACTGATCAAACAAGTCATCAATCCTGGGCAAAGGGTACTTATTCTTGATAGTTACCTCATTTAGTGACCGATAATCAACACACATCCTCTGACCGTCATCTTTCTTATCAACAAAAATAACTGGTGCTCCCCAAGGTGAAGAACTAGGTCGAATAAAACCTTTATCTTGTAATTCTTTAATTTGTTTCTTAAGTTCTTCTAATTCATCTACTCCCATCCTATATGGTCGTTTGGCTATAGGTGCAGTTCTAGGAAGTAATTCAATAAGAAATTCAATGTCTCGGTCAGGTGGCATACCTGGCAATTCATCAGGGAAGACATCCGGAAATTCCTCAATCACTGAATTCTCTTTAATAGCATCTTCAAGCTGATTCACCACAGCGGTTGGTTGCTTCTGCACTGCTACATCCACATTGATTTTATCTCCATTAGGTGTAGTCACAACTACCACTTTCTGCTGACACTGAATCTCTGCCTGATTTTGCTTCATCCAGTCCATACCCAATATCACATCAATACCAGATGTCCTCAACACTATAGGAGTTATCTTAAACTCTAACCCCCTTAAAATCATACTAATTGGAAGACAACGATTACTGGTTTGCATGGTACCTCCAGGTGAATTTACTAAGAGAGGTTCTTTCATAGCTAGCATGGGTATACTATGCATTTTAACAAAAATGTTGGATATGAATGTATGAGATGCTCCAGAGTCAAAAAGAACAGTTGCGGGAGTGGAATGTACATTGAACGTACCAATCATAACTTCTGGTGCATCATGAGCTGTATCAGAAGACACGTGATTCACCCTTCCAGTACCAGATTGCCTCTGGTTGCTCTTCTGGCTCTGAGGAGTCTGCTGGTTCTGCTTCTCAGGACAATTGTAAGACATATGTCCCTCTTTTCCACAAACAAAGCATCTAGTAGGCGTGCTGGGAGCACTATTCTTCATGGGGGTAACATTGGGATTTCCAGTGCGAGGAGTCTGTTGCCCAGTCTACTGATACTGTTGACGCTGTGGATATAATGAACGCTGCTGCGACTGATTACTTTGCCAATTTTGGGACCACCTCTGATTCGGATTGCGATTCCACTGGCTAACCGGTCCCTGAAACTTCTGATGAAAACCATGCTGAGAATTTGTGCATTGACGGTTGTTGCTTCCTGAGCTTTGTACCTTCATCTTCCTCTTCCTGTCCATCTCTCTGCGCTCATTATCAAGCACAATAGCTTTATTCACCAGCTCTTAAAAACTAGCATAGTTATTCTCCTTCAATTGCAAGCGAAGATCATAATAAATTCCCTTCAAGAAAAGATGCTGCCTGTCTGCATCTTCCCTCACTTCATTAGGAGCATAGCGAGCCAACTGGGTGAACCTGTCATGATATTCACTAACGCTCATCTGTCCCATCCTATGGTTTCTGAATTCTTCCTGCTTCAGCTCAATTATACCTTTAGGAATATGACGAGCTCGAAAATCTCTAACAAACTCATTCCAAGTGATAGGAGGAGCATTGTTAGGGCGTGCAGCTTGATATGACTCCCACCAAGTCTGAGCTGTCCCATGTAACTGACCAGATGCATATAACACCTTTTCCATATCATTGCATTGGGCTATATTCAGCTGTTTCTCCACTGCCCTCACCCAATCATCTACCTCTAAAGGATCAGCAGCATGAGAAAACACTGGAGGGCGTCCCTTCAAAAATTCTCCACGTTTGTCCCTTACTTGCACAGGTGGTGGTCCTCCTGCAGGGGGATTGTTCTGCATGTGCTGCATAAACATCTGCATCATCTGATTCTGAGTTTGCATGAGTTCCTCCATAGTAACGGGTGGGTTAGCACCTCCACGACCTCTGCCACGACCTCTGCCTGACATCTGTTTCCAAAACATAGAAGATGAAATTCAGTACGATCCGAGATGATGTATTCAATAGATAAGCAAAATCTGATTTTTCTGGGCGAACCCCAATTTCAGGAACTCAGTAAAACTGTCATATCTCGAGCTACAGACGTCCAATTCAGATGATCTTTACATGGTTGGAAATCTTGCAAAATTATCTACAACTTTTATTCACAACACCTTTTCTGATTCTGTCAATAAATTGGTCAAAAACTGAACTTAACCGAAACTGTTTCAGAATTCCAGACTGTGCAGTAACTCCAACTTGGAACAGGTATATCTCTTAGCTCATAATAGCTATTAAAGTAATTATTGCGGGGTTGGAAAGATATAGAAGTCTAATTATTCCCAGTAAAATTTCTTAAATTTCTCATGAACGGATTTTAAGTTATTTCTAAAACATCCCAGACTGATCCAAAAATCAGCAAAGGACAGAACTAAGTTAACCTCATATTCAACTAATATATTTTGATCAAACTTAATATTCTCAACCATGGAACTTGTAGGCATGTCTACAAAACTCCAGCACACATTACAAAGATCCAAATCACACATTATCATAATAACAATCCATCAATCACACAATTGTTCACACCACAAACTGACTCTTAAAACAATCCAAACTTAAAATTGACTCGCAACTACTATCGTTCCTATTACATAGGGATTTTTCCTATTTCCTAATTAAGCTTCTCATAAATCTTGGGACGACCTAACTCCGCCCTTAATTGGTCAATCTCTCTATAAGCTTGCTCCTTAAGTTCTTTTTGCTTCAGCAACTCATCCTTCAAATCCACCTCATGGAGAGCCAATTCACGAGCTAATCCCACCGTAGCTTGTAAAGTCAAGGAGGAATCATCTGCAAGCGGCACGGTCCAAATATTCTTGTCATGCAAGAAACAAGGAAAATGCCGGAGTGCACCCTTTAACATCTTGTCCGAGCGTAGACCATGGTAGTAAACAAATGCATTGTAGGCGACATCCTCCATGCTTGTCTCCACGGTTGCCCGACTCACTCTGGTAATGAACTTTGACTCCACCTTAGGCTCCTTAGTGGTAGGATCCCTTTTCTTGACCCATAACTCCGTTTCCCAATAGGAATCCATCCATGGATGACTATACTCTGCACTGCGATACTCCAACGTAGCTTCCCAGTCATAGTAGTAGTTGTCCAAGGTTCTTGTCAACATGTCATGGAAGAAAGCATCAGCTTTAGGAACCATGATATGAAGCTTCGTGGTCCATCCCATAACTACATCCTCCATTGGTGTGTCACCAACTCTTGATTCAGCATCAGATAGCTCTTGATCACCATCCTCATACGGCTCCTGGGGTTTGAAACGGGCAACATACTATGCAGCTGACAGACGGGGATGAGGAGGCATCTACAAGATTTAGACATAGATTAGATAGAATCAATGTATTTTCGCAATAGAATAAAGTAGAGGAAGCATAAAACTTTAGTAATTAACAAGGTGAAAAGAGGAAGCATGAATTAAGTGAAGTATGGATGCTATTATCGACCATTCTAACTAGGCTTGCGTCCTATAGTCAACACGGCTCTGATACAGTCTGGTTTAAGCATAGATTTTGTGTGCCTGATATCCAAAGTATCAAAGATATAATACTAAAGGAAAGTCATGAGTTAGCTTACTCTATCCATCCTAGAGGCACTAAGATGTACCATGATCTAAAAGATAGGTATTAGTGGTATGGTATGAAGAGGGATATTGGTGAGTATGTGGCTTTGTGTGACACTTGTCAAAGGGTAAAGGCTAAACATCAGAGGCTGGCTAGTTTGCTATAGCCAGTGAAGATACCTGAGTGGAAGTGGGATGAGGTTAGCATGGACTTCATAGTAGGTTTGTTGTGTACTCAACGGGGTTATGATTCTATTTGGGTAGTAGTGGATCGCTTGACTAAGGTTGCTCATTTCATACATGTCAAGACCACTTACAATGGAGCTCATTTGGCTAAACGGTACTAGAGAGGATAGTATGTCTACATGGTGTTCCAAAGAGGATAGTCTCACATAGAGGTACACATTTTACTTCAAGATTCTAGGAGAAGCTAGATGAGACGAAGGGTACTCAACTACGATTCAATTTAGCTTATCATCCATAGACAGATGGTTAGACAAAGAGTATTAATCAGATTTTGGAGGATATGTTGAGGTTATGTGCTTTATAGTATGGTGATAGTTGGGACACTAGTTTGCCCTATGCCAAGTTTTATTACAGCAACAATTACCAAGCTAGTCTCAAAATGTCTCCTTTTGAAGCATTGTATGGTAGGAAGTATAGAACTCCTTTATTCTGGAATTAGACTGGCGAATGTTAGGTCTTTGGGCCTGATGCATTAAGGGTAGCTGAAGAGCAAGTTCAGGTTATTAGGCATGATATGAAGGTAGCTCAGTCCAGGCAAAAGAGTTATGCAAATGTGCGTCGTAGAGAGTTAGTGTTTGAAGCAGTGACTTTGTCTATCTCAAAGTGTCACCCATCAGAGGTCTTAAGAGGTTCAGAGTTAAAGGGAAGTTGGCACCTCCATATATTGGTCCTTTCAAGGTTTTGGAAAGGAGAGGTGAAGTGGCTTATCAGCTTGAGTTGCCTGCTAAACTGTCAGATGTGCATGATGTGTTTCATGTGTCACAACTTAAGAAATGTTTGAGAGTGCCTGAGTACCAGTTGCCCTTAGAGGAATTATATATGAAATATGATCTTACTTATGAAGAAGGCCTAGCTAAGATTTTGGAAACAGTTAAGAGGATCACTGTTGACGGTCACTAACACCTATTTTGACCATCAACATTCCACTCAAAAGTATGGAAAATCATCATCACATGTGAAGAATTATGTTTAAATTTCACCTAGTTTCAATTGTACATGGAGAATTATTTGTATGCAGGAAATATGACAAATTTTGGCCAAAATAGTGACAAACATGGACCATAGGAGCAAGTGGTCATGGCAGGGCCACCTGGGCCCACAGACAGGCGCCGCGCGGCCCCACAAGGGCCTCGCCCGACCCCACCTTTTGTTGTGCCACAATAGTGATATGTGGGAGCCACTCCTCAGCCAATGGGAAGCCTCCATTCAAGTTGGTTTGATCAAGGGCTAAGATGAACTCACGGTGGATTGATGGGCCCATTATCATACACTTGGAGCTCTCCACCGACTTACCAACTGACGTACCTACCAAGTTTCATCACATGCTGGCTTCACAACCACCATTGGATGCTAAGGCGATTCATTCAAGGGCTGGCCGGCACCGCTATGCTACCACCCGGTGGCCACTGACCTCCCTGTTGCCAACAAATACCACTTCCCTCACTCTACACTATAAATAGGGGGGTGTGGAGCTCAGTGGAAGACGTCCCATTTAGTTCTAGTCATTTCCAAGCTCTCCAAGCTTCTCTAGCTTAGCTTTAGCTATAGAGTAGTAGTCCAGTAGTGGAGCAGAGAAAGAGTGGAGCTTCTCGGAGTCCGAAAGAGTCTTTTGGGTCTGGTATAACTCCTTTGTAATTCTTTCATTTCTGCACTACTTTATTTAGTATTTATTTCAATACTTTTTTCAAGTATTGCTTGCTTTACTTTAAGTACTTAGTCATTAGTGTTCATCATTAGTGAACCTAGCTACTTATTTTTTAGCAATAGTAGCATAGGTTATCTTATCATTAGTAGTCTTTCGTTAGTACTAGTTCCACCATCTAGTTAGGGTGCTTTGATCTCATTTCATCGGAGCTCGGATCAAAGTAGTAAGCCTGTAGATTAAGTGTGGTGCTTAGGCTATAGATTACCTATGGATACGGCTAGTCCTCTGAATAGATTGGGGTAGGTGGCAAGTGGTGACAGCCTTGTCCATCCTCTATATTCCCCCACATTGGGTGTAGTTATTAAATCTTAGGGCTCATGGCAGACCTTGTCTATTTTACTCTCCTAGTTGGTAGACAAGCTGTGCCCCGAAGGACTATCGCCTTTCTCCTAGTTATTTGTTTACCCTTAGTTACTAGAAAGATAAATTGCTCGCTCTCCCACCTAGCTATCACTGGTTAATATTAGTTAGTTTAGGTAATTTACCCTCATCCTTCACTATTGTCCACCTACTTAGGATCAACTTAGAACCTACCTTTAGCAAATCCTAGTCCTGTATAGATTCTTGCCTTCCGCCTTCCTATGGGATAAATTATAAATTCGACACTCGGTACTCACAAGTGAAGTGCTACGCGATAGTTCTGTGCGCTTGCGGAATCCTCCAATAGTCATTAAGAAATATCAGTAAGCATTTCTGGCGCTATTGTCGAGGAAGGCAACTGGCATCAAATTTATAATGCTAAATTTGTTAGCTAGGTTGTTTATAGTTATCCTAGTTAGTTTATCCTTTTTTTCCTCATATTCTATCACTACCATCCATGACTATGGGTGACAAGTCCATTCGTGATTTTTCTGCACCCTCGGCTGCTAATGTAGCCATCAGACCCAATGCTATCAATGGGGACTGTAACGCCCCAGAGTCCAAATGGCTCATATCCACTCTGCACGCTAAATGAACCACACCTACCACCATCCCACTTATGCTTTCGTCCTCGCTTTGCGTAAAAGGATTAACCCGGGGATGGTGAGATGGACTCTAGAAGCCTTATATGTTGGTCTATCCCACTCTAAACAACCAAGGTGGGACTAAACTCTCCACAATATCTCATAACATTCACATGGCCCACTATGGGCCAAATTCCAAATTGGGCCGGGTGTGACAGTGACGCTAACTTTGAGCTTATGCCAGCGCTAATCACGATGGTTCAAGCTAGTCCATTTTATGGGAAGGCCCACGAGGATGCAAATGCTCACATCCAACATTTCTTGGAGATTTGTAGCACATTCACCATTAATGGTGTGAGTCAAGAGGCTATATGTCTTCACCTTTTCCCCTTCTCTTTGTTAGGAAAGGCTAAGCAATGGTTTTACTCTAACCGCAACGCTGTAGATACCTGGGACAAGTGTTCCAATGCTTTCCTAGTTAAGTTTTTTCCCATAGGGAAGACTAATGCTCTGCACAATAAAATCTCTAGTTTTCAACAACTAGCAGATGAGTCAATTCCCGAGGATTGGGAACAAATGCAAAAGTATGTCTCTGCATGCCCACACCATGGCATGGAAGACTGGCTTTTGATCCATAACTTCTACCATGGATTAGTGCCGTTAGATAGGAGCCATTTAGATGTTGCTGGTGGTGGTGCAATATTTTCACTAAGTGTTGCAGATGCAAAGACACTGATCAAGAAGATGGTCTCCAACCAAGGATGCAACGACGATCGACTCCAACCTCATAAACGAGGCAGGCATTCAATTAAAGAAATTGACATGTTTGCAGCCAAGATGGATCTACTCGCGAAGCGAGTGAAACATTATGAGAAGGTGAGTGCCCAAGAGACATTCAAAGCCATGGATTCCCACATGACTTGCAAAGTCTGTGGAGATGTTGGACATTTAGGCAATTCCTATCCCAAAACCCAAGAGGACCTCAACTTCGTCAACACCGACAACAGGTTCCATCCACAACATGAAGGCTGAAATCAGCACTCCAACAATCAGGGAGGTAACAATTATTACTCTTCTCGTTTGAACAATTAAGGTCATAATAGTTATGCTTTCTTGAAAGATCTTGTTTATAGCAATGGTAGAATGACTGATAGTATTAATAAGAAACTACATGCTCATGACAAGATGTTGGAAAATATAAATGCTAAATTGGATGGATTTTCTTCTGTCTTAAAGAACCAACTTAATTTTAATAAGATGGTAGAAACACAATTAGCTCAAATTGCTGCTGCTATCCCATCCTATAAAAAAGATAGAATTCCTGGCAAACCTAAGGGATCCATGGAAATAGCCAACCTTGTTACTGCAAAGTATGGCTATGCTTTAAGTTCTTGGGGTTCCTATTTATTAGACTCCCCATTTACCATTAAGAAAGGTGATCCGGGTACCCCTATGATTACCTGCTCCATTGGAACTCATACCTTCCATAATGCCTTGTGTGACTTCGGCTCTAGTGTTAACATAATGTCAAAAGCAACATATGACAAATTGTTTCACTACCTTTGTGCCAACTTCAGTTTACCTACATCTAGCTGATCAATCTATCTATTATCTCGAGGGAGTAGGCACTTATTTATTAGTTAAAGTTAGGAGCGCCTATATTCCTACTAATTTTATAATCTTAGACATGGGTAACGACGAGGATACACCTTTAATCCTTGGTTGTCCTTTCCTTAACACTACAAATGCTCGCATATATGTGGCTTCTAGGCAAATCCAATTCCACTTTGCTGGAAGGAAAGAAATATTTGTTTTTGCCTCTGGACAACCCCTCTATGATAAGAAACAGGAAAAGAAGAAGCATCCAAAGAGAATCAAGATGAAGAAACCAAAGCTGATTGAAGACCGAAGAATCCTGTCAAGAAGAAGAAGAATAGAAAGAGATGGTGTAAAAAGAAAGATCAACCTCAAACTCGTCATCCCCTGACCTTGATCCTGACAAGGCCTCCGAGGTGGAACAAGAGGAAACACCTCCGTCCAAGGACGAATGACCTTGAGCTTGACACAAAGGTAAGTTTTCTATCCCTTGCATTCATTTACTACATTTCATTAGTTGCATCACATTTAAATTTTCAATAAAGTTGCTTTATGTTGCATGGTAGGTTAGGTGCATTTAGCTACTCTATGTTAATAAATAAAGTTTGTAGTAGCTAATGCTTGATAGGATAGATACGCATTAAAGCAACACATATAAAAAAATAAATGAAAATAAATATTTAATATTAATGAATAAAATTTAGTACCATCCTTGCTGAATAAATTATCTAGTAGTTATAGGTTTAGCTAGTCATTTATTACATTCTAGTAGTAATTAGTTAGTCAATAAAGAAAAGAATCAAAAGAGCCACTAGAAGACATTCCAACCCATGCAAAAGGCAAGCTTGGGGAGACATCTCTCCCACTCAGGTATGAAATTCTTAAACCCTCTCTTTGCATTCATGTTAGCTTTATGTTTCAATATTTATGACAATAGAATGTAGAAGAGGAGTGCCTTTAAATTTGTTCCAAGAAAAACTCTGCTATAATAAAATGATGATAAAATTAATTGGAGATGATGAATAGTTGCTCTATGAAACTTTGCAAAAGCTTGTCATACAACCTTATACTTCTTAAGTTTTGAGCATGATAAATTTAGAGTTCATCTTAAGTTGAATGTTTTAGTGGGTTGCAAATGCTAGAACCAAGAATAGGCTTTTTATGAGATGTGTTGTAGTCATGATTAGAGTAAATCTTTAAACCTATATGATGAATAGTAAAAACAACCTAGAGTTTTGTTTTGCAAAAATGCTATAACTCTCTTGCTAGAAGTTCCTCAATGGTGATAAATTCCTACCAGAGACAAATATTAACTTACACATTCATACATGATAAAGCCATAATAAAAGTTGCTTGATTGTTTTGAGCTTTTTCAAGCCTTGTTGATCTGAGTAGAGAAACTTTTCATGCTTTTTGATCAAGATCACGTACACCCACATATGCTATTCCTACGCTGGGGATACGCAACCACAATATGCATTCCATTTGTTATTACTCTATGAGAATCAAAGTTACCTCTCTATCTATCTTACATCGAAAGAGAGGCATGGGCTATAGAAAAAAGTAAGAGAGAATAAAAGAGCAAAAAGCTCTAGTGATAAAAAAAGAGAGAAAAAAGAAAGATAGTGAGAAAAAAGGTAGCCATGCCCTCTCAAAAAGAAGCTAGAGAAGGGAAACTTCTCAAAGGAGTACCACTTCCACCAAATATACCACATACATACACATCTTGATCAATTTGTATGATTTTTTGCTTCTTGTGATCCAAGTGTTTGACTTAGCAATATATTCAATTCAAGTAATCTATGCTTTTACCCCTACCTTGAGCTCCACATAAGTTTTAGGATAGAAATTAAGGCTAACATTCATGGCCTTGGTGAGGATTTTAAACACCATTGAGTGACTTGAGTGTACCATCTGAGGAATTTAGGCAAGTTTTCTTTCAAAATCATTTGAAAACCTCCAAGAAGTTTGAGCTAAACTAAAGTAGGCAAAAAGTATCTATCTAGTTACACTCTCTTGCACTTGCTTGTGTCAAGGTGAAAGCTATAAGCCCACATTGCTAAGACTGATGGTGAAATTTCTAAGTGCTAACATGTTCAATTCAAGAGATAGTATCTGTTTGTATATGAGTTTTTGCTGGGCGTTACATTCCATGCTAAACCCGCATCTTTGTTGAGCACAGCAAGCTTGGGGGAGCTTGTTGACAATCACTAACACCCATTTTGACCATCAACATTCCATCCAAAAGTATGGAAAATCATCATCACATGTGAAGAATTATGTTTAAATTTCATCTAGTTCCACTTGTACTTGGAGAATTATTTGTATGCAGAAAATATGGCAAATTTTGGCCAAAATGGTGACAAACATGGACCATAGGAGCAAGTGGATGTGGCAGGGCCACCTGGGCCCATAGGTAGGCGCTGCCCGGCCCCGCCTATGGCCATGCCACGTCAGTGATCCATGGGGGCCACTCCTCAGCCAATGGGAAGCCTCCATTCAAGTTAGTTTGATTAGGGGCCAAGATTAACTCACAGTGGATTGATGGGCCCATTGTCATACACTTGGAGCTCTCCACCGACTTATCGACCGATGTACCTGTCAAGTTTCACGATGTGTTGGCTTCACAACCACCATTGGGAGCCAACCAGCACCGGTGGATGCTAAGGCGGTGCATCCAAGGGTTGCCCGGGGGCCCTATGCCACTGCCCGATGGCCACCGAACTCCCTACTGCTTACAAATACCCCTCCCCTCACTCTACACTATAAATAGGGGGTGTGGAGCTCGGTGGAAGGCGTCCCATTCAGTTCTAGTCATTTCCAAGCTCTCCAAGCTTCTCTAGCTTAATTTTAGCTATATAGTAGTAGTCTAGCAGTGGAGTAGAGCAAGAGCAGCCCTTCTCGGAGTCCAGAAGAGTCTTCTAGTTCTGGTATAGCTTCTTTGTAATTCTTTCATTTCTATATTACGTTACTTAGTATTTATTTTAGCACTTTATTATAGTATTGCTTTACTTTAAGTACTTAGTCATTAGTGTTCATGTTTAGTGAGCATAGGTGCTTATTGTTTGGTATTAGTAGCATAGGTTATCTTACCATTAGTAGTCTTTCGTTAGTACCGGTTCCACCATCTAGTTAGGGTGCTTTGATCTCATTTCATCAGAGCTCAGATCAAAGTAGTAAGCCTATAGATTAAGCGTGGTGCTTAGGCTATAGATTACCTGTGGATACGGCTAGGCCTCCGGATAGATTGGGGTAGGTGGCAAGTGGTGACAGCCTTATTCATCCTTTGTATTCCCCCACGTTGGGTCTAGTTATTAAATCGTAGGGTTCATGGCAGACCTTGTCTATTTAACTTTCCTAGTTGGTAGGCGGGCTGTGCCCCGAAGGACTATCATATTTCTCCTAGTTATTTGATTACCTTTAGTTACTAGAAAGATAAATTGCTTGCTCTCCCACCTAGCTATCTCTGGTTAATAGTAGTTAGTTTAGGTAATTTACCCTCATCCTTCACTATTGTCCACCTACCTAGGATCAACTTAGAACCTACCTTTAGCAAATCCTAGTCCTATTTAGATTCTAGCCTTCCGCCTTCTTGTGGGATAAATTATAAATTCAACACTCGGTACTCACCGAGCAATGTGCTACACGATAGTTTTGTGTGCTTGTGGAATCCTCCAATAGTCATTAAGAAATATCAACAATCACCAGGAGTAAGACCATCAAGATGTGCAAAGTACAATGGAAGCACCATTTTGAAGAGGAAGCAACTTGGGAAAGAGAGGATGAGTTAAATGTAGACTATCTGCGGTTGTTCTTAGAATCTTCCTAATCTTGAGGATGAGATTCTTTTAAGGGGCTAGTTTGTAACACCCCAAAATTTGCTTTCCCAAAAATAGAGTTTAAATTGATTTAATGTCAATAGTTTGTAACCATAAAAAGAAATATAAGGTAGAAACCTTGAAATGTTGCATTCATGCAGCTACATAGTTTTATTTGTTTGCTTTGTGTGTGCACTGAGGCCTCATTTAAAAATCAATTTGGGAAAGCTCCACTCAAAATTTATTTTAATTTAAAAAGAAAAACTCTTTTTATTTTTGCTTTTGGCCCCACTAAGCTAGCCCAGGCTGTAGCTGGCTAGCTTCCCCGCTCCATCACGCGCGCTCGCATGCGCCATGCTACAGTGTCATCCTTGACCCAGAGCCAGACCCCGAGCCCGAGTGGTGTGTCGCTGCCCCGCTCCCGTGCATGCGAACCAAAGTTTGCCTTGGCCCGCGTCCTATGAAGGTGATGAACCAACCTCCCTGCCACCTTTTCCAACCCTAGCCACACCTGACCTTGCTCGCACTAGCCCTAGATCGAGCCACCGCCGTTGACCTCCACCGCCGCCATTTCACCGTGGTAAGTGCCCATACGGCCTCCGCATGGAGCCAAGGAGCACGCCGGTGCCCTTCGCGTGTCCTCTCTCCCTCTCTGCTCGCTGCTCCACCTTGCCAAAGCGTGCCGCCATGCCCTAGCCACCTCATCGCTCGCGTTGCCTCCTCCGGCCGCACCCCGTCGTGGGGATGGGCCACATCGGGTTCACTGCACTGCCCATCATGTTCCCGTGTCCTCACACGTGCCTTGCCATGCTCCGTGTCGCCATCCCAATGATCTCCAGCCAGCCAGTCATGGTGCCACCATCGCATAGCCCCGCCTCCAACCTAAAGATGGCAATGGGGCCCCGATCCCTAAATCCCTATAGGGAATTCCCCTATTATGGAATGAAAATAGGGCCATTACTCCCCACGGGTATGAATTTGGGAGAGAATTGATCCCCATCGGGGATGACGGGGGCGGGGATGGTTTTCTAGCCCTCGTCCCCAATCCCTGCTAACCTGCCCCGTAGTGCATACAAGAGATTCCCAGGACAGGAGGCCCATCTAAAGGCCTAAGTCACGCAGAATATATATACGCGTGAGTAAACAACTAACCCTAATTCCCTACTCCTTAACCCTATTCATTCCAGACTCCAACCACTGCTCATCCAGACCATAGTGCACACCGCACGGCACACCAGCCAGGCCACCACCCAATAGCATGCCAGCACCTCGCATCCACGCCGGAGTCTAGACGCCACCACCAGTCCTTGAATCCATCCTAGTCCTAGATCGGCGGCTCCTTGTAGCCTAGGACGAAGACTGGTACCCACCAAGCTAATCACGCACGACGGCTTGGGAGCCCGTGATAGCACATGCAAGAGGCGAGATCCACTTTCTCCCCAGCTCTCCCACGTAGCAAGGCGCTTGTTGACACCATCAAAGACCTACGCAACAATGATTTGGCCCTCCTGTGTTTCCACCCCAAATCTATTTAGGACTCCTATTTTGTTCTTGTGTGGGGATAAGTCCAAAAGTTGGGTCCTTCAATTGAATGTTTGATGAGATGTGTGAAGCAATTTGGGATGTATTTTTTATTGAATCTGAGTCTTTATTCATGGACTGTTATAACTATGAATGAATGTATGTATATTGTAACACCCCAGGTGTTAAGCTAGCATGTGCACTTGCATTACATGAAACATGAGCATGTGCATTCCATTCCATACAAAGCATCATGGATGTTTCACATATTGCATTGAGTATGTTTCATTACTGTAACATATGTTTCACATTTATAAAGTATATATATGCCACCTATGTGTCACATCCTAAGTTGGACATGGCACCCTAGTGATGTTTTACATGTTTCATAAGTCATGTTTCATGTGCCACATGACCAATGTTTCAATATAGGACCCTATGTTTCAAGTATAGTAAGAAATGTTTCATATGTGTCAAATACATGTTTTATGTGTTACATAAGCTTAAGGATATGCATAGTCTATGCAAATGTGTGTTTAGGGTCACAAAAATACCTTAGGCTCCCTTAGGACAACAAATGAAACAAAGTTTATATTTATGGTGTTGTCAAATTCAAAATTGAAATAGGGGTTGACCAAGTTTGACCCCCTAGAGTGTTTTGTTTGACCAACTAAAAAGTGTTGCTTGGAGTTTTTGCATGTTTGTGCACCCTTAATGAAAGTTGTAGTAAATTTCATGGGGAACAAACTTTATTTAAAGTCCATGTCATGAAAATGTGCCTAACATGCTCAAACATGGCTCTCAAGGTGAAAAACAGTGCTATTTAGGGTACTTAGGAATTTTTGCTAAGTCAAATGCAATTCCAGTTTCATGTACCCAACTTTGGGGTGATGTAACTCCCAAACCATTATGAATTTGAGGATGATCTCTAAATTAGTATTGTAGCCCTTGCGTAGCTCTACAAATGTTGTTTACACATCTTGCACTGATTCACCATGGATCGAGAGTTACACGGTCACGAAGTAGCGCTGTCAGTCGGCCTTTGGGGGTGCTAGTTTTAGTCGGCTCAAGCCGATTTGAATCGGCAGAGGGGGAGAGAGTGGCTGACTGTGTCAAGCCGCATGCACCACATGCTGGTTGTACGCTGGCGATGGCCTGACCGGTCGAGCCAGCGCACGGATAAGAGGGCCGCACACCTGCTGCTCACTCTAGACCACTCTCACTCCCTTTCTCCTTTTTGCTCAAGCGCAGCTAAGATGGAGCATCGAGCTGCTACCAAGCGCAGCTCCGTCGTGCCCGCTTGTTGCCGTCATAGCGCCACCAAGCGATTGTTCTCGCTAACAACTCTGCCACCCCCACCTCTACCTCGTCCCACTGCCACTACCACGCAACAGGCTCGGTAAGGCCACCTTTAGCTCGTTGCCACCGCAGACCTCCCTAGAGTTCCCCCGCACGGGTGCTCACCGTGGCCCCACCTCTTCGGCGCATCTTGCCTTCTCATGTCTTGCATAGGCATCGCTTAGGGTCCCGCAATGGTGTAGCCGCCCTCACTGGAGCCCGCCGTGGCCGGAGATGGCTGGCGTGCCATCGCTCTGCTCCGCTGCCCGCCATGCACGCCAGCGATGGTGCTCTAGTACACCACCAGTCCCACAAAGGGCACCACTAGGTGCGGGTTGTCACGGGGAGTGCAACGACGGTGACCTCACCGTCGGTGGCCTCGCCGTCGACGAGCAGCGGCCGGTCAACCACCGTGCCCTGCTCCTCTCTCTTTATCGCATGGGTCTATTGACCCGTGGGCCCCCACTGTCAGTGCCTCCAAGTGTTGTTGGGCCGGATCTGCCCAGGCCCGAGTTAGGGTTCTTAGGGGCTTTTCTTTTTATTCTTTTCACATATTTTTATGCAAGCTTTGGAAAATTATAGAAATTCATAGAAAAATCAGAAAAATGCAAATGAGGACATTTTGGAATTCTTGAAAATAGATCTATCTGCTGGTGTGATAATATGATAGGGTATAGTGGAAGGTTTTCACTGTTTTCTATTATCTCTTTTATTTAGGGTTTTTCAAAGGGGAATTCTTAAACCAAGTTATAGTGCCCCAATTGGTGTGAACATTTTATGAGAGGCTAGTTAGGATTTATGAGTCCTGTAGTAAAAATCTCATGATTTTTGAGGGCTGTATGTTTGAGTTATTAATTCCCTTTGGATAATTATTAGTTTCTTGTGCTCATTTTCATGGTAAAAATATATATCCAATCACCATGAAATTAAGTAGGCAATGTTCTTGCATATTGGTGAAGCTAAGAAAAATATGAAATCTGTTGTTTGATACTTTTCACTATGATTTCCTAATTATGCTACTACAATCTAGGCTAGCTTGTCATTTTTGTGGTGGAAGTTATACATGTTAAAATGGTATGAAATTTTTGCAGTAGGCTATTAGGAGCATGGGGAAGCCATTGTAATTTTCTCAGAATCTACTGTGCACTTTTGATATATGTTCATTATTTCACCTAATTATATAAATAAATTAAGAAAGGCATGAAAAGAATTTATTTAGGGATGACCACTATGTTTTCTAGTGTTCATTTAATGTGTACTAACTGTTGGTAATATTGGTGGTGTTCAAATTACCATTCTCGTTTGTAGTGAAATATTATTTTTTCCATGATTTTCACTTATAGTGACTTTTCAGGACAGGTTTTATAGTTTAGCAAATTACCTAGTGAAGATGAGGTTTTCTATGAAACTTGACTATAACAAAGTTGTAGATAACTCACTTATATAGCTTGTATTAAATTTTCATGGCATTTGGCCAAGTGGTTTGTGAATTATGGCAGTGCAAAGTTGGCCTTCCGAACTTGTTGTTCTCTGAAATTCTGGAGCAGATTTGATAATTGTACTTGTTTGACCCTGTAAATGGGTTAATCATGCTGAGATGATTAAAGATGAGTTGTAGGCAATTTCATAAGCTTTCGAAAAAGTCTTATCTCATGGTCACTAGATTTGTATAACTCCAGTTATGATCAAAACAATTAGCTATTGTCTGCAGTCTAGAACTTGCTTGAAATAAGTGAATGACTTGGTTTCTTTGTATGAGCTTGATGTTGATGTTTAGATGCCTAGGCTAATTAAAATAAGTTGTTAGCTGCAGGTTCTAAGCCTCTTACAGATGATGAACAACTTTACCTTAGGTTGTTAGACCTTGGTGAGCGTATGTTTCTTGTTTTAGAGAAGAGATATGCACTTACTCAGTAAACGAGTGTTAATCTAGTATTACCATGTCACCATTTGTTACATACACGTGTGTATGCATCTCATCATGTCATATCATATCCTATGCATTCATGATACTTGTGTTGTGCATATGTATGCAATAGGTGTTCCCGAGGGAGTGACATTGATCGAGTTCGAGCAAGAGTGATCGGAGGAGCCACAAGCAGCTCAGGAGTCAACGAAGAGGATCTTCTAGAGTGCCCTGACCATCAACCCTCCTCCTTTTTGAAAGGCAAGCCCCGGAGCATTATAAGTCTCCCATTCTTTTTATAAATGATAACCTAAGTCCTTGTGTTTGATGCATTAAGTAATAGGAATGATCGAATTGGAAACACTTGCTGCATATACCGTCCTTGTCCAAAAATGTATACCTCACCCTATGTAGGTCCAGGATCGAAACTTATGCTTAGCTATACATAGACCGGTAAAAGTCGGGTGATTTCCTATCACCTACGAGATATAGGTGGATACTGGATCATGGATAGCTATATTTGATATTGAGGAGATAACCATGTGGTGATGTGATAATTGGAGACCAGACGGAATCTTATTTGTTGGGAGTGTTTGGACTATAGTGATTCCGTATGTGTCGATTAAGGACCGTACCGTTGTTGGCACTTCTGTCGAGATTGAACGCATGCCTCTCACTTAGCTGGCTGGATAAGTTATTCCTCTACAATTTTTCTGACATCATCAATAATTACTCATGGTTGCCAATTTCTGCAGATGCCTCGCAACCTCCGTTCAATAAGTGGGGCTAGTTGTAGTGGCCAGCATGGCAATGATAATGAGAACCTTCCACCACCACCACCTCCCACACCAGAGCAGCTATTGGCCATGCTTGCTAAAGGTCAGCGAGCAATGGGAGAGGCGTTGCGCACTATGGCATAGAATGTCGCTCATGGTCGACACCATCGTCAAGGGGCTGAACCTAACCAATTCAGCGACTTCAAGGATTTTCTAGACACAAAGCCACTAGTGTTCAAAGAAGCTGATGAACCACTTCAAGCCGACGAATGGCTGAACACACTTGAGCAGAAATTTCACTTGCTCAGGGTAACTGAGCAGATGGAAGCAGAATATGCATCGCATTAGTTGTAGGGACATGCGGGCATTTGGTGGAGTCATCACCGGTCCACACTGCCCAAGAATGCTCAAGTTATTTGGAATGAGTTCAAGGATGCCTTCAGGGGGCACTATATTCCTCCGGGTCTCATGAGTATGAAGCATACCGGGTTTATGAGGCTAACACAGGGCACCAAGAGCTTACCTGAATATTTACATGCCTTCAACAATCTATCCAAATACGCTACAGAGTTTGTAGACAATGATGCAAAGAGAATGCTAGTTTCAAGAGGGGGCTTAGTCCAAAACTGATGAAGACCCTTGCCAACAATAAGAGCGCCACTTTCAATGAGTTCATTAGTAATGCCTTGACCTAAGAGAATCAGAATAATATCTATTCAGCTTTGCAAAGTCGCAAGAGGGCCTCTAAAGCAGGTGCCTCTCAAGCTAAAGCTTCTAGTGCCACAAGGCCTCAATTCTGTCATCTGGTTTCAAAATACCAGCCACCTCAAAAGAAAGCCCAAACAGGCTAGACACAGAAGGTGTACCGCAAAACTTTCTCTATTGCTCTACCCAAGGGCAGCACAGGACAAGGAAGTTCAAGAGTTCCACCAAACAACCAGCCATGCTTCAATTGTAACAAGACTGGTCACTGGGCAAGAGAGTGCCCCTATCCCAAGAAGAACAGTAATCAGAATCAGAGGCAGTCCAACACTAATGCACGTCCTGGGTTTGCACACTACACTATCATAGAAGAAATTCCTTCAGGATAGGTTGTCACAGCTGGTATGTTCCTTGTGAACCATCATCCTACAATAGTTTTGTTTGATTATGGAGCTTCGCATTCATTCATGAGTCAAACATTTGCATCAAAGCATGATAAAAAATATTTGTGGTAGACCAGGGTGGTTATTGCATAAGAGCTGCTAGAAATAACATTTTGACCAACCAAATAGTTAGAGATGTGCTCATCTCGATAAGTGAAAGAGAATATATTATCGATCTAGTAGTGTTACTAGGGCTAGGAATAGACGTGATCTTAGGTATGAACTAGATGAGTGGACACGGAGTTCTCATTGATACTTCAACTAGAACCATCATGTTAAGAGAACCCAAGACTAACAATGCTTTTCTAGTACCACTCCCTAGAAGTGTTGACCTTCAAAACTTGTCTTGTGCCATCAAGGCTACCACTCTTTTTGATGTTCCCATGGTATGTGAGTTTCCTGAAGTGTTTCCAGATGAATTGCTAGGTTTGCCACTAGATCGTGATGTAGAGTTTAAGATCGAGTTAGTCCCTAGCACAACACCCATTTCTAGAAGGCCATATAGAATGCCACCCAACGAGTTAGCCGAGCTGAAGATTCAGTTGAAAGAGCTTTTAGATAAGGGCCTCATTCGACCTAGTTCATCTCCATGGGGTTGTCCGGCCGTATTTGTGAAAAAAAAGGACAAAATCACTGCAGATGTGTGTGGATTATAGACCACTTAATGTTGTAACAATCAAGAATAGGTACCCATTGCCTCGCATTGATATATTGTTTGATCAGTTGTCCAAGGCAAAGGTATTCTCCAAGATTGATTTGAGATCTGGTTACCATCAGATTAAAATTAGACCAGAGGATATACCTAAGACAGCTTTCTCAACTAGATATGGGTTGTATAAGTATTTTGTCATGTCCTTTGGGTTGACAAATTGTTGGTATTTGTTAATGCACACAGAAAAATCCGCAAGCGCACTAATACCGATGTAGATTTCACTCAGGAGTATTCTAAAGTATCGATTTCCATGAGGAACGTGAAGTGCACTAGAGAGAATCAAGAACGTCTAAGAAAAGGAAAGGTAAATATGTTTTTGAGGGTAGAGAGGAACTATCTAAAGTTTTCTAAGTTGATTTTGTCTAACTAAGATCAGGCTCACTATACTTCACTTACTTTGGAGCAGTAGTACTTTTCTGATCCTCAAAAAAAGACTAGGAAAAGGGTGATCGGGGGAAGGCTGCCAAAAAGCTCTATGAAACATCAACCCTAACGTGGTGGATTATAATAATCTATAGAGCTGTCACCTCTGTAGCTACCATAACTAACCAGAGGATTGGGCTCAAACTCAGGTAAACAATAGCCTAGACATCGCGTCTACACTAATGATTACTACTCTAATCTAGATCTTAAGACTAGAGCACTCAATACGAGTGGAGATCCTGTAAGCAAAATAAAGTAAGAACTGAGCTTAATCAAATAAATAACTTAGAAATAATAAATGATGAACCTGGAGATTACTCAAAGATGAGACGAATCCGTAGTTGTACAAAGTTGAAGAAGATCTGACAGATCCGACTCATCCAAAGCTCACTCCTCTCTCTCTCTCCCTATTTTCTAGATTGCAACTAGATGATATTCATCTAGAGGGATACTACTACAATGTGGAGGAGAATTTGAAACACTAGAATTGTAGCACATGTAGAGATATGACCCCTGGGGCTGAGGGGGTCTCCTTATATAGCCCTGGGTAGAGTAGAGAGCAAGAAATTGCCACGTCATCGATCCGCATCAAATTTATTCATCACCATTGGATCAAACCGACTTAAATGAGCGGTGGAGATCATCGTGCGAAGGCGGCTGACAAGCGGGCCTAGGCCAGGTCAGCCAACCTAGGCCCACGGCGGCCGCCCGTCCTCTGTGGCAGGTGGGCCCCTACTTTCGTGGGTTGCCTTCTCGTGTCTTCTAGAGTCTTCTTAAGTTGGTGCCATGAAAAATTATGTATTTTAACCCAACATGTGGGTCCATCCTTGCTCTTTGCCTGATAACCCCCCTGTGAAACACAGATTCACCAAAACTCATGGAATTCTATCAGTGTAAAACCTATTCCTATGTTTGGTGTTGATTTATGTCCATTTTCATATTTAGTTGTTAGTTTATTTTAGTAGTTGTCGACCGTCAACAAGTTCCCCCCCATTTGTTCTTTGCTCATCCTCGAGTAAAGATTAAGATCAACATAAACATAGCCATTCAAGATTAGAACTAGCATATAGTTAATTCCAAAACATTCCTTGTACCTGCGTGATATGTGGAGTGGCTAGCATACCTCCTTGAGCGGTTGAAAAATGGAATAGCTCTCAAAGCGAAGTTATCTTCCCAAATCCTTATCTCAGTAACTTGGAGTTTTTAGAGTTTTCACAAGAAATGCATAGTGCACTTAATACTCCTCAAATGGTACTCTCAGTCGCTCAATGGTGTATAATTCCTTACCAAGGCATATCATTGCCTTCTTTTTCATCCTATCTTTACAAGGCTTATGTGGAGTTTTGGGTATGGAAAGGATGTAGCATACTTACCTTGCATATGTTGTCAAGTCGAATCTCGGATCCATAGGAGAGAAGTGTCATACTCTTAGATCAAGATGTGCATGTGTATGGATATATATAGTGGCTAACCTAATTCTATAATGCTCCTTAAAACGAGTCTCTCTTTTTAAAAACTTATGCATGAGCATAGAGATCGTGAGCTATCTTTCTTTTTTTCTTTCTTCTTTTGGACACTTGTCCATTTTTTCCAATACTTTCATTTTTAAGACATATTTTTGCATAGCCCATGTTTCTTGCCTACAACAAAACTTTGAGAGAGAAATTAAGAACTTAGAGCATTTATTCAATTGATCCTATAAATTTCTTAGTCTACTCCCAGTGTAGGAATATAATTTTTGATGGAAGGCATGTTTTTGTGTACTCCCAGTGTAGGAGCAACAGATATATGTGGTGTGTACATGATCTTGATCTTAGGAGCATGATAAATCTCTCAACAAGGGTCAACAAGGCTTGACAAGACTCAACACAAAGTAAGGAGCCTATGTAGAAAGCTTCTATCCTATATATGGCTCTGGTAGGAATTTATCACCAATGAGGAGTATGTGACACTATGATTTAATAATATTTTTCAAAAACAAATTCTCCAAGCACCTTGACTAGAACAGGTAGGATTTCTAAGCTAGAACTATATCACACTCCACAACAACTTAGTCAATATGATTGTCCTATAAATATTTTTCCCACAAGCAACAAGTATATGTAAGGAATAAACATTATGCATGCTAATATTTAAGAACTATATTCATATTCACCTTCAAAATTTTAACTCTAAGAGTAAATCTTAGTTCTTCTATTTTCTTAATGTGCATGTTTAAAGAAGTGTGCAACAAAGAGTAAGCATATGAACAAATGAAAGAGAATCAAACTGAATTCCAGAAGTTGTGTGCATGCTCCTTCACCAGTTCATGATGTTCTACTTGTCAACGGGAGTTGGCCCGTCCCCCACACTTCTTCAAAACTAGACCTGGCTTTAACTCATAGACAGAAAATAGTGAAAACACAAGGGACTCTTCTGGTGAGAAACACTAGAGAGTCAAAATTTTATTCAACTACAGAATTAAACTTAAAATTAAATTAAAACAAGATTGAGTTTTTTTAGATTGGACCATTAAATTACAAGAATTCAATCAAGTCAATTTCTTCTAAGTTTTGTGGTTCAAGAAATCTTTCAAACGTTGACCATTTACTTTAAATGTGTTACCTTCATCATCTTGGATTGTGATAGCACCATGTGATGAGGTTCAATCACTTTGAATGGTCCTTCCCATTTGCTTCGAAGTTTCCCATGACCAAAAAGCTTCACTCTTGAGTTAAGTAGTATAACTTTATCTCCAGGCTTGAACTCCTTGTTCTTGATTCTCTTATCATCCCATCTTTTAGTTCTCTCTTTATAAATCCTAGAGTTGTGATAAGCCTTTTCTCTCCATTCTTCCAGCTCAGATATTTGCATCTGACGATTCTTGCCAGCTAGATGAAGATCCATGTTCCATTTCTTGATTGCCCAATGAGCTCTATGGGTGTTTTGTATGTAGTTCGATATGCCCATAATGCATCATGAAGCTTGTACTTCCATTTCTTCCCCATCTCATCTACGGTCTTATGTAGAATGTTCTTGATTTGCTTATTTCATGTTTTAGCTTGACCACTTGTTTGAGGATGGTATGGAGTTGCAATGTTGTTCTTGACTCCATATTCTGCCAGGAACTTTTGAAAGGCCTTGTCGATAAAGTGTGATCCTCCATCACTTATGACCAATCGAGGTGTTCCAAATCTTGGGAATATTACTTCATGGAACATCTTCTTAGCATGCTTGGAATCAGCAGCTCGACATGGTAATGCTTCTACCCATTTAGACACGTAGTCCACTGCCACCAGGATGTATTCAACATCTCGAGACTTTGGGAATGGTCCCATGTAGTCAATTCCCTAGACATCAAACAGTTCCACTTGGAGGTTGTTCTGGAGTGGCATTGCATCGTGAGCATTAATGTTTCCATGCTTTTGGTATCTGGCACATCTTCTGACAAACTCCTTTGTATCTTCATACATAGTTGGCCAGAAGAATCCACTTTGCCAAATTTTAGCATGTGTACGGAATGCTCCATAATGTCCTCCATAGGGTGATGCATGACATCTGTCCATGATTTTTGTGGCTTCTTCCATTGGGACACTTCTCCATAGCAATCCATCAGAGAAAACTCGATATAGATATGGATCATCCCAGAAGTGGCAACAAGCTTGATACTTGAGTTTCCTCTTATCCTCCCCTGGTGGTACATAACCTGTAACCATATAATTCACAATATTCGCGTACCAAGGGTCGGAGTGTGTTACCTTGAGGAGTGTGTCATCCCTAAGACAGTCATTAATGGGAAACTCATGTGTTTCCTTATATTGCATCCTAGACAAGTGATCAGCTACCGAGTTCTCTACTCCTTTCTTATCTCTTATTTCTATGTCAAATTCTTGGAGTAAGAGAATCCATCGGATTAACCGAGGCTTAGCATCTTTCTTAGTGAGGAGGTATTTAAGAGCACCATGGTCTGTATAAATAATTACCTTTGCCCCCACTAAGTAAGATCTAAACTTGTCTATTGCAAAGACAACAGCCAACAACTCTTTTTTAGTGGTAGCATAATTGAGTTGTGGGCTAGATAAGATTTTGCTAGCATAGGATATAGCATAGTGCTTTTTATCCTTTGTCTGGCCAAGAATGGCCCCAATAGCAAAGTCGCTAGGATCACACATGATCTCAAAGGGCAGCTTACAATCAGGTGGTTGAATGATTGGAGCTGAAATGAGTGCCTTCTTGAGAATTTGAAAGGCTTCATGGCACTCATTATTAAAGATGAAAGGTGCATCTTTAGCTAGAAGGCTAGTCAGGGGTCTAGTGATTTGGGAAAAGTTTTTGATGAAATGCCTATAGAACCATGCATGGCCTAGAAAGTTACGAATGCCTTTCACATTTGTGGGAGGTGTAAGTTGTTCAATGACTTCAATTTTTGCTTTGTCCACTTCTATCCCATGTTCGGACACCTTGTGTCCTAGCATAATACCTTCCCAAACCATAAAATGGCATTTCTCCCAGTTCAAGACTAAGTGCTTTTCTTCACACCATTGTAAGACTTTGTCTAAATTCTCAAGACAATCGTTGAAGGTTTTGCCATAGACGGTAAAGTCATCCATGAACACCTCCATGATTTTCTCAATCATGTCTGAGAAAATGGACATCATGCACTGTTGGAAAGAAGTGGTAGCATTACACAATCCGAACGACATTCGTCGATATGCGTAAGTTCCATACGGGCATGTGAAAGTGGTCTTACTTTGGTCATCAGGGTGGATCAGGATTTGGTGATATCCGGAATACCCATCAAGGAAACAAAAGAAGGAATGGTTCGCGTGACATTCTAACATCTCATCAATGAATGGCAATAGGAAGTGATCCTTCTTAGTGGCCTTGTTAAGTTTTCAGTTGTCAATGACATCCACCACCTAGTGACAGTTTGTTGAGGAATGAGTTTGTTCTTCTCATTCCTAACAACTGTCATTCCTCCTTTCTTTGGCACAACATGGACAGGGCTAACCCACTCACTATGTGGCACAGGATAAATAATCCTAGCATGCAAAAGCTTAAGGACCTCTTTCTTAACAACCTCTCGCATAGCATTGTTAAGTCTCCGTTGTGGCTCTCTTGAAGGTGTAGAATCAGGATCGATAGGGATACGATGAGTGCAGAGTATGAGGTCTTGAAGTGAGTAGCCTATAGCCCGTTTATGTCTTTCCAGAACAGTGACAAGTTTATGGGTTTCTTCTTGGTAAATCTTGTCACTTATGATGACTGGAGTTTCTCGCTTATTATTGAGAAAGACATATTTCAAGCCAGAAGGAAGGGGTTTTAGCTCAACTGAGGGTTATGATGGCACCTCCATTGGATCTAGCTCAATTGGGTTTGCCAACTCTTCCTCTTCTAGAATGAAGTGTTCATCATCGAGAACTAGTTGGGCCATGTCTTCGAGAGATGCTACTAAGACTTTCTCAATAGGGTCTTGTTTAGGCTTGGGTTCTACTATCGCGTTATTTAAGCATGCAAGCGATACGGCGATAGGAGAACTTCCTAGCTTTAAATTTAAGAGACCCTGATTTGGTCGTTCTTAAAAGAGTATCCCAAAAGGTACACCAATCAAGAGAGACATATCTGAGATGTCATAGATGTGAAAATCTAGATGGTACTCGACACCTGTTATTCGCAGAGGAATAGACCTCATGACCCCATAACTTTCTAGAGTAACTCCAGAAGGAATTCTTAGAAGCTTATGAGATGGGATCACGGACTCGTTGGGGTAAAGTTTTTCAGCCAAAGCTTTTGAAATAATGTTCATCCCAATGGTAGGACTATAGTGAGCCTCTATGGTTGTTTTCTTAAGGATGCAAGTTAGGACATCTGAGGGGGCAATGATTCGGGCTACCTCAATGGATAACTCCATTTCTACCAACCACTCATGGCTCATGATGGCCGAAAGTCCTTTGATGTGTTCTAAAAGGAAGGCATCATTATGTGGACCATCGTCATTCTCAAGTGGTGTAGAGTGCACTAGAGGCTTCACTTGGACTCGTAATTTCGAGGCATTACCAAAATCTTCAAAAAGATCTACTTCGATTTCAAAGGGGAACAAGGGAGGACTGGTTTCATCATCTTCTAAAGTGTGGTCTGTTCCCTTAGTCAGAGGTTCTTCAGCAACCAAATTATTAGAAGGATTTGAAGGAATTTCAGGTTTGGATTCGGTTGCGTGTGCCTCCTCTAGTTGGTCAGGGCTTGGCTCGACTTCTTCTTTAGGAAACTCATCAAAAACGCCTATGTAGGCGGTGTTTTCAAGGATTTTCTCTAGAATGGCTTTCTTTTCACTAATGGTTTTGTGCGAGAATGAACCACCTGAATCTATGTCGAGGTGGATAGCATCTTCCTTGCGAAGGCCAAGATGGAAGTGATGTAAAAGGACGTTGTTAGGCAAGGAAAGGTTTGGACCAAAATTGGTAAGGCTTATGAACCTAGCCTAAGCTGCTCCTAATGTCTCCTTCTCCTACTAAAAAGTAAGAACTTCTATTCACAGAGCAGCAATTCGAGACAAAGGGAAGAAATCAAGACAAAATTTGTCTCGAAGTTCATCCCAATTTCCATTAACTCCTACGGTATGAGCATACCATTGCTTCACTGTACCCAAAAGAGAGAATGAAAATAGTTTCCATTTAATGGTCTCCTGTGTCATGCCAGCAATAGTGAGGCAAGAACACAGTTGCTCAAATTCCCTAAGGTGGGTGTAAGGATTTTCGTCTTCTATACCAGAGAAGGATTGCTCCTGAACCATGGCTATGAAAGCAGGATGAGCTCATAGCCATCTGTAAGAATAGGGTGTGATGATGGTGGAGGCTCCAATGAATCGCCCTTTGGAGTGGAGTATTTAAAGATAGGAGTGGAATCAAAAGGTAAATGGATGAACTTGGTTCAAAACTAGCACAACTACCATTCCCTGGCAACGGCGCTAGAAAGCTTGTTGGTATTTGTTAACGCACACAGAAAAATCCGCAAGCGCTTGGATACTAACATAGCTTTCACTCAGGAGTATTCCAGAGTATCAATTTCCGCGAAGAACGTGAAATGCACTAGGGAGAATCAAGAACGTCTAAGAAAAGGAAAGGTAAATATGTTTTTGAGGGTAGAGAGGAACTATCTAAAGTCTTCTAAGTTGATTTTATCTAACTAAGATCAGGCTCACTATACTTCACTTACTTTGGAGTAGCAGTACCATTCCGATCCTCAAAAAAGACTGGGAAAAGGGTGATCGGGGGAAGGCTACCAAAAAGCTCTACGAAACACCAACCCTAACATGGTGGATTATAATAACCTACAGAGTTGTCACCTCTATAGCTATCACAACTAACCGGAGGATTAGACACAAACTCAGGTAAACACTAGCCTAGACATCGCGTCTACACTAATGATTACTACTCTAATCCAGATCTTAAGAACAGAGCACTCAATACGAGCGGAGATCCCGTAAGCAAAATAAAGTAAGTACTGAGCTTAATCAAATAAAGAACTTAGAAATAATAAATGAAGAACCTGGAGATTACTCAAAGATGAGATGAATCCGTAGTTGTACAAAGTCGAAGAAGATCCGACAGATCCGGCTCTTCCGAAGCTCTCTCCTCTCTCTCCCTATTTTCTAGATTACAACTACATGATATTCATCTAGAGGGATACTACTACATTGTGGAGGAGAATTTGAAACCCTAGAATTGTAGCACATGCAGAGATATGACCCTTGGGGCTGAGGGGGTCTCCTTATATAGCCCTCGTTGGAGTAGAGAGCAAGCAATTGCCATGTCATCGATCCGCGTCAAATTTATTCGTCACCATTGGATCAAACCGACTTAAATGAGTGGTGGAGATCATCGTGCAAAGGTGGCTGACAAGCAGACCCGGGCCAGGTCGGTCAACCTAGGCCCACCGCCCGCCCTCTGTGGCAGGTGGGCCCCTCCTTTCACGGGTCGCCTTCTCGTGTCTTCTAGAGTCTTCTTAGGTTGGTGCCACGAAAAAAATTATGAATTTTAACCCAACATGTGGGTCCATCCTTGCTCTTTGCCTGATAACCCCTTGCGAAACATAGATTCACCAAAACTCATAGAATTCTATTAGTGGAAACCCTATTCCTATGTTTGGCGTTGATTTATGTCCATTTCCATGTTTAGTTGTCAGTTTATTTTAGTAGTTATCGACCGTCAACACAAATGCTCCTACATATTTTATGTATTTTATGAATTTAGTATTCATGCCCAAGTTAGATAAGTTTGTGGTGGTGTTCATTGATGGTATCTTGATCTATTCTGAGAATGCAGAAGATCATGCAGAACATCTAAGAGTTGTCTTATCCAGATTGCATGAACATAAGCTATATGCCAAGTTTAGTGAGTGTGAATTCTGGTTAAAGAAAGTGCCTTTTCTTGGTCATGTGTTATCTGAAGATGGGATTTCGGTCGATCCAACCAAAGTGCAAGAAGTCTTGGATTGGAAAGCCCTGATTTCAGTTCATGAAGTTCAGAGTTTTCTTGGTTTAGCCGGTTATTATCATCGCTTCAGTTCGGACTTCTTTAAAATCACCAAGCCAATGACCAGACTGCTTCAAAAAGATAAGAAGTTTGTATGGACTCCAGAGTGTGAAGCTACCTTTCACACTCTACGCATGTTGTTGACTTCGGCTCCTATTTTGGCACAACCTGATATAGAGAAGCCTTTTGATGTGTTTTGTGATGCCTCTGGTATTGGTTTGGGATGTGTGCTTATGCAAGAGGGCCGAGTAATTGCTTATGCCTCACGTTAGCTGAGGAAACATGAAGTAAATTAGCCAACCCATGACTTAGAATTAGCAGCTATTGTTCATGCTCTGAAAATTTGGAGACACTATTTGCTTGGCAATGTGTGTCATGTTTATATTGATCACAAGAGTCTCAAGTATATCTTTACACAACCTGAACTCAACATGAGATAGAGAAGATGGCTGGAATTAATCAAGGATTATAACCTAGAAGTGCATTATCATCCAAGCAAGGAAAATGTTGTGGCGGACGCCTTGAGTCGGAAGCACCATTATAATTCTCTGTTCGAAGATGGATTCAATTTGTTGCACCCTGTTGTACTACATAATATCATGGTCAGTTGTTCTCTTGAAAGCAAGATCATCAAGCTTCAAAAGACTGATGTGGGTGTGTTCCACATCAAGAGAAAGATGAAAGAACAAGAGACCAAGCACTTCCGAGTAGATGAGAAGGGTGTGTTGTGGTTTAAAGATAGACTTATAGTGCTGAAAGATAGGGAACTTAGAAACCAAATCTTAGATGAAGCTCATTCCTCCAAATTGTCCATTCATCCGTGTAGTAGCAAAATGTATCAAGATTTGAAGACCCATTTCTGGTGGACAAAGATAAAAAAAGGAAATCGCAGCCTATGTTGCAAGGTGTGATAATTGTTGTAGAGTCAAGGCAGTTCATTTAAAACCCGCTAGACTCCTTCAACCTTTATCCATTCTAGGCTGGAAATGGGAGGAAATAAGTATAGACTTTATCGCAGGCCTTCCAAACACACACCAGGGTCATGATTCTATATGGATCATTATTGATCGCCTTACCAAGTCAGCACATTTTGTACTGGTCAGAACAGATTATCACGTCGGGAAATATGCTGAGCTGTATGTTTCACAGATCATGAGGTTACATGGTGTACCAAGACCATAATCTTAGATCGATGGCCATAGTTCATAGCTCGCTTTTGGGAAATTTTACATAAGGATTTAGGTACCAACTTAAATAGGAGCTCGGCCTATCATCCTCAAACATCCGGGCAAACTGAATGAGTAAATCAGATATTGGAAGATATGTTGAGAGCATGTGTAATTTCTTCAAAGGGTTCATGGAAAAAATGGTTACCTTTGGCTGAATTTTCCTACAATAATAGTTATCAAGAGAGTATCAAGATGACTCCTTTCAAAGCTTTGTATGGTCGTAAGTGTAGAACTCCTTTGAATTGGGTTGAACCCGGAGAAAGGAGGTACTACGATATTGACTTCGTCAAGGAAGCTGAAGAACAAGTACATACCATTCAAAAGCACATTGAAGCTACACAATCAAGGCAAAAGAGTTATGCTAATAAAAGAAGAAGACCCATCGAATTTGAGGTTGGTGACTATGTATATTTAAGAGTGTAACCAATGAAAGGCGTGCAACACTTTGGTGTAAAAATTAAACTTGCACCTAGATATGCGGGTCCATATCAAATCATTGGGAAAAGTGGGAGAGTAGCATATAAACTCCAACTACTGCCAGAATTGAGTATCATTTTCAATGTCTTTCATGTCTCTCAACTGAAGAAATATTTGCGAGTCCCTAAAGAAAGGATTGAAACTAGAGATATCGAGATAAAGTCTGACCTAGCCTATAAAGAGAAGCCCGTACAGTTAGATACCAAAGAAAGGGTAACTTGGAATCAGGTGATCAAGTTTCACAAGGTAGTGTGGAGCAATCAGAGTGAACGGGATGCAACTTGGGAAAGGGAAGATTATCTGCGAGAGGTTTACCCCACTTTTTATGAAAAATGGTAGGTCATTCAAATCTAGGGACAAGATTTCTATAAGGGGGGAAGGCTGTAACACCCCAGGTGTTAAGCTAGCATGTGCACTTGCATTGCATGAAACATGAGCATATGCATTCCATTCCGTACAAAGCATCATGGATGTTTCACATGTTGCATTGAGTATGTTTCATTATTGCAACATATGTTTCACATTTATAAAGTATATATATGCCACCTATTTATCACCATCCTATGTTGCACATGGCACCCTAGTGATGTTTTACATGTTTCATAAGTCATGTTTCATGTGTTGCATGACCAATGTTTCAATATAGAACCCTATGTTTCAAGTATAGTAAGAAATGTTTCATATGTGTCAAATACATGTTTCATGTGTTATATAAGCTTAAGGATATGCATTGTAACACCTCAAGTGTTTAGCTCCATAATTGCATTGCATTTGCATAAGCATAAGCATGCATCATTTCATGTTATTTTATGTGGTTGCAACAAATGTGATTGTTTTTAGAATTTTGTTTGGCTCACATCATGTGACACTAGGGAGTTAGTGTAACTCAGGGGTAGGGTAGCCAATTATATCTCACAACACCTTAGTTATACTTAGGGTCACTCATGGAGCAAGGTTCATGTTGACCAAAATCACCAAAATGCCCTCCAAGGTGTAGTGGACCAGCATTTAGCCCTAGGATGCTCTAGTTTGACCAATTAAAAAGTCTAGCTTAGAGACCTTGCATGGAGGGGCACCCTTAAGCAAAGTTGTAGGGAATTTTATGGGGAACAAAAGTCTCAATATGACCATCTCATGAAACTGGCCAGAACATGCTCAAAAATGGCCCACAAGTCAGCTAGAGGGGCTGTCTCAACACTTAGAAATTTTGCTAAGTCCCAAAAGTGCCCTCCAGTTTTACTGTGGCCTACTTTAGAAGCTTGTAGTTTGCAAACCAGGCCAAACCAGCTCCCACTCATGTTGATAAACTTGTAGCCCTCATGTAGCTCTACAACATTGCCAACATCACCCATACCTGGTTCTCAATGGTTTGGGAGATATAGTGTCAAGAAATTAGGGTTTCAGTCGGTGTCATTAACTGAAAACATGTTTCAGTTTCACAGGGCACCACTTTGGGGTTATTTAGTTTCAAATCTAGGCCGAACCAGTCCAAACTCCAATTGACAAACTTGTTGCCCTCACATAGCTCTACAAATTTGATGTTGTCACCTTGGACCGAATCGAGCTGTTTTGGAAGTTAATCAGCGCCAAACTTGCTCTGTCAGTCGGCCGCCGATGTCATGTTTGCAGCTTCGATTCAGTCAACGAGCTCAGACACCCGCCGTGTCGTGGCACTCGGGCTGGAGAGCGTCGCCGCGTGGCGACCGAGCGCTGCCATCGCCTCCACGTCGCGAGTCTAGGCGCGAGTTTGAACACCGAGCGGACACCTCCACCCCCCTCACTCGCGCTCACTCTCCTCTCCCTCCCTCATTCGGCTTCGACACGGAGAAACTGAGCCGCCATTGCCGCCCCCACTCCGGTGAGCTCGCGTGCGCTCACCACCGCACCACCGCTCACCAGATCACGTCCTCCCCTCCGCCACACCGCCCTGCACCTCCTCGACTAGCCGGTGTTGACGGTCCTTAAGTATCAATTATAACTATCAAATAAATAGAGAAAAGGATCCAAATGAAACCAACACCTAGACTTAGGGTTTTATCTGACAGAATTCCACGAGTTTTGTTGTTTATCTATTTCTGCAGGGGGTTATCATGAAATACGGAAGAAAGGCCCACATGTCGGATTAATGACGGGATATTAACCGAACACGTAATTATCTTACATCTAGAAGAGTCCAGAAGCCACGAGAACGAACGGGAGGCGTAACGGAGCCGGACACAGGGCGCCCGCCCTGGTCCTTAGGGCGCCCGCCCTGGCCCCGGAGCCAATCAGGCTCCGCCTCGAGGATTATGGTCCACCGACCTAGAGGATCAAGGAAAACCGTCCGTTCAATGTCGGTTTGATCAGACGGCCCAGATTCATCCGAAAGGGCTATATAAGCAAGGCCCCTGCCCCTGGAGGAGAGGCCCTCGTCTCATACTTCAAACCCTAATTCAGGAGGAGAGCCTCTGATCAAGCCCTAGAGCCACCACATCAACTAGATCTCTAGTTAGCATAGCTACATAGGATTAGAACTAGAAGGGTCAATCTTCGATTGGTTCCCGGATCTGTCAAGAGGATTCTTGGTAATTCCTCTATTGTTCTTCAATTGTTCATCATTGTTCTTCAATATTATGAATATGACTTTGTTCTATTTCAATATATTGGTTATGACTTTGCTCTACTTGATTATATTTGCAATTATATTATTCTTAGTTTATCATAGTTATATGCTTGGCTTAGTTAGATTGGAATTATATACATGCCTAGGATCATATAGCGTTTATCCATGTGTACAGTGGGTGAATGATAATTATTGTGTAGACGTGGTGTCTATACCGTATTTATCTGCGATCGCACCCTATATGCCGGATTGTGGGGTAGTTCGCGATAGTGACAGCTTCGTTGATTCTTATATAGTCCCCCTCTCGTGTATAGGGCAGGCAGAGCAACACTATTACAGGGGAGTGATTGCTATGTTCTTCATCTTCCTTGCTAATATTCACTATGCATGGATATAGTCTTTTCTCACCATGATTGCCAAGTATAATTGCACTAACTATGATATGCTAGACTTTATAGTTAATAATAACTTAGGGAATATCTTTGTAGTTCATCCTAATTCCATGCTAATGACTTGCTAGAATATCTGTTGAGGTGCTTATCATTATTATATGTGGCTAGCTGATCAGATTAATTATCTTTGTCACCATTATCACTTTACCTTTACTTAATGTGACATTTATACCTGTATAAAGAGATTGATAAATACTCTCGGTTATACATGCAATGATGTGTACTCAGTTCCATATTCTCATTCCATTATCAACCATGATACTTAGAAATCCCTTCCCAGTGGTAAAAATATAAATAACGATACCTGGAATACTTCCCGGTTAAAATGCTACATCGGTATTAATCTGTGCGCTTGCAGATCCCTTTTATTATTTATCTTGATGAGCAAATGCATATTTCAATACCGCGTCTCTCATGTCATGCTGGGGATGACAACTTGGCTTAAGTGGCATGAGGGATAGGTTTGGCATTTTTGGCGCCGTTATCAGAATTAGAAAACTAAGTCTACTTTTGGTAGTGACGTTAAGAATGCCCAACAAGCATTTTTGGCGCCGTTGCCGGGGAAGGTTGATTACTAAGTAGGAATGAATACGGAACTTTGAGTCATCATTTGCATCACTAATCTGATCGAGCTTATCAATTCTCTTATACAGTTTTACCCCTGTATTTTCCATTTTGATTATTTATTGCAGGGTGATGCATGAATAGAAGACATCTTCCAGACAACTTTGTTGACGATCCCGAAGCCTTATTCAGAAGAACAAGAGCCAAGCTCAAGAAGACATCGTCAACACTTCAGCACAAAGCTTCATCCAAATCCGAAGACCGCCGAAGTTTCATCCGGAATTTGTCGACTGAATTCGAAGCCATGGCGAACAAGTCGATCCGCGAGTTCTCAGCTCCCACTACGGACAACATCCGCACTGGACCTGCTGGGGAGATCGACCGCAACTTCGAGCTCAAGCCTGGGCTCATCAACATGGTGCAAGCTAACCAGTTCTGTGGGAAGCCACATGAAGACGCTAGTGCTCATCTTCAACACTTCCTGGAGATCTGCAGCACTTTCACCATGGCTGAAGTCCCCAGAGACGCCATACTACTCCGCCTTTTCCCATTCTCACTGTTGGGGAGAGTGAAGTAGTGGTTCTACGCTACAAAGGAGAAGAACACTACGTGGGCACTCTGCTCCAGGAACTTTCTGGCCAAATTCTTTCCCATGGGCAAGACCAATGCTCTCCGTGGGAAGATTACAAGTTTTCAGCAACAACATGATGAATCCGTTCCAGAAGCATGGGAGCGCTTCCAAGACTACATCCTAGAATGTCCCCATCATGGAATGGAAAGCTGGCTGTTGATGCAGACATTTTATCATGGGCTCATTAACAGTGCCCGTGAAACCATGGATGCTGCAGCTGGAGGAGCATTCCTATCACTCACCATACCTCAAGCCACAGCTCTTGTGGAGAAGATGGCATCCAACCAAGGTTGAAATGAAGAAAGAACTCAGACACGCAAGAGAGGTGGAGGTATGCACCAGCTCAAGGAGGTAGACATGCTGTCTGCCAAGCTAGACCTACTCATGAAGAAGCTCGATGATCGAGCTGGAGAAAAGAAAGAAGTCATGCATGTCTACGACTCCCACATGACTTGTGAGGAGTGTGGAGGTACTGGACACTCGGGCAATCACTGTCCTGAGTTGCTGGAGGACGTGAACTACATCAACAATAACAACAACAACTACTACAACCGTCCTCAGCAGAATCAAGGTTGGAATCAACAGAGGCCTAACTACTCAGGTAATTACCAAGGTAACAATTCTTTCAATAATAATAATAATTATCCACCTTTGAGAGAGTTAGTGTCCAACCAAGGAAAGCTAATGGATAACCTGTCTAAGAAATTGGCATCTAATGATAAAATACTATAAAATATAAATAATAGAATGGATAATTTCTCTACTGCCATCAAGAACCAGATTAGCTTTAATAAAATGATTGAATCTCAGTTGAATCAAATAGCTGTTGCTGTTCCTGCTACTAACCCCGGTATACCATCACAACCGGAAGGACTAGAATCTGCAAATCTTGTAGACATGTTTGATGCAGGAGATTACTGGAGTAACCCTATCGTGGAAGTAAGTACTGACCGTCTGCCGGTCAAGAGAGGCGATCCAGGACGCCCCGTCATCCCGATTTCCATCGGCATGCGAGACTTCCCAGAAGCACTCTGTGACTTTGGCTCCAGCGTCAACATCATGCCCAGGGTACTCTATGAAAAACTCTTTTCACAACCATTATTAGAAACAACCATGTGTTTGCAGCTTGCAGATAGGACACTGAGTTTTCCGAGAGGAATATTGAAGAACATCTGTGTCCGAGTGGGTTCCTCGTACGCTCCAGCAGACTTCGTAGTGATAGAGACCGGTTCTGATGAGAGGGCTCCCGTCATCCTAGGGAGACCATTCCTAAACACCGCGGGAGCTGTCATCTATGCTAGTGCTGCCAAGATCAGTTTCTACATCAAGGGGAGGAAGGAAACGTTTTCCTTCAAGAACAAGACCGCACAAATCCCAGAGCAACCCCAATATGAACCAAGGAAGAGGACCAACAGGAGGAACAAGAGCAAGAAGCAAGTATGGACCGAGACAGCTAAGATGGTCACTGCCGTGCACAAAGGTCAAGATCGCCAACTCAAGTCACCGTTCTTGCCTAAGAAGGACGACCCAGGTATGCCAAGCATTTATTGCTCCATTAATGGGTCCCACTTCTACAAGACACTTTACGACACTGGGTCGGGCGTCAACATAATGGCCAAGGTCACCTATGAACTTCTGTTCGGAACCATGCCCTTAAACCCAACATATATTCAGCTCCAGATGGCAGATCAGACATTCCGACAGGTCGAAGGTACAGTAACTGACGTCCCTGTCAAAATTAATGATCATTTTGTCCATACAGACTTTCAGGTCATTGACATGGGAGACGACGAGTACGATCCACCCATCATCCTAGGAAGACCGTTCCTAGGCACCGTCAAAGCAATCATCTACATTGGAACCGGAGAAGTCCATATGCATTTCCCCTCTGAGAAGGTACGTCTTTACTTTACTGACCCTAACTATGTATTTGAAGAATCCAAGCAGGTCAGGACAAGAAGAAGGCGGCGTAACCACAATCAGAAGCAACAGGTCATCAAGGACAGATGGGCAGATTATGAAGGAGAAGTGGTAAGATCTGAAGACATACCACTCAACCAACACTGTCCTGAGGAGACCAAAGCACCGAGACAGGTATGGAAAGAAAAGACAGTTGTACATGAAGAGGAGGCGCCGCCAGAACCACCGACTACGCCATCCACCAAGTCCCAGGACGACTGAACGAATAAGAGTCCCGTTCGGAGGACTTAAAAACACCGAACGCCTTGCCAAGAGGTAACTTGGTAGTTATCCTTTCCTTTTAATTATTTACTTTATCCTAAATAGTTTGCTTAGTTAATCATATTCATACTATCTTAAAAAGAAAATAAAAATGTTAAAAACCCTAAAGCCCCATGTGAGTATGCGAGTGGCATAAAACCCATAAGTACATTCACTGTGGTGGCATAAAAAATATATATATATAATAAATACATAAATATTTTCTTCTGCTTTATAAAAAAAACAACATAAAAAAATGAAGGAGGCTCAACATGATAAAGGCTAGATATTTATGCTAACACTTAATCAGTTCCACAAAGCTTTGTTGTCTATTTGAGCTTCACAGAATTCAAGGAGACTAGCAGACGGAGGACATTCTAATCGCTGTCAGGGTGCTGCCGACTTTCAAATACACCTCCGCCATCTGCTAGCTACATCAGAAGAGATTATGTCAGGATCCAGCTTGGGGGAGAGCACCTCCATTATCTTGCTAAGTATTTCTATCTTTATCTTTATATTTATATATACTTCTACCCTATAAAAATAAAAATATACATAACTATGAAAAAACCCAAATAAAGATTTTGTGCTTATATATATATACCTATATCTTTTGCTTAGTGTGTTTTAATAAATAAATAAAGTGGCTATGCTAAACTGAATCTAAATAATAATAAAACTCTAGCATGGATATGATGAATAGTTGCTTTGCCTAATTTTCAAATTTGAAGTCCTCTCTCTAAGTTTACATAACTGTTATCATTTAAAGCTTGCTCTAAACCTGAACTTGTGGGAAGAGAACTTGATCTAAAGTCTAAGTTGTTAACGGATATGATATGGGAAGGTTGAGCTGCTGTTTATCTATTCCTAGAGATGCTAGAATTCTGGAGAATTTTATCTTTGAAAATCTTAAAATGCTACATGATGAGTTCCTGTATGATGAGAGTTTAAGTTCCTACCACAACCATACATACATGCTTGCTAGACTTTAAGCCATACATTTACTTTTTACTGCTTATGAGCATTGAGTATAGTCAAGCTATATAGACCCTTAGGAGCTTGTCATGCAGTTAAAATCAAGATTCACTTGCACGATCACTTATACATGCTGCTTCTACTCCGGAAGTACGCATCCACATATATCCACTCATTCTCATCTCCAGATCCACATAAAATTATTCTACTCCTAATCCGGGAGAGAATAGCCAAAAATATTTTCCCATTCTTGTTATCCCCTGTGAAATAAATGCTCAAGCTATTTTGGTTACTACCACTTGCTATATTGTTCTAAGGAGATGAGTGCTCTATACGAGGAAATAAAAAGGGGCAAGTGCCCAGAACCTCGAAAAGAAAAAGATACGAGGAAATAAAAAGGAGCAAGTGCTCGGAACCTCGATGAAAAAAAAAGAAAAAAAATGTGAGAAGAGAGGTAAAAATGGACAAGTGTCCGACAGTAGAATTAGGGGTACAAGATACCCACCTGAGAGGAAAAAAAAGAAAATATAGAGCACCTCATTCTCCTCAAGAGCTTTAAAAGCAAGAAAGGTACGTATCCCCTCAAAAAGAGCAAAAGTAGAATTAGACTTTCATCATTGTTATCATCACTACCACCATACACCATTTATTCGCCACACATGCACATCTTGATTTGACTTATTGGCTTGTTTCTCTGGATCCATGGTTTGACTATGCAATAAATGTCTTGTAAGTATGTATACTTTATCTCCCACCGATGAGCTCCAGATATCAAAAGCCTTATTAGAATAGGATGAGAGAGAAGGCAATGTCACTCTGCCTTATACCACAAATACTACATACTTTGCTTTGAGAGAAGGCAGACATCATTACTGCCTTGGTGAGGATCCAGAAATACCACAAAAGAGAGACCTGAGAGAGTCATACAAGGAATCTCTGAGTTTTATTTGAAAATCTGCAAAAAACTCCAAGAGCTATAGCTAATCAAGAATAAGAGACATGGCGCTTGACTAGATTGTTCTATCTTTTAACCGCTCAAGACAAAGGTGACGGTTGCAAGCCCCATGGTGAAAGGTATAATGAGTAAGTTTTAAGTCTTGACAGTTTACTTTAACTCAGAGATGAGACTCTATTTGAAAGCATGTGTACCGTCAAAATTCAAAGGCATTTCAGCAACTACTGAGTCTCTCCTTGCTCAGGGACGAGCAAGAGGTAAGCTTGGGGGAGTTTGTTGACGGTCCTTAAGTATCAATTATAACTATCAAATAAATAGAGAAAAGGATCCAAATGAAACCAACACCTAGACTTAGGGTTTTATCTGACAGAATTCCACGAGTTTTGTTGTTTATCTATTTCTGCAGGGGGTTATCAGGAAATACGGAAGAAAGGCCCACATGTCGGATTAATGACGGGATATTAACCGAACACATAATTATCTTACATCTAGAAGAGTCCAGAAGCCACGAGAACAAACGGGAGGCGTAACGGAGCCGAACACAGGGCACCCGCCCTGGTCCTTAGGGCGCCCGCCCTGGCCCCGGAGCCAATCAGGCTCCGCCTCGAGGATTATGCTCCACCGACCTAGAGGATCAAGGAAAACCGTCCGTTCAATGTCGGTTTGATCAGACGGCCCAGATTCATCCGAAAGGGCTATATAAGCAAGGCCCCTGCCCCTGGAGGAGAGGCCCTCGTCTCATACTTCAAACCCTAATTCAGGAGGAGAGCCTCTGATCAAGCCCTAGAGCCACCACATCAACTAGATCTCTAGTTAGCATAGCTACATAGGATTAGAACTAGAAGGAGTCAATCTTCGATTGGTTCCCGGATCTGTTAAGAGGATTCTTGGTAATTCCTCTATTGTTCTTCAATTGTTCATCATTGTTCTTCAATATTATGAATATGACTTTGTTCTATTTCAATATATTGGTTATGACTTTGCTCTACTTGATTATATTTGCAATTATATTATTCTTAGTTTATCATAGTTATATGCTTGGCTTAGTTAGATTGGAATTATATACATGCCTAGGATCATATAGCGTTTATCCATGTGTACAGTGGGTGAATGATAATTATTGTGTAGACGTGGTGTCTATACCGTATTTATCTGCGATCGCACCCTATATGCCGGATTGTGGGGTAGTTCGCGATAGTGACAGCTTCGTTGATTCTTATATAGTCCCCCTCTCGTGTATAGGGCAGGCAGAGCAACACTATTACAGGGGAGTGATTGCTATGTTCTTCATCTTCCTTGCTAATATTCACTATGCATGGATATAGTCTTTTCTCACCATGATTGCCAAGTATAATTGCACTAACTATGATATGCTAGACTTTATAGTTAATAATAACTTAGGGAATATCTTTGTAGTTCATCCTAATTCCATGCTAATGACTTACTAGAATATCTGTTGAGGTGCTTATCATTATTATATGTGGCTAGCTGATCAGATTAATTATCTTTGTCACCATTACCACTTTACCTTTACTTAATGTGACATTTATACCTATATAAAGAGATTGATAAATACTCTCGGTTATACATGCAATGATGTGTACTCAGTTCCATATTCTCATTCCATTATCAACCATGATACTTAGAAATCCCTTCCCAGTGGTAAAAATATAAATAACGATACCTGGAATACTTCCCGGTTAAAATGCTACATCGGTATTAATCTGTGCGCTTGCAGATCCCTTTTATTATTTATCTTGATGAGCAAATGCATATTTCAATACTGCATCTCTCATGTCATGCTGGGGATGACAACTTGGCTTAAGTGGCATGAGGGATAGGTTTGGCATTTTTGGCGCCGTTATCAGAATTAGAAAACTAAGTCTACTTTTGGTAGTGACGTTAAGAATGCCCAACAGCCGGTAGCTTTGATTGAGCCCGAGGTGAGCCGCATTGCCACCTCCACCCGTTCCCAAAGGTCACCGAAGCTCCGCCATGTTAGGTTCACCGTGGCCTGCACCACACCATAGTCCTCCGCCTTCCCTCACTCACGTTCCCTCCTTCCTGTCACATGTAGATGCTAGGGTGAAGATGCTACCGACAGCATCGGTTTGGTCGGGCCGGAACACGACCGCGCACTGCCGCGCCAGGGCTGCCGTCCAGGTGCTCACGTGGTCAAGCGGCTCCGCTCCATCCTCGTCTCAGTGAGTGGTCTCGAGAGGTCCGCTAGGGTTCCAGGAAAGTGGTGCACCCTTCGGTCGGTCGTTCGACGGCCAGGACTTGCCGGCGTACCGCCAGGCGCCACGGCCGTCCGCCATCGCCGTCGGCATAGGTGCTACGGTGCAGCAGCTTTGGGGAAAATGGTTGGCCTCGGTGCGGTTAGGTCTGGGCAAGCCACTGGAGCACTCGGTTTGGGCGGAGGAGCCGCCAGCGGTGAGAAATCGCTCGCCAGAGCTCACAGCCGCCGCTCCCCTGCCCTCTGTCCCTGACCGTGGAGGACCGCCTGTCAGTGCCGCGCGTGGGCGGGAGCCTGAGCGGGCCGCGCGCGCGCGTCGTGGGCCGCGCCTGTTCCTGGGCCGGCCTAGTTTCGAATGAAATCTATTTCATTTATTTATTTTGTCACAGATTTAGTTGATGTTTGGAAAATGTAGATCTAGGGTTTTACTTGCCCAAAAATTAGGAGATAAATTTTGTTAGGATCTACATGATGTTTAGTATTTTAGAAAAATATAAATCTGGTATGTGATGTTTAGTTTTTGGGAGAATTAAATAGATCTTTCAAATGTGTTTTGAAATTAAGGCAAATTTGTTAAATGTATAACTTGAGCTGTAGTCTTCCAAAAATTGTGAAATTTGGTGGGTAGGCTATTTTATACTTGCTTTAGCTCTGGTAAAAATTTGGGCATTAGTACTTAAGTACTTTTCAAGTTATGATGCTATCTTGTTGTTTTAGGAAATACTTGAATGGATTTTAGGAATTTTTCTACATGTGCAATATTCTTATCAATTTTTGGAGAATGTCTTGGTACCATAAAATGTCTAAGAAAAATATGAAATCTGTTGTTTGATACTTTTCAATATGATTTGTTAATTATACAAAAATCAGCCTTTTGAGCTTGTGAATTTTGTGTAGGGAGTTTCTGTGAATAATTTTAGTTCAAAGTTTTACAGTAATCTCTTTTTGGTTCATAGAGTCTCCTGTAATTTTTGTAGAAATTTAGGAGCAGTTTACATATATGTTTAAAATTCCACCTAATTAATTAAGTAAATTAAGAAATGAGTATAAATAAATATTCTAGGTGGGCACACCTTACTTTCTGGTGTTTCTGTGACCTATGTGAACTTGTGGTAACATTAGTTTGGTCTTAAGGGATGTTTGCCACATAAATAAATATTTAATCCTTGCAATTCTAGGTTTTCTGGACAGCTGGTAGTATTTCTAGATTTGACCTTTGATAAAGGTGGTTGCTGGAAAACTTGTAAATACCAAAGTTGTAGTAAACTTGATAAGCTAGCTTGTGTCAAAATTTGGGAGCATTTGGCGTAGTAGTTTGGAAGTTATTGCTGTTTAAAGTGACAGTCCAGAATTGGATACTCTCTGTTTAGAGAGGACAGATTCTGGAACTTATGAAATTCGACATGGAAAACTTAGGAATTTAGGGTTGAGGTCTGAAAATGAATTGTAGTGCATTTCTTAAGCTTTCCAGATTGTCTTAGATCATATCTTTTGGAGTTAGGAATCTCCAGTTATGTTAGGAACAAGTAGCTGCTGTCCAGAATGTTTTACTGTGGTATTTTGGTGTTGGATGTGGTAACCTAAGTAATGCTACTCTTGTAATTGTGCCTTAACCGAAGAAGAACAGCTATACCTTAGGTTGAGTAGTTTAGGTGAGTACTTCTCTACCGGAGAGGAAATTTGCACCTAATATTTGAAGTGATTTGAATAGAGCTTTAAGAATGTTGTAATGCATTTCATTCCGAGCATACTGCATCTTTCATTATGTATCCATGAGATTTATTATGCACTCATGCAATAGGTGTTCCGGAGGGGGTAACGCTCCTCAAATTCGAGCAAGTGATACCGGAGGAAGTCCAGGACCAGCCGGAGCAACCAGAGGAACCAACCGGCGGAGAAGCTCCCGCAGAAGACCTGCCTGAGTGCCCTGACCACCGGCCCTCGACCTTTCTAAAAGGCAAGCCCCGGTGCATGTTGAACCCGTCATTTTATAAATCTATCTTGAGTACTTTTAATTGTTTAATGCATTAAGTTGTAGGAATTGTATGAAAAGAATTGTTGCATTATACCTGTCCTTGTCCAGATATCATACTTAAATCCTAATTTAGGTTTAGGCACGTGTCAATGCTTAGCCCTGCTTAGTACGGTAGAAGTCGGGTGATTTCCGGTCATCCGCGAGATGTAGGAAGGAGTCACGAGTGGCTTTATGGCTATCGTGGATGGAACCATGCTTTAAAATGAAATTGAGACCGGGCGGGAATTCGATAGTACAGCCGCAAGACACTTCATGTCTTGGGTGTGGAGCTATGCCCGTCTGAGTCGTTTAAGGACCGATTCGCTGTACGTCCTTGAGTCATGTTGAACGCAGTCTAACACTTAGTTGGCCGGATAAGTTGTTCCAATCACGAAGCCGAGTAATGTGGTTCAGGCCGGGAATCGAATGGTAGGTTGCTTCTTGGAGGAGAGAAAGGATGTGCTTGGGGACATTGGCGTGAGACCAAGGGGGGGTTAGAGTCCCTATCACCTGGCAGAGTGTCGCCCTTGGGGTCGCGACATCATTCGGACCCGCGATTCCTGAACAATACGAAAGGTGGCTTGTGCGACCCTGGCAGGGGTCTGCGCGGTGAGTGTTAGAAGTACCCCTCCAGCTGGATAGGAATTCGATTCGAATCGCCGTCGCTCCCGGTTAGTGAGCACTTGACTTGAGCAGCGGCAACGTAGATCTCATTAATCGAACAGATGGTTAAGTGAATGATTCAATGTTGCCACAATTTATACCTGCTATGGATATAATGTGAATAATTGTTTGATGATAATCAAGTGCATGTTTAGTACAGGTGCTAAGATAGATGACAGGTAAATGCTAAAAACAACTGCTAGTACAGGTTATAAGAGTTTCAACTACTTATGCCTTGATGCAAAATGTGGTGTTAGCTAGCCTCTTGTGTAAGCCTTGCATAATCCTTGGTGTCATTTTATTTCTGGTTTATGACGGGTAAGTCTAGCTGAGTACATTCCAGTACTCAGGGTTTATTCCCTCCTGTTGCAGATGATATGCTCTATCAAGGCTTCTGCAAAACTTGTCTCCACCCTGCAGGTGACGAAGACTAGATCACTAGGGCGTGATCATCTTTTATGTACTTTCCTCATGCTTTTGCGGGTTGTTGATCAGCAAGACTGGCAGTAGTTAAACAACTGGTGTGTGTTATGCTTCCGCTACTTTCCAAACTTGGTTTGTAATAATTGCAACTCCGTGGTGTAAACTTATTCCAAACTACTTGTGAAATGTAACGTATGATGTTGTATGTTGAATGATGCGATCTTGGTTGTAAGCAAGTTGGTTTGAAATTCTTCGTGGTTTCGATTGACTACCGGGATTATATGGGCTCAAGTTCGAAAATTTGAGCGCTTCGGTGCTTGTTTTTGTACTTGTGCTCTTATAATTTAGTCGGTTCTGTTACAGCTGGTATCAGAGCATAATTTAACATTAAACACATCATACGAGTAATTAAAAATAAAAGTATTTGTTAATGAAAAGGGTTAAAACTATAAAAAAATTATTTTTATAGGTATGCCAGTGATCACATCCCTTAGCCCAAATAAGGACTCTTAGGTGGCTTATTATAAGTACTAACTTGGGGGTCTTGTTTGTTTTTGTTTCGTCGTCCATACGGTGTGATATTGTATGGATGCCATCCACTTGGGTGGTAATGTATGGATCAATTACCTCGATGCTTCGGTAAGTGTGAGATGTGAGGGCATGATCGTCCATCCGGCGGTCTAGGGGAGAGTAGTTTTGGTGACTTGCATACTTACATGTTCAAACCATGTAATTATGAAAGCACTTAATTGTGGGAATGTATATCGGGTAGCTTTGATACTGAAGTATATACATCAAGGGATGTGTATATGGAAAGTATTTAGTTTACTGCTTCTTATGTGTTATATTGGGAAACTATTGGGCTGAAATGAAATTTTCTGTAGGTACACTAACAGCGAAACGAGTAGACCGATAGTTTCGTTATATGAGAGAACGTATGTATGCCACCGCCTAGCGTTAGAAATTTAGTTTTCTACTAAGGTGAGAGGGCGTACGGAACGTGCATGCATCATGTTTAAATTACATCATACATGTCATTTTACTCCCTCCTTAAAATATCCTTAGTCCCGACTAAATTAAATTTCGTATCCCCTAAATTATCCTCACTTTAAGTCGTACCTTGTTGATACAGATGGCACGTACTAAGAGGACCGCCCGTAAGTCGACCGGAGGAAGGGCTCCTCGCCACCAGCTAGCTCCACGTGAGCCCCGTCCCGAGCCCACTAAGGTGGAAAGGCTGCGGGCTGAGTTGGCCGAAGTGACTGCTGCCAGGAATGCAGCGCGTCAGCAACTGGAGCAAGTGATCCGTGACCGGGATCAGGAAACACTTGCAGTCCAGAGGTTGACAGTGGCAAATCGCAACTGTCAACGCATGTTGGTCCGTGTCATGAACCAGAGGGATGAAGCCTGGCACGAGGAGAACGTTCTGAGAGCTCATCAGTTTGAGCTCGAGCAACAGTTGGAGAACGCTGAAGAATACAATAACAACCTTCATGAAGAAGTGCACCGCTTGAACAACCAACTCAATCCTCTGCTGCCTCAAAACAACAACGCAGACGAGGATATGGGATCGGGAATCTTCATGGCTGAAGATGATGATGCAGTGGAGGTCAATGGACCGCAGGATGCCCCACCAGAAGAAGAACCAGAAGAAGAAGAAGAAGATGAGGAGTTAGAGCCTGTTAGTGATGAGGACGGTGGGGAGATCCTTGACACCGACTCTGAGGACGATGCTTAGAGTAGCCATCACGTAGCTATGATGTTAGGATCGTCTTTTGTGCCCTCCCTGTGTTGGAGAGAGGCTTTGTAATAACATGGCTGTTGGGATGTAAGGTCGAACCCTATGTTTCCTGGATGTTTAGTTTGAACCGTTAATTTCGATCACAATTGGATGTCTTATTATGTTGCGTTCGATGATGGTGTCACGATTAGCACCTTCGGTGCCGCGACGAAACCGAGGGCCTCTTGTGGAGCGCGACATAAGGTTGTGCTGCTTGGCACGCGCTGGTATCGAGGTGGCTAGTCATGATCCACCATGGAACTCTACCGTTGAGAAGTCTCTTTGTGGTTAGTTTGAAGTAGCCTTTCTCTGTCGATTAGAATTTTTTGGGATTGAATCCGATTACCCGTACGAAGGATCAAAAAATCACATAAATATGAAAGTGAACCGTTCAGTCACTGCTGTGCTCCCCGTGAGTGAGCCTTATACCAAAATACATCTGGTTGGATACCCACACACGATTGCGTCAATTGATGCGCTTGAATGGATTGTGCGGTTGTGATGAATTATTGTGCTTTGATTCTTTGCAAAGTCATTTTTCATGAAGTCAGTTTGACCTATTTACAATGATTCATCTACAAATTACCCACATCGTCAGTGCTCATTGGCTATGCATTTTTGCAGATGTCGTACAACCTTCGTCGGGGTCGTGGCAATGAGGATGAGGAACAGCCACCCCCTCCGCCACCACCTACCCCGGCTGAGCTCATGCAGTCCGTGGTAGAAGGGCAGCGTATGCTGGCAGATGCTATGCGCCAGCTTGCCAATCGGGAGGCTCGTCATGGCCGCCAGGGCCCAGAACCCAATCAATACAGTGATTTCAAGGACTTTCTTGATACTAAGCCCCCGCTCTTTAAGGAGGCGGAAGAGCCACTACAAGCCGACGAGTGGTTGAACACTATTGAACAAAAGTTTCGTCTGCTTCGCTTGACCGATGAGCTAAAAACAGAATATGCTTCTCATCAGCTGCATGGTCCAGCAGGTATTTGGTGGAGCCACTATCGTTCCACATTGCCTGCAAATGTTCCGATTGCTTGGGATCAGTTTAAGGCAGCATTCCGTGGGAACTATATTCCTCCAGGTCTTATGGCTATCAAGCACACAGAATTCATGAGGCTATCGTAGGGAAATAAAAGCTTGACTGAATATCTGCAATCTTTCAACAACCTGGCAAGGTATGCCACAGAGTTTGTGGATACCGATGCCAAGAAAATTGCTAGCTTTAAAAGAGGCCTCGGCCCAAAACTAATGAAAACCATGGGCACGAGCAAGTGTACTACCTTCAACGAGTTTATCAGTGATGCTTTGACTCAGGAAAACAATAATGCTATTTATTCTGCCTCTAAGAGTCGCAAAAGGGCCATTGAGGCGAGTGCTTCACAGTCTCGGGCTCCAACTGCACCTAGGGCTCCCCCTCGCCCACCTGCTCAGAATACCAAGTTCCGTCCCCCACAGAAGAAGCCTGCTACCAAAACTAGGTTCCGCAAGGCTTATACAGTCGCTCTGCCAAAGGGAAATTCTGGTCAGAGTAGCTCTAGTGTTCCTCCCAGCAACATGCCTTGCTGGAACTGCAACAAGCCAGGCCATTGGTCCAGAAATTGCCCTTATCCTAAGAAGAACGTCAACCAAGGTGGCCGTCAGGGGCATGCTCATTATAACAGTATTGAGGAAATCCCATCTGGTGAGGTTGTCACTGCTGGTAAGTTCCTAGTTGACCAACACCCTACAGTGGTACTTTTGATTCAGGTGCTTCGCATTCCTTTATCAGTCCTAAGTTTGCATCAAAGTTTGCACACAAGTTACATACTGTTGAAGGTGTGGGTTATTGCATTAGTGCGGCAAGTGGGAATATTTCCACGAATAAAGTAGTGGGGAACCTTGATTTTGAGATCGAAGGGCGAAATTATTCGCTTGCTTTAGTGGTTTTGCCGGGATTAGACATAGATGTTATTTTGGGCATGAATTGGATGAGTCAGAATGGGGTACTCATCGATACATCCACTCGGGTAGTTATGCTCAGAGATCCTACAGATCAAAAGGGTTTTCTAGTACAACTTCCCAGAAAAGTTGACTTGTCTGGTGAAGTTCATGCTGTGCAAGCAAAAGCGTTGGCTAAAATTCCCATAGTGAGTGAGTTTCCTGACGTTTTTCCTGATGAATTGCCGGGACTCCCTCCGGATCGGGATGTGGAATTTAAAATCGAGTTGTTGCCTGGCACGACACCCATTTCTAGGAGACCTTATAGGATGCCTCCGAATGAGCTAGCTGAACTTAAGGTGCAGTTGAATGAACTTTTGAAGAAGGGGTTGATTCGTCCTAGTTCGTCTCCGTGGGGATGCCCTGCTATCTTTGTGAAGAAGAAGGATCAGACCTTGCGGATGTGTGTAGATTATAGACCTCTGAATGCAGTCACTGTCAAAAATAAGTATCCTCTGCCACGTATCGATATTTTGTTCGATCAGTTGTCCAAAGCTAAAGTCTTTTCTAAGATTGATCTGAGGTCTGGGTACCATCAGATTAAAATCCGGCCTGAAGATATTCCAAAAACCGCCTTCTCGACAAGATACGGCCTTTATGAGTATCTTGTTATGTCTTTTGGCCTGACAAATGCCCCCGCACACTTCATGTGCTTGATGAATTCGGTGTTTATGCCCGAATTGGACAAGTTTGTGGTGGTGTTTATTGATGACATCTTGATATACTCTGAAAATGAGGAAGAACACGCTGAACACCTACGTATTGTCCTCACCAGACTGCGTGAACATCAACTGTATGCGAAGTTCAGTAAGTGTGAATTCTGGCTTCGTGAAGTACCTTTCCTTGGGCATGTGTTGTCCGATGGGGGAATTATGGTGGATCCCACCAAGGTATAGGAAGTATTGAATTGGAAGGCTCCTACTTCGGTTCATGAGGTCCGGAGTTTTCTTGGGTTGGCTGGCTATTATCGTCACTTCATCCCGGATTTCTCAAAAATAGCCAAGCCCATGACTCGGTTGCTGCAAAAAGACACCAGGTTTGTCTGGACTCCTGAGTGTGATGCGGCTTTTCACCAACTGCGAACCCTCCTAACCTCGGCTCCGGTTCTGGCACAACCGGATATCAAGAAACCGTTTGATGTTTATTGTGATGCCTCAGGCATAGGTTTGGGAGGTGTGTTGATGCAGGAAGGCCGAGTAATTGCATAGACCTCGCGGCAACTTCGGAAGCATGAGGTGAATTATCCAACGCATGACTTAGAACTGGCTGCAGTTGTTCATGCTTTGAAAGTGTGGCGGCATTATCTGCTGGGCAATGTCTACAATATCTACACAGACCACAAAAGCCTCAAATACATCTTCACCCAGCCCGAGTTAAATATGTGTCAAAGAAGATGGCTCGAGTTGATTAAGGATTATAACCTTCAAGTACACTATCATCCTGGCAAGGCAAATGTGGTTGCGGATGCTTTAAGCCATAAGTCTCATTGCCATTCCCTTGTTGAAACTGATTTTCATCGATCTCGCCTTCTACATCCGGTAGTCTTGTACAACATCACTGTTAGTTGTACTCTCAAAAGCAGAATTATTGAGCTCCAAAAGACTGATCCTGGTGTATTCCACATAAAACGCAAGATGAAAGAGGAAGAAACTAAGCACTTCAGGGTAGATGAAGAAGGTGTGTTGTGGTTTAAGGATAGATTAGTGGTACCTAAGGACCGAGAGCTTAGAGATCAGATCCTGTCCGAAGCACATTCGTCCAAGTTGTCCATCCATCCTGGTAGTAATAAGATGTATTATGATTTGAAGCCACTTTATTGGTGGACCAAGATGCGGAAAGAGATAGCTGCATATGTTGCTAGGTGTGACACCTGCTGTAGAGTTAAAGCTGTGCACATGAAAGCTGGGTTACTTCAACCACTTTCTATCCCAGGCTGGAAATGGGAAGAGATAAGTATGGATTTCATTGTCGGACTTACTCCTACTGTCAAAAATCACAACTCCATCTGGGTAATTGTGGATCGTTTGACCAAATCAGCTCACTTCATTCTAGTTAGAGTGGACTATCGTCCCATTGACTATGCTGAGTTGTACTTTAATCAGATAGTCCAGCTCCATGGGGTACCTCGTACTATCGTTTCTGACCGGGGCCCCCAGTTCACTGCTCGCTTTTGGGAGCACTTGCATCACCTTCTGGGAACCAAGTTAGTGAGAAGCTCTGCTTATCACCCCCAGACGTCTGGTCAGACGGAACGAGTTAACCAAATCTTGGAAGATCTGTTGCGGGCATGCGTCATTTCCTCCAAGGGTTCTTGGGAAAAACGGTTACCTCTAGCCAAATTCTCATACAATAATAGTTACCAAGAGAGTATTAAGATGGCCCCATTCGAAGCATTGTACGGCCGTAAGTGTAGAACTCCACTAAACTGGGTAGAAGCTGGTGAAAGAAGGTATTATGGTATTGATTTTGTTCAGGAAGCTGAGGAACAAGTCCGTTCCATCCAAAAACATATGGCTGCAGCCCAAGCTAGACAGAAAAGCTATGCTGATCGTCGTAGAAAGCCACTCGAGTTTGAAGTTGGAGATTTCGTTTATTTGAAAGTTTCTCCAATGAAGAGTGTCCAACATTTTGGTGTTAAGCGGAAACTTGCACCAAGATACGTGGGTCCTTTCCAGATCATAGGCAAGAGTGGAGCTGTTGCGTACAAAATCCAGTTACCTCCTCAAATGAGCGCCATATTCAACGTTTTCCATGTATCTCAGCTCAAAAAGTGTCTTCGAGTTCCTGAGGAACGAGTTCCTTTAGGAGATATCAGGCTGGAATCCGATCTAACTTACGAAGAAAAGCCAGTCCGAGTGATCGATACTCAGGAACAAGTGACTAGAAGCAAAGTGGTTAAGTGGTATAAAGTGATGTGGAGTAATCAGGGTAGTGAAAGTGACGCTACGTGGGAACGGGAGGATTATTTGCGGGATGGTTATAAGGAATTCTATGAAAAATGGTACGCTTTCCAAATCTCGGGACGAGATTTTTATAAGGGGGAGGGCTGTAACACCTCAAGTGTTTAGCTCCATAATTGCATTGCATTTGCATAAGCATAAGCATGCATCATTTCATGTTATTTTATGTGGTTGCAACAAATGTGATTGTTTTTAGAATTTTGTTTGGCTCACATCATGTGACACTAGGGAGTTAGTGTAACTAAGGGGTAGGGTAGCCAATTATATCTCACAACACCTTAGTTATACTTAGGGTCACTCATGGAGCAAGGTTCATGTTGACCAAAATCACCAAAATGCCCTCCAAGGTGTAGTTGACCAGCATTTAGCCCTAGGATGCTCTAGTTTGACCAATTAAAAAGTCTAGCTTAGAGACCTTGCATGGAGGGGCACCCTTAAGCAAAGTTGTAGGGAATTTTATGGGGAACAAAAGTCTCAATATGACCATCTCATGAAACTGGCCAGAACATGCTCAAAAATGGCCCACAAGTCAGCTAGAGGGGCTGTCTCAACACTTAGAAATTTTGCTAAGTCCCAAAAGTGCCCTCCAGTTTTACTGTGGCCTACTTTAGAAGCTTGTAGTTTCAAACCAGGGCAAACCAGCTCCCACTCATGTTGACAAACTTGTAGCCCTCATGTAGCTCTACAACATTGCCAACATCACCCATACCTGGTTCTCAATGGTTTGGGAGATATAGTGTCAAGAAATTAGGGTTTCAGTCGGTGTCATTAACTGAAAACATGTTTCAGTTTCACAGGGCACCACTTTGGGGCTATGTAGTTTCAAATCTAGGCCGAACCAGTCCAAACTCCAATTGACAAACTTGTTGCCCTCACATAGCTCTACAAATTTGATGTTGTCACCTTGGACTGAATCGAGCTGTTTTGGAAGTTAATCAGCGCCAAACTTGCTCTGTCAATCGGCCACCGATGTCATGTTTGCAGCTTCGATTCAGTCAACGAGCTCGGACACCCGCCGTGTCGTGGCGCTCGGGCAGGAGAGCGTCGCCGCGTGGCGACCGAGCGCTGCCATCGCCTCCACGTCGCGAGTCCAGGCGCGAGTTTGAACACCGAGCGGACACCTCCACCCCCCTCACTCGCGCTCACTCTCCTCTCCCTCCCTCATTCGGCTTCGACACGGAGAAATTGATCCGCCATTGCCGCCCCCACTCTGGCGAGCTCGCACGCGCTCACCACCGCACCACCGCTCACCAGATCACGTCCTCCCCTCCGCCACATCACCCTGCACCTCCTCGACCAGCCGGTAGCTTTGATTGAGCCCGAGGTGAGCCGCATTGCCACCTCCGCCCGTTCCCAAAGGTCACCAGAGCTCCGCCATGTTAGGTTCACCGTGGCCAGCACCACACCGTAGTCCTCCGCCTTCCCTCACTCACGTTCCCTCCTTCCTGTCACATGTAGATGCTAGGGTGAAGATGCTACCGCCAGCATCGGTTTGGTCGGGCCGGAACACGACCGCGCACTGCCACGCCATGGCTGCCGGCTAGGTGCTCACGCGGTCAAGCGGCTCCGCTCCATCCCCGTCTGAGTGAGTGGTCTCGAGAGGTCCGCTAGGGTTCCAGGAAAGTGGTGCACCCTTCGGTCGGTCGTTCGACGGCCAGGACTCGCCGGCGTACCGCCAGGCGCCACGGCCGTCTGCCATCGCCGTTGGCATAGGTGCTACGGTGCAGCAGCTTTGGGGAAAATGGTTGGCCTCGGTGCGGTTAGGTCTGGGCAAGCCACCGGAGCACTCGGTTTGGGCGGAGGAGCCGCCGGCAGCGAGAAATCGCTCGCCGGAGCTCACGGCCGCCGCTCCCCTGGCCTGTGTCCCTGACCGGGCGGGACCGCCTGTCAGTGCCGCACGCGGACGGGAGCTCGAGAGGGCCACGCGCGCGCGTCGTGGGCCGCGCCTGTTCCTGGGCCGGCCCAGTTTCGAATGAAATCTATTTCATTTATTTATTTTGTCACAGATTTAGTTGATGTTTGGAAAATGTAGATCTAGGGTTTTACTTGCCCAAAAATTAGGAGATAAATTTTGTTAGGATCTACATGATGTGTAGTATTTTAGAAAAATATAAATCTGGTATGTGATGTTTAGTTTTTGGGAGAATTAAATAGATCTTTCAAATGTGTTTTGAAATTAAGGCAAATTTATTAAATGTATAACTTGAGCTGTATTCTTCCAAAAATTGTGAAATTTGGTGGGTAGGCTATTTTATACTTGCTTTAGCTCTGGTAAAAATTTGGGCATTAGTACTTAAGTACTTTTCAAGTTATGATGCTATCTTGTTGTTTTAGGAAATAATTGAATTAATTTTAGGAATTTTTCTACATGTGCAATATTCTTATCAATTTTTGGAGAATGTCTTGGTACCATAAAATGTCTAAGAAAAATATGAAATCTGTTGTTTGATACTTTTCAATATGATTTGTTAATTATACAAAAATCCACCTTTTGAGCTTGTGAATTTTGTGTAGGGAGTTTCTGTGAATAATTTTAGTTCAAAGTTTTACAGTAATCTCTTTTTGGTTCATAGAGTCTCCTGTAATTTTTGTAGAAATTTAGGAGCAGTTTACATATATGTTTAAAATTCCACCTAATTAATTAAGTAAATTAAGAAATGAGTATAAATAAATATTCTAGGTGGGCACACCTTACTTTCTGGTGTTTTTGTGACCTATGTGAACTTGTGGTAACATTAGTTTGGTCTTAAGGGATGTTTGCCACACAAATAAATATTTAATCCTTGCAATTCTAGGTTTTCTGGACACCTGGTAGTATTTCTAGATTTGACCTTTGATAAAGGTGGTTGCTGGAAAACTTGTAAGTACCAAAGTTGTAGTAAACTTGATAAACTAGCTTGTGTCAAAATTTGGGAGCATTTGGCTTATTAGTTTGGGAGTTATTGCTGTTTAAAGTGACAGTCCAGAATTGGATACTCTCTGTTTAGAGAGGACAGATTCTGGAACTTATGAAATTCGACATGGAAAACTTAGGAATTTAGGGTTGAGGTCTGAAAATGAATTGTAGTGCATTTCTTAAGCTTTCCAGATTGTCTTAGATCATATCTTTTGGAGTTGGGAATCTCCAGTTATGTTAGGAACAAGTAGCTGCTGTCCAGAATGTTTTACTGTGGTATTTTGGTGTTGGATGTGGTAACCTAAGTAATGCTACTCTTGTGATTGTTAGGTGTTAGGGCCTTAACCGAAGAAGAACAGCTATACCTTAGGTTGAGTAGTTTAGGTGAGTACTTCTCTACCTGAGAGGAAATTTGCACCTAATATTTGAAGTGATTTGAACAGAGCTTTAAGAATGTTGTAATGCATTTCATTCCGAGCATACTGCATCTTTCATTATGCATCCATGAGATTTATTATGCACTCAGGCAATAGGTGTTCCGGAGGGGGTAACGCTCTTCGAATTCGAGCAAGTGATACCGGAGGAAGTCCAGGACCAGCCGGAGCAACCAGAGGAACCAACCGACGGAGAAGCTCCCGTAGAAGACCTACCTGAGTGCCCTGACCACCGGCCCTTGACCTTTCTAAAAGGCAAGCCCCGGTGCATGCTGAACCCATCATTTTATAAATCTATCTTGAGTACTTTTAATTGTTTAATGCATTAAGTTGTAGGAATTGTATGAAAAGAATTGTTGCATTATACCTGTCCTTGTCCAGATATCATACTTAAATCCTAATTTAGGTTTAGGCACGTGTCAATGCTTAGCCCTGCTTAGTACGGTAGAAGTCGGGTGATTTCCGGTCATCCGCGAGATGTAGGAAGGAGTCACGAGTGGCTTTATGGCTATCGTGGATGGAACCATGCTTTAAAATGAAATTGAGATCGGGCGGGAATTCGATAGTACAGCCGCAAGACACTTCACGTCTTGGGTGTGGAGCTATGCCCGTCTGAGTCGTTTAAGGACCGATTCGCTGTACGTCCTTGAGTCATGTTGAACGCAGTCTAACACTTAGTTGGCCAGATAAGTTGTTCCGACCACGAAGCCGAGTAATGTGGTTCAGGCCGGGAATCGAATGGTAGGTTGCTTCTTAGAGGAGAGAAAGGATGTGCTTGGGGACATTGGCGTGAGACCAAGGGGGGTTAGAGTCCCTATCACCTGGCAGAGTGTCGCCCTTGGGGTCGCGACATCATTCGGACCCGCGATTCCTGAACCATACGAAAGGTGGCTTGTGCGACCTTGGCAAGGGTCTGCGCGGTGAGTGTTAGAAATACCCCTCCAGCTGGATAGGAATTCGATTCGAATCACCGTCGCTCCCGGTTAGTGAGCACTTGACTTGAGCAGCGGCAACGTAGATCTCATTAATCGAACAGATGGTTAAGTGAATGATTCAATGTTGCCACAATTTATACCTGCTATGGATATAATGTGAATAATTGTTTGATGATAATCAAGTGCATGCTTAGTACAGGTGCTAAGATAGATGACAGGTAAATGCTAAAAATAACTGCTAGTACAGGTTATAAGAGTTTCAACTACTTATGCCTTTATGCAAAATGTGGTGTCAGCTAGCCTCTTGTGTAAGCCTTGCATAATCCTTGGTGTCATTTTATTTCTGGTTTATGACGGGTAAGTCTAGCTAAGTACATTCCAGTACTCAGGGTTTATTCCCTCCTGTTGCAGATGATATGCTCTATCAAGGCTTCTGCAAAACTTGTCTCCACCCTGCGGGTGACGAAGACTAGATCACTAGGGCGTGATCATCTTTTATGTATTTTCTGTAACACCCCTGGTGTTAGTTAGCCTCATAATGCATTCATAATGCATGATCATGGCATGACATTACCATAAGCATCGTCATTTCATGTGCATCCTTACTTAAAACATGACCTTGCAATATTGTGGTTTCTATGTGCTTCCTTTATATGTTGCTAGGGTTGTTGTATAGATGACATATGTGATGCTATTGTGTGACTTGGGGGCTTGAAAACATCTTTGATATGTTAGTGGAGCAAAATGAGCTAGGGTCTATATTCATGTTTTGACCAAACTCCAATTTGACTAGGTTTGACCCCAGTTTGACTATAGCACTGATCTGCTTTGACCAATTTAAAAGTGGTATCTAGAGACCTTGCATGGAGGGCACCCTTTACCAAAGTTGTAGAAAATTTATTAAGGAACAAAAGTCTCAATATAACCATCTCATGAAAATAGCTAGAACATCCTCAAACAGGGCCCACAAGTCAGGTTTCCATGTTGTTTCCACTTAGCAAATTTTCTAAGTCTTGTGTACTGACTTACAGTTTCAGTGTACCCTAGTTTAGGGTTCTACAGTTTCAAATACAGGCTGAATTAGCTCAAGTTCTTATTGACATATTTGTAGTACTCACATAGCTCTATGATTTTGTCAATAGCACCATCACCTAATTCTCACTGGTTTAGGAGCTAGAGTGCCTTGAAAATCAGGGTTCAGTCAAACCTTAACTGAAACTTAGTTTCAGTTTCCTTGTGACCTACTTTGGGACGTTGTATCTCACTAACTAAGCCAAACCAGTCCATGATGCTATTGGCAATTTTGTAATTAACACCTTGGCCCAATTCGAAATCGTTTGCGAGATCTTGAGCTCCAAACTTGGTCTGACAGTCACCTCTATTGGCTTCCATTCAGGCGGTTTCAGTTTGTCAGAGTTCAAAACGTCGAACTCCTTTACGTCGTGGCCGACCGGCCACAGAACGGCGCTGCCGCGTGGCTGCTACGCGTCGAAATCGTGTCGAGCTCGCGAGGTTGAATCGCCACGCCGCCTGAAGATCCTCAGCATGCCCTCATTCGCACTCCACTCCCTCCTTTCTCTCCCGCCTCGCTTTCTTCCGCCCACTAGCAAGGCGAGCACACCGCCATTGCGCTGCCGTGAGCTTCACCACGCATAGCTCCGTCACCACCGCGTCCTTCCCAGATTGGCTCGGCCAAACTCTCTGCCACTACCTCCTCTACGCGCTGCCCGTCTTAGCTGAGCCGGCCGGGACATAGGTAGAGCATACGGGGTCATTCCTTCTCCACCGCCATGCTCAGAGCTCCGCTCACCTTGCGGTCCACCGTGGCCGGGGCAACACCGTGCTTCTCTATTCTCCGCGTGGGTTGTTTCGTGTCACTTGAGTCGGGTAGAAACTATAGGAGCTCCCAATTTTGTTGCTACCGAACCAAGCGCACCGGAACGGGTCACCGCGCTAGGCACGCCGCCATGGCTACCGCGGCATCGAGCTTGGGGTTCACTGTGCTTGCTTGCTCAACCATCGATTGGAGGCGTGTCCCGTGCGTTGTTGTGGTAAAACTAGCTATGCCGAAGACGATACTGGGGGAAATCAACCCTTTGGCGTGGAACGCCGTCGCGTCAGAGGTTGGGGTCGCCACCGACGTCCGCCATCGCCGTCGGCAACCACGCCCCGGGCAGTAGAGGTTGGGGAAAGGGCAGGTCTAGGTGCAGGGTGACATGTAGAGCGCGAAGGAGTGCTCGGCTTCGCCGAAGGGGTCGCCGGCGGCGATGAAACGCCGGCCGGAGCTCCTCCCCTACTCCCCGTGTGTATGACGAGCGGGCCCCGTCTGTCAGCGTTTCCCCCCCTGTGTTACTGGTCGGGCCAAACCGGCCGCGGGCCGAGCCATGTGCTGGGCCGAGCTGCCCCTGCTGGGCCGGCCCGAGTGGGAGGAATGGATTATGTTGTTTATTTGATTTATTTTAAATGTTGTTTTGAACTCCAACTTTGTAAATTCATATCTCCTATTCTAGAGGTCCAATGGAGGTGCTTTAAATTTTGGTGTGCTCTACATAATCTCTAGTTTATTATAAAAATATAATATGTGCCATGTTTTGTGATAAAATAAATAGTTATTATTTATCTCTTTTTATTCATGTGGAAAAAGAAGAAAATGATATATTTTTCTGTGAAGCTCCAAATGGCATGAAATTTTTATAGTGAACTGCTCATATCATGAGTAGCTTATGGTTAAATTTTCATGCAATTTGGATGGGGTTTGGTGGAGTTATATAATTATCTTGTTTGCTTAAATGGATCTTGTGTGAATTTTCATAATTTTTCTACAGATCCAGTAAGGGTGAAACTTGGTGAATGTTGTTCTTATGTTAGAAAGATGCGAGGAAAAATATGAAATCTGTTGTTTGATACTTTTCAATAGGGTTTCCTATTTATGCTAGAAATAGACCTGCCATCTATTATTTTTGATATCTCCCTATATGCTTGGCAAAATGAAGTGAAATTTTTATGGTAGCCTATGTGAAGCATTAGGTGGCTACTGTAATTTTTGTAGATTTTTATATATAGTTTTACTATATGTTTCTTTAATCACCTAATTAACTAAATAAATTATAAAAGAATATTAAATAATTTATTTAGAAGTTGGCACTATACTTTCTGATGTTCCTTTGATATGCACAACAAGTTGGTAAACTTAGTTTGGTCCAATTGTGCTTTTGAATCGTCACTAAATATTTAAATAAGTGATTCTGCCATTTCTGGACTGGATTGGTAGAACTCCAGTTGTGAGTTTTCTTAGCTACTGTTGATGATATGTTGGAAACACTAAATTTTTGGAATCTTGTTATGAGTGTGTTTAGTCTTAACCTTGTGGAACTTAGTGGTTTCTTAGAGGTGTTCAAATGTGTTAACACCAGAGAGGAAATTTGAACCTAAGCTTGAAGTGATTTGAATAGAGCACCACATAACTTGGTTTTGTGATTACGATGTTGCAATGTCATTGCATCCATCTTCATATCATCCTACGTGTTCATAAATCATCATGTCATCTTTGATGCATACATGAAATTCATTGGGTGCATATACATGCAATAGGTGTGCCGAGAATCGTGTTACGAGCGGAGTCCCGCTGAGCGTGGGACCCGAAGTTGAAGTCCGTTCGAGAGCCGGAGGTCCGGTCCGACGAAGTCGGAGAAGACGTGGGAATCGTTCTTGAAGCCGAACCTCGATCTCTCTTCTTTCGGTTAAGGCAAGCCCCGGAGCATTATAAGCCTCCTACTTTCAAAGCAATTATCTATCTATACATGTTATATGTATTGTTGCATTACGTGATAGGAGTTGGTTGGAAACCCTTGCTGCATTGATAACACTCCTTGTCCAGCAATTCGAACCTTGAATCCCAAGTAGACAGGATCGTATCTATGCTTAGCCCTGCTAAATTAGACCGGTAGAAGTCGGGTGATTTCCTGTCACCTGCGAGATATAGGGCTTTATCAGGTCACGGTTGGCTATACTTGCTATCGTGGAAGGGAACCATGTGTTAATAAAATGAAATGAGACCAGGCGGGATGACGATAGTGAAGCAACAAGGCATGGAGGTCTTGGGTGTGGATCTATCCCCGTCTGTGTCGATTAAGGACCGAGACCTGGAGCCTTCTATGTCATTTTGAACGCATGCCTGACATTTAGCTGGCCGGCCTGAGGTTGCCGACCGCGAAGCCTAGTAGCTGTTGACACTAGCTAACACCACTTGAATACTAGGTTGTCATCCCTAGCATGGTGCTAGAGCGTACTAAGGTATTTATAAACATAAGGGCTCTCTAGAAAATAATCTATTCTATCTGCAAGCGCACAGATAAAATACCTCATTGTAGCATTTCACCAGGATAAGTATTCCATGTATCGTTATTTATAATTTTGCTTAAGAGAACGGCGAAAGTGAAAACAGGGGTAAAATCTATCAAGGCTTAGACTAGAGATAAACTTGCAAGAACATGATTACTACTGAGAAACTCGTCGCACAGTCACTTGCTTTGGCAGGGGGTAAGCCATAATAATAAAGATAATGAAATATAAGCTCATGGGTAAATAACACAGCGATTAGAAATAGACTACTCCACATAAATGTAAGGTGACGTCGGACTAGCAAGAGAATGGATTCTAAGTATCTACTATTTACTAAGTCATAATCTACTCTAAGCATCTACAAGATCATATATAGCACAAAAAAACTCTTCATTCATGTATAAGGAACATTGCTAAAGTAAATCAGAACATAGCAAGACTTACTCCACAATACAAATTCTGCCTGTCCTATCAACGGAGGGTGGACTATATAAGAATCAACGAAGCTGTCACCATCGCGAACTACCACACGACCCGGCCAATAGGATACATTTGCAGGTAAATAACATCTAAGCACCACGCCTACATGTGATCTACCACTTAACTCCCACGTGAAAAGAGCTAAGCGCTTTGCAAACTCATGCATGAACTCATCATCAATCATAACTATATCACTTATAGAACTAGAGCAAACTAGGAACATAATAAATAAAGACATAATGCAATTAGAATAAAGTCATAGAGAAAGATATGAAATAATACCAATCTTTATTGACGAAGATCTGAAATCCAGAGCGCTAGGCCCTACTTCTCTAATTCTATCTAATCAATCCTATAAAACTTGAAAGAATTGGGAGTAGCTAAATCTAATTCTCTGCGGGAGAGAGAGTTTCTAAACCCTAAACTTGATGGCTTCCTCTGATAATGATTTCTCCCCCTCCCCTGGGGTGGAGAGGCCCTGCTTATATAGCCCTCTCAAATGATCGTGGGCCGTCGGATCAAACCGACATTAATCGCACGATTTTCCTTGATCCTTTAGGTCGGTGGAGCATAATCCGCGAAGTTGACGCTGATTGGCCACAGGAGTAGGGCGGCCGCCCCAAACCCTAGGGCGGGCGCCCTAGGCTGGGCCCCGTTCGGCCTCCCGTTCGTTCACGTGTCTTCTGGAGTCTTCTAGATGATAGAAAATTAGCGCACATGTTAATATCTCTATGTAAACCCGACGTGTGGGCCTTCTCTCCGTATTTTCTGATAACCCCCTGCAGAAATAGACAAACACCAAAACTCATGGAATTCTGTCAGATAAAACCCTAATTCTAGATGTCTAGTGCATATTGATCCTTTTCCATGTTTAGTTGACAATTAAATTTGATACTTAAGGATCGTCAACAAACTCCCCTAAGCTTACCCTTTGCTCGTCCCTGAGTAAACAACTAAAACTCAGATGGATCAGGAGTTGCTTTGATGTTTTCTTTCCTGACAGGCACATATGCTTTCATATAAAATTCTCCCAGATTAGAGTGAAGTGTCTTGGGGATTAGCACCTGTACTTAAGCCTTAGGTAATTGAAAGACAAAATAATTAAGCCAAGCACTATTCCTCCTGTCTATACCTCACCTTTGTTTTGGAGTTTTGCATAAGTTTTCAAAATAAAGCTCAGAGTTCCTAGACATGATTCACTTCAACAGCCCATACATATGTTTAATCGAACTGCGGATCCAAAGGAACTCAACATACAATTAAATCAAGATGTGCATGTGTGGTGGAGTAAATAATAGTGATGGTGATGATAAAACTTATCGCTCACTGTTCCTCATATTGCTATCTCTCCTCCTCTCTTGATCTTTAATTGGGAGAGAACATGGGCTATCTCTTTTTTCTTCTTTTTTTTCAGGTGGGTAGTAAATACCCCTAATTCTACTGTCGGACACTTGTCCATTTTTTCCGCTCAGGTGGGTATCTTTGTACCCCTAATTCTACTGTCGGACACTTGTCCATTTTTACCTCTCGTCTCACTCTTTTTCTTTTCTTTTTCGAGGTTCCGGGCACTTGCCCCTTTTTATTTCCTCGCATATTTTTGCATAGCCCATGTCTCTTTCTGCATTTGATCTTTTAGGAGAGAGAGAATAACAATACTTTAGGACAGTGAGTGATAACAATATTTTTAACAGATTTTTAATGATTGGTGTAATAGATGTGTGCAAGTGAGTATCTTGATTTAACCACATGAAAAGCTCCTAAGGATCTACACAGCTCAATGAAACTCGAAAGATACAGCAATTATAGCAAGTTTGGCTGTGGTAAGAATGTTATGCTAGGAACTCATCATGTGATTTGCAGGTTTTTTTTTTCAAAATAAATTTCCAGAACTTAGTGTTGTAAGAACAAGATAAACAGCAGCTCAAACTTTATATCATGTCTTATCTTTTACCTGGACTTTAGTTTTAGGCTCATGTTCCCACAGATAGTAAATTTCAGATTTTAGCAAGTCTTGGGAGAACTCTTAATATAAAAGCTAGGCACTTGAAGGTAAGTAAACAGAGCAACTGTTCATCATTTTCATCATACATATTTTTGGATTTTCTTCATTTATGTCTAGAAATTGAACTAAACAGGAAAATAAAGCACACTTATCTACACACTCTTTTTATTTGGTTTTCATTTTTTAGGAATGCAGTAAATTAAGAAAGAAAATATTTATTGAGTTTTCTAAGTTTTTTTTTAAGATATAAATATCTAAAATAGAAAAAGAAAAACTGAAAAGTAAATAGGAAAAACAATTAAAACTCACTCGGTAACTGGGGAGGAACTCCCCCAAGCTGGTTGTTGTCGTGGCTCTCTTCACTCAATGTTGAAGTAGCGCAGCATGGTCGTGACGTTGTTGTTCAAGGTTGTGGTGTCTTCCCTTATTGCTTGCACTCTAGTGGCTTGCTCCTGGTTCCATTTTTGTTGCTCCTCCAGGAGTCTTCCGTGCTCTGCTTGCGTAGTGCGGATGTCGAGGAGAGTGTTGTCGGTGCGGGTGTAGAAGGCGGCAGTCTCTTGGTAGTAGTCCCCCGAGAAGGCGTAGGAGGCGTCGGAGTATCTTCCTGTATCAAACTAGGGCTGGGGCCTAGACCCTGAAGCTCCATATGGGTCAGTGGAGTACCTTCTTGTAAAAGGCGGGTTCTCCCACTGGTGATATTGTCCCTCCGGCCATGTCTCTTGTGGTGGTTCTTCTGGCTGGACGTGTCGCGCCCATGGGTCCCGAAGAACTCTGGGGTTGTAATCATTATAGTGCAGATGTGCTGCCTCTTCTGGCCCGGGATCAGCTCCTTGCCATGTATGTTCCTGATGGGTGGCCATCCGTGCGGATGCCACGTGCTGTGGAGCTCTCCGGTTCACCAGTGCTGCAGTCTCAATCAAATAATTTCGAACAGAATATATGCCAAGGTCCGGGTTAGGTAACCGAACCTTGGTGTTGTTGTCATACAGCATGTACATTATCCCCGCTTCCCTTTTTAACATCCGTGCGTATCTAAAAGTGTCGTAGCCGTGATAAAATCTAGGTTCCTCAATGAATTCTAACGATGAATTTTCTAACAACTTAAGGCTAACGGCTAAACGAGTTATGAGTGAAGTACACCTGACAGGTCCCTGAAGAGTAGGTGTGCCAAGCCAATGGGCAACTAAAAGAGTAACAGGTGAAACTTGGATTTTATTTATGGCGGCATAAATGAGTTGTAGATCTCCCACACGCACCTTTCTCAAGTCATCACGAAAGAAAAAATTGTACCCGAGCCATTTGTGGAACATCCAGAGTGTAGGATGCTCCATGTCGCTGGTTCGGGGTTGGTAAAAGAGTTCGTCCCTAGAGATTTCTCTCCAAAACTGATGTTTCTCAAAATTGGGCAAGCCGGAGTCAAGGTCCAGAATGCTCCGTGGAGGAAAACTGAGGTGATTACTCAGCTCTCTCCAGGACAGCATAATGTCCTGCTTGAACATCCGAAAAGAAATCCCCCCCTCACAATATTGTAACGTGCAAAGAAATTCAATAGTAAGGAGATGGGAACCATGCTCAGTGATATTCCAAAAATCCGTCCATCCTATCATTTGAAAAATTAAGTCAAATTCAGCAGCCATACCTGTCTTTTGGAGTAAGGCGAAATCGATGGTGGGAGTGTGAATGAATGTCTTGTTTTTCAACTGCTGGAGAATCTCCTTCTCCCTGCGATTCCTGAGCCCAAGGTCTCCTGTCTTGAGTAGGACCTTGTTTGGTGCACCCGACGAAGACGATGGAGCTTGCGGAGGTGCCGGATCGACACTCATCTCTGACTGGCGTGAGGAGAGTCGAGACGAACTCCTCGTACCACTCCTGAGAGACTTGGCCGCGCTCTTTACTTTCTTAAACATCCTGCAGAATAATAGGGACAAACAGAAACTCGTGGAAATATGTGAGAAAAATATGTTAGTGGTTAGCTGTCCGAGAAGTCAGTCGTCCAGGGGTTAGTCGTCCGAGAGAATTATAAATTTTAGCAGCACTTCCCCCTAAACAACTTTTAATTCCGCTTGGGACAGCGGGAACACTAATTACTAGGTGATCTCACTCTCTATCTCAAAAATTTTCCAAACTCTCTTCCACTCTTTCTTTCCCTTTCCACTCTCCTTCTTACTCTCCCACTAGATCACTTCTTCTGAAAGTCGAGAGCTCAAGCTTGCATATGTTTTCTGGAATGTGTGTGGGATGAGAATGAGGTAGAGAGGTGGCCTTTTATAGTTGGAGCTGGGGGCAAGGCGGGCGCCCTGGCCAACAGGGCGGGCGCCCCACTTGAGTGCCCTCTGTGGATGAAACTTTCCCACTCCCTCACATGCTTCACTCCTACGCCAAATAATGCTGCATAGGTGGTGGTTGGTCGGTGGAAGTTGTCTGGTTGAGTGGAGATGAGTTGGTGGGTGAAATTATGTGTTATGATGTATGTGAGATGTAGTGTATGACATATGGGACCAAAGGATGTGGGTCATGCTTCTAGAAGATTGCTATAAATAAATATAATGCAGGAAAAAATATGAGAATTGAAACTAAAAAATGATCATGGAAAAATATTTTTGTGCCTCCACAATAATTAATAATTATGGGTTTTTACACACCACAAATATTATTTATATGGGACTTTTTATTTTTATAATAATGCTATGGATGAGTATGACTAATGCAAGAATTAATTATGCAAAAAATTAAATGATGTGGATAAATACCGAATTACCTCCCGGCGAGGGTTTGGGAATTTTAGGTCCCCCAAGCTGGACCTCCAAATCTTTTTAAACTTCTGAATTGCCTTCCTCTAGAGATGGTGTCTCCAGTGGTTTCTCTTCGTGAACCTCCTCCACTGTAGAGTCTCTCTCTGGTCTGGGCTTGAATGTGAAGTGTTCTTCTTGTCCGTTTATGCTGAACTTGATTTCTCCCTTACTGACATCAATGTGGGCATTGGCAGTGCTCAGAAATGGCCTTCCAAGGATGATGGACACTTTTGAGTCGGGGTTCATGTCCAGTACCACGAAGTCTACTGGCACAAGGAAATCTCTTATTCTGACTGGGATATTTTCTGCGATGCCCATCGGGTGTCGAACTGATTGATCTGCTAGTTGTAGGCACATTGATGTTGGTTCTAGGGTTGTGTGTTCAAGCTTCTTGTAGACTGATGCTGGCATCACACTGACACTTGCTCCGAGATCACAAAGTGCATTGTTAAAGTGCTGGTCTCCGATTGAGCAATCAATGGTAGGACATCCTGGATCTTTCTTCTTCCTTAGTGGTTGGTTGAGGATGGCCGCACTACATTCTTCTGTCAGCTTGATTACCTCAGTGGTGGGCAGTGGCCTCTTTTTGTTAAGAATATCTCTAATGTACTTCGCATATGTGGGTACCTGTATGGCATCAAGTAGAGGTATGTTGACATATAACTTTTGAATGACCTCTACAAACTTACCAAACTGCTCATCCGACTGTAGTCCTCTATTTCTTCTGGGAAATGGCAAATAGTTGGTGTCGTGAAAATCTTTCCTCATTTCTCCAGTTCTTGATGGTTGTAGCAGATCTTCTGCTTCAACTGGTCTCTCTTCTTCTATCATTGCTGGTTGCACTGGAGCTGGTGTTTTTTGCTTCTCTCTTGGGTGTGGGGGATCTCTGGTAGATCTCCCTCCTCTAGTAGTTATGTTCTTTACCTGCTCAAGGTTAGTGGCAACAGGCAAGATAGCAGCTAGCTTAAGCTCTACCCTCTTATTAAGAGTGTTTTGCTCATCAAAGGCAGTTAATAGAAAATCCATTTTATTGTGTATATCTTTTAAAAATGATTCATTTGTATCTAGCCTTTGTTTGACTTCATCATTAGTTTTAGTTTGTTGAGCAATTATCTCCTTTAATGAAGGTTGTTTGAGAATATTACCTGAATTCATACCTTTGCTATTGGGTTGACTTGAGGTGGTTTGATATTTGTATACTGTCTCTATAGTCCTTTAATCTTCTTTGAACTTGGCCCTCTGGTCAATCCAATGGAGCAAATCTTCCATCTTAGTTGATAGTGCTTTTACTTCTTCTGGTATTTCTTCAGTTTGATGACAATGTTGAGTCTTGTCTTGGAACCAGCTTTGGTTTTCTGCTATCTTATCCAAAAGTGTCTCTGCTTTTCCAATTGTAAACTCCAAGAATGATCCTTCAGCAGATGCATCTAGGCACTCACGAGACTTTTGGGTTAATCCATGATAAAAGGTCTGCATAAGTAACCATTTGGCCATTCCATGGTGAGGACAATCTGATATGTATCCTTGAAAACGCTCCCATGCTTCTAGAATGGTTTCTGTCTTCTGCTGTTGGAAACTGACAATATTTCCTCTTAAGGCAGCTGTTTTGCCTATAGGGAAAAACTTTGATAGAAAGGCATCTGACAGGTTCGTCCATTTTTTGATGTTTGCTTGATTGGTGTAGAACCACTTCCTCGCCTTCCCTTCTAGTGAAAATGGAAAGAGGCGAAGTAGTATGACGTCTTTGTCAACTCCGTTGATGCTAATTGTGCTTCCAATCTCCAAGAAGTTCTGCAAATGTGCACTAGCATCTTCGTGTGCCTTCCCACTGAATTGTGTAGCTTGCACCAAGTTGATGAGGTTTGACTTGAGCTCGAACTCAGGTACTCCTTCTTCTACTTCAAATCTTGGAGCAGTAAGAATGTTCTCAAGACTTGGGGCAGAAAATTCCTATAAGGTCTTCTGTGCCATCACTTCAACAATTGGTAGCTAGCTTCTTCTTCCTTGATTGCTTTGGTTCTGATGATGAAGAATTTAATTCACCAAAGTCAATCCTGATATACCCTGTAAAAAAATATAAACATAGGAAAACAACAGGGTGAACCTGCCAAAGCAGAGGTGCCTTGCTATGATTTCTCATTTATATAGTAGCTGTTATGCAATTATTTCTCAATAGTCTAGTCTAAAATTTTATTTGAATAACCTTGACCGACTTCCTGACTTTCCTTACCGTTCCCCGGCAACGGCGCCAGAAATGCTTGTTGACACTAGCTAACACCACTTGAATACTAGGTTGTCATCCCTAGCATGGTGCTAGAGCGTACTAAGGTATTTATAAACATAAGGGCTCTCTAGAAAATAATCTATTCTATCCGCAAGCGCACAGATAAAATACCTCATTGTAGCATTTCACCAGGATAAGTATTCCAGGTATCGTTATTTATAATTTTGCTTAAGATAACGGCGAAAGCGAAAACAGGGGTAAAATCTATCAAGGCTTAGACTAGAGATAAACTTGCAAGAACATGATTACTACTGAGAAACTCGTCGCACAATCACTTGCTTTGGCAGGGGGTAAGCCATAATAATAAAGATAATGAAATATAAGCTCATGGGTAAATAACACAGCGATTAGAAATAGACTACTCCACATAAATGTAAGGTGACGTCGGACTAGCAAGAGAATGGATTCTAAGTATCTACTATTTACTAAGTCATAATCTACTCTAAGCATCTACAAGATCATATATAGCACAAAAAAACTCTTCATTCATGTATAAGGAACATTGCTAAAGTAAATCAGAACATAGCAAGACTTACTCCGCAATACAAATTCTGCCTGTCCTATCAACGGAGGGTGGACTATATAAGAATCAACGAAGCTGTCACCATCGCGAACTACCACACGACCCGGCCAATAGGATACATTTGCAAGTAAATAACATCTAAGCACCACGCCTACATGTGATCTACCACTTAACTCCCACGTGAAAAGAGCTAAGCGCTTTGCAAACTCATGCATGAACTCATCATCAATCATAACTATATCACTTATAGAACTAGAGCAAACTAGGAACATAATAAATAAAGACATAATGCAATTAGAATAAAGTCGTAGAGAAAGATATGAAATAATACCAATCTTTATTGACGAAGATCCAAAATCCAGAGCGCTAGGCCCTACTTCTCTAATTCTATCTAATCAATCCTATAAAACTTGAAAGAATTGGGAGTAGCTAAATCTAATTCTCTGCAGGAGAGAGAGTTTCTAAACCCTAAACTTGATGACTTCCTCTGATAATGATTTCTCCCCCTCCCCTGGGGTGGAGAGGCCCTGCTTATATAGCCCCCTCAAATGATCGTGGGCCGTCGGATCAAACCGACATTAATCGCACGGTTTTCCTTGATCCTTTAGGTCGGTGGAGCATAATCCGTGAAGTTGACGCTGATTGGCCACGGGAGTAGGGCGGCCGCCCCAAACCCTAGGGCGGGCGCCCTGGGCTGGGCCCCGTTCGGCCTCCCGTTCGTTCACGTGTCTTCTGGAGTCTTCTAGATGATAGAAAATTAGCGCACATGTTAATATCTCTATGTAAACCCGACGTGTGGGCCTTCTCTCCGTATTTTCTGATAACCCCCTGTAGAAATAGACAAACACCAAAACTCATGGAATTCTGTCAGATAAAACCCTAATTCTAGATGTCTAGTGCATATTGATACTTTTCCATGTTTAATTGACAATTAAATTTGATACTTAAGGATCGTCAACAGTAGCTCAACTCAGGCTGCGAAGCCGAAAAGTGAAAGTCGCCTCGGAAGGGAGCCAGAGGGTCCAAGGGCAGGTGAGTTAAAAGTCCTGAGCATCCTGGCCACTGGTATCCCCGAGAACGCGGCGCTGTTCGGGCCCACCCTGAGTTGTACCAAAGGTTATCTACGGCTGCCTTTAGCGGGGTTTGCCGGGTGAGTGTCAGGAATACCCCCTCAGCTGAGTTGGAATCGATTCGAGTCGCCGTCTCTCCCGGATAGTGAGAAACTTGACTGGTTATCTCCAGTGTAGATACACTAATTATAATGATGGTTCGGAATTGATGATAATGATGATGATAGCCTCATTACACCTGCTATGGTTAATATTGTTTGCTCTTAATAAAGTGATTGCTCTAGTACAGGTGCTAATCTAGTTATCAGGTTAATGATGATCAACTTGATACTCAAGCATATAATGGTTACTTATCTGTATTAAGCTTTTCTGCAAATGAGTCAAGCTAGCCCACTTTATAAAGCCTTGCATAATCCTTGGTGTCACCTTTGTTTCTGGTTTTTGACGGGTAAGTCTAGCTGAGTACCTTCTCGTACTCAGGGTTTATTTCCCACCTGTTGCAGGTAGCAGATTCATACTTGTTGCTGCAAGTATTGTCTTCGCCTTGTGGGCGTGAAGACTAGACCATATGGGCATGGTCTCTGTAGTATCTCTTCTGGTATGCTTTTGCAGGATGTGACTATGTACTGGCAGTATTTGACTTAAAATGGTTTCAGAAATTATGTTGCTTCCGCTAATCTTTACTTTGGTGTTCTAATAAAAATATTTGTACTCTGATGTATGAGATTACTTTTGAACTGTTGTAACAAGTGTTGTGTTATGTTGAATTACTACGATCTAGTTGCTCTCGGTTGGTTTGAAATCCCTCGCGATTTCGTGGACTACCGGAGTTATATGGGCTCAAGTTTGAGAATTTGATCGTTTCGGCGATTGTTTTCGAACTTGTGCTCTTATAATTTGGACGGTTCCGTTACAGCTAGTATCGGAGCAAGATTCAACAGTAAACACTTCATTTGTGTATTTAAACAAAAGCTTTTATGAAAAATCTTAATTCTAATCTAAAAAGTGCCAGTGGTCATATCCTATATGCCCAAATAAGGACTATTAGGTGGCTTACTAAGGTACTAACTTGGGGGTTCTTGCTTGTTTCTGTTTCGTTGTCCATACGGCGTGCTATTGTATGGATGCCATCCGCTTGGGTGGTAATGTATGGATCAAATGCCTCTACGCCCTGGTAAGTGGGAGTTGTGAGAGCATGACCGTCCAACCGTCGGTCTAGGGGAGAGTAGTTGTGGTTACTCGCATACTTACATGTTCAATCATGTACCTATGAGGGTACTTAATTGTGGGTATATATGTCGGGTAGCTTTGATACTGAAGTATATACATCGGGGGATGTATGTATGGAAAGTATTTAGTTTACTGCTTTCTTCTGTGCTATATTGGGAATTGTTGGGCTGAAATGCAATTTTCTGCAGGTACATTAACAACGTTTCCTGTAGAACAACTAGTTATCGTTATTGAGAGAACGTGTGTATGCCACCGAACTATACGCTAGAATTCTGAAATTCTTCCTAGGTTTGTGAGGACGTACGGTTCGTGCATGCACCATGTTCGCATCATACATTGCATTCTGCGTTACTCCCTTCCTTATAAATTGCTTATCCCATTCTTTTAAAATTTTCTTCCCTCCAAATAGTTGTCCCATAAATAGTTTCATTTCTTTCATGAAGAATTGTGGTAGTCAACTAACCTAGTGGAGTGGTCAGTAGTGTCAGCCTTAAAACCCAATTCATTCCTGGCCGTGGAAGAAAGCAAGACACAGGTTCATGATCTATCTACTCGAGCTGGGACGCGTTTTGATCTACAACTTGTCTCTCCATTGCTTCTAACCTTGTATCCATCCTTGTTTGCTACCCCTCTTTGGATGATACTATTTCTACACGCCTAGTTCCTGACACGTGAGGATTCCTCATGGGTGTGTTCGGTAATGGTGTTGCGATTAGTACTCCATGGTGCCGCGACGAAACCGAGAGCCTCCTGTGGCGCGCGACACAAGGTTGTGCTGCTCGGCACGCGCAGGTATCAAGGATTGCTAGTCATGATCCATTATGGAGCTACACCAATGTGTTATCTTCTCGTGAACTTTTTCCCTTGGATGTCATTCCCTATCTTGTCAGAAGATCAGTACCCCAAACCAAGAGATTTCCTTCTTCTGAGATTGGAATTTGGATAGTTGGATATAATCTCTTCCTCCTGCCTATATAATTCGTTAGCAGCCTTCCGACATCATCAACGCTTACTAGTTGCAACTACTTGCAGATGTCTCGTCAGCTTCACTCTAGCACTCGGAGTCGTGGCAATACAGGACCATCATCGTCTCCTCTGCAACCTACCTCTGCCGAGTTGCTGCAAATGCTTGCCGACAGTCAGCGTGCCTTGGACGAGAGTGTCAGAAACCATGTCCATCAAGAACCTGAGCCTGCCCAGTACAGCAACTATAAGGATTTCTTGGATACTGAGCCTCCTATTTTTCAAGAAGCAGAAGAACCACTTCAAGCAGACGAATGGTTGAACACTATCAAACAGAAGTTCCGTGTGCTCAAGGTGGCAGATGATATGAAAACAGAATATGCTTCGCAACAGTTGCAAGGGCCTGCAGGTGTTTGGTGGTGTCACTATCGGAACACCCTGCCTGAGTATATGGAAGTAGTTTGGGATCAGTTCAAGGAAGCATTTTGGGGACATTACATTCCTGCTAGTCTCATGGCGATCAAGCACACCGAGTTTATAAAGCTCACCCAAGGAGACAAAAGCGTAACAGAATATTTGCATGCTTTCATCAACTTGTCAAGATATGCTCCAGAATTTGTTAATACGGAGGTTAAGAAGATCGCAAGTTTTAAAAGAGGGTTGTGTCCCAAATTGATGAAGGCCATGTGTAATAGCAAGTGTGCAACTTTCAACGAGTTTGTCAGTGATACTATCCTTCAAGAGAACTGTAATGCTGTGTATGCTGCTTCTAAGAGCCATGAGAAATCTCATGAATCTAATGCACCTACGACTAATACTCTTGTGGTGATTACACCTCAGTATTGTTCGCCTGGCATATCTACCAGATATCACCCATATCAGAAACAGGATCCGGTCAAGAGGAGCAGTATTAAGAAAGGAAAGCCTACGGCACCGCCAAGTAACCGGCCATGTTGGAACTGCAAGATGTCAGGTCATTGGGTCAAAGATTGTCCTCTTCCGCAGAAGAAATCACATGATAATAAGGTAGATGTATGTAAAGGGTATGTTCGTTACACCACGGTGGAATCCATTCCTACGGGTGAAATTATCACTGCTGGTGCATTTTTAGTAAACCAACGTCCTGCAATCGTGCTGTTCGATTCAGGTGCTTCCCACTCTTTTATCAGTTCAACGTTTGCAGCCAAGCCTAGTATGAAGGTCGTTACTTTAGATAACAGTGGTTATAATATTAGTGCTGCTGGAAATAATATTTCAACCAACCAGTTGGTTTTAGGAGCAAATATTGAGATAGAAGGACACCTGTATAATCTAGATCTCGTGGTATTACCAGGATTGGGCCTAGATGTAATCTTAGGTATGAAGTGGATGAGTGGAAATGGTGTTCTGATCGATACCTCTACGAGAGTGGTTATGTTGAGGGATCCAAAAGATCAACAAGCTTTTCTAGTGCAACTTCCTAGAGACATTAGTCCTCAGACTATAGTTAACGCTATGATAGCAAAAGCAAAAGAGATTGCAGAAGTTCCAGTAGTGTGTGAATTTCCAGATGTTTTTCCCGATGAATTGCCAGGATTACCTCCAGATCGTGATGTAGAGTTCAAGATTGAGTTAATTCTGGGTACCGCACCAATTTCCAAAAGACCGTATAGAATGCCGCCGAATGAGTTAGCTGAGCTCAAGACCCAACTTAGTGACCTTTTACAGAAAGGGCTGATCCGTCCTAGTTCTTCTCCGTGGGGTTGTCCTGCTATCTTTGTGAAGAAGAAGGACCAGTCTCTGCGTATGTGTGTAGATTATCGACCACTCAATGTAGTCACTATCAAGAACAAGTATCCGTTGCCTCGTATTGATATCTTGTTTGATCAGTTGTCTAAAGCAAAGGTATTCTCGAAGATTGATCTGAGATCTGGGTATCACCAAATTAAAATCCGTCCGGAAGACATACCAAAGACCGCTTTCTCTACCAGGTACGGGTTATATGAATATCTTGTCATGTCTTTTGGTCTGACCAATGCTCCTACACATTTCATGTACCTGATGAATTCAGTATTCATGCAAGAGCTGGACAAGTTTGTGGTGATATTCATTGATGATATTCTCATCTATTCTGAAAATGAAGAAGAACATGCCGAGCATCTGAGAATCATTTTATCCAGATTACGTGAACATAAGCTTTACGCCAAGTTCAGTAAATGTGAATTCTGGTTAAAGAAGGTACCTTTCCTCGGTCATGTATTGTCTGGTGAGGGAATTTCCATAGACCCGACTAAGATACAGGAAGTTATGGACTGGAAGGCACCAACTACAGTACATGAAGTTCGGAGTTTTCTTGGATTGGCTGGCTACTATCGTCGTTTTATTCAGGATTTCTCTAAGATAGCTAAGCCTATGACTCGACTACTGGAGAAGGATAGGAAGTTTGATTGGACTCCGGAGTGTGAACAAGCTTTTTGCACTCTGCGGACTTTATTGACGTCAGCTCCTGTATTAGCGCAACCTGACATTGAGAAACCGTTTGATGTGTATTGTGACGCATCGGGTACTGGTTTAGGTGGCATACTGATGCAGGGAGGCCGAGTTATTGCGTATGCTTCACGTCAGTTAAGAAAACATGAAGTTAAATATCCGGCTCATGACTTGGAGTTAGCTGCTGTAGTGCATGCTCTGAAAATCTAGAGACACTATTTGCTTGGAAATATATGCAATATTTATACAGATCATAAGAGTCTTAACTACATATTTACTCAACCTGAGTTAAATATGCGCCAGAGAAGATGGTTAGAGTTGATTAAGGATTATAACCTCCAGGTGCATTACCATCCGGGTAAAGCAAATGTGGTTGCCGATGCCTTGAGTAGAAAATCTCATTGCAACCCTTTGATAGAAGAAGATTTTCATTTGTCTCATCTCTTACATCCTATTGTAATCTATCATATCACTGTAGATTGTTCTTTGAGAAGTAGAATCATTGAGTTACAAAAGACTGATACTGGTGTATTTCACATCAAGAGAAAGATGAAAGAGCAAGAAACTAAGCACTTTCGAGTGGATGACAAAGGAATTCTCTGGTTCAAAGATAGACTCGTTGTGCCAAAAGATAGAGAGCTTAGAAATCAAATCTTATCTGAAGCCCATTCTTCTAAGTTGTCCATCCATCCTGGTAGTAGTAAGATGTATCTAGACCTCAAGCCGTACTATTGGTGGACCAAGATGAAAAAGGAAATTGCAGCCTACGTCGCTAGGTGTGATAATTGTTGTAGAGTTAAGGCCATTCACATGAAGCCTGGGTTACTCCAGCCTTTGTCTGTTCCAGGTTGGAAGTGGGACGACATTGTTATGGACTTTATTGTCGGATTACCAACCACCCAAAAAGGTTTTGACTCTATTTGGGTTATAGTTGATCGTTTGACAAAATTTGCTCACTTTATCCCGGTGAAAAGTAACTATCACCCACACCAATATGCTGACATTTACTTCCAAGAAGTCGTACGTCTTCATGGAGTGCCTGGGTCTATTGTCTCTGACAGAGGGCCACAGTTTACTGCTCATTTCTGGGAGCGCCTACATCAGAATCTTGGAACTAATTTGGTTCGTAGTTCTGCTTATCATCCACAGACGTCGGGGCAGACCGAACGTGTAAATCAGATTCTTGAAGACATGCTTAGAGCTTGCATCGTCTCTTGTAATGGCCCCTGGGAGAAATGGCTGCCTCTCGCTGAATTCTCTTACAACAACAGTTATCAAGAGAGCATCAAGATGGCTCCTTTTGAAGCTTTATATGGTCGCAAGTGTAGAACTCCTTTGAACTGGGTGGAACCAGGAGAAAGAAGATTCTATGGTATTGACTTTGTAAAAGAAGCCGAGGAGCAAGTTCATGCTATACAGAAAAATATAGCAGCTTCTCAGGCTAGACAAAAGAGCTACACAGATAAGAGGAGGAAACCTATTGAGTTTGAAGTAGGTGACCATGTCTATTTGAAGGTGTCCCCTATGAGAGGAGTAAAGCGTTTTGGGATCAAAAGAAAGCTTGAGCCTCGATATGTTGGACCTTATCGGATTATTGAGAAAAGTGGAAGAGTAGCCTATAAGCTCAATCTACCTCGTGAAATGGGAGCTATCTTTCCAGTCTTCCATGTATCTCAACTAAAGAAATGTCTCCGTCTTCCCGAAGAAAGAGTAGATGTGAGACGCATCAAGTTGAAATCCGATCTTTCTTATGAGGAGAAAGGGTGACTCGAAATCGAGTAGTCAAATTATACAAGGTGGTTTGGAGTAATCACGGTGAACGTGATGCAACTTGGGAAAAAGAGGATTATTTAAAGGACAACTATTCCGCTTTCTATGAAAAATGGTACGACTTTCAAATCTCGGGACGAGATTTTTATAAGGGGGGAGGGCTGTAACACCCCTGGTGTTAGTTAGCCTCATAATGCATTCATAATGCATGATCATGGCATGACATTACCATAAGCATCGTCATTTCATGTGCATCCTTACTTAAAACATGACCTTGCAATATTGTGGTTTCTATGTGCTTCCTTTATATGTTGCTAGGGTTGTTGTATAGATGACATATGTGATGCTATTGTGTGACTTGGGGGCTTGAAAACATCTTTGATATGTTAGTGGAGCAAAATGAGCTAGGGTCTATATTCATGTTTTGACCAAAATCCAATTTGACTAGGTTTGACCCCAGTTTGACTATAGCACTGATCTGCTTTGACCAATTTAAAAGTGGTATCTAGAGACCTTGCATGGAGGTGCACCCTTTACCAAAGTTGTAGAAAATTTATCAAGGAACAAAAGTCTCAATATAACCATCTCATGAAAATAGCTAGAACATCCTCAAACAGGGCCCACAAGTCAGGTTTCCATGTTGTTTCAACAGTTAGCAAATTTTCTAAGTCTTGTGTACTGACATACAGTTTCAGTGTACCCTAGTTTAGGGTTCTACAGTTTCAAATACAGGCCGAATTAGCTCAAGTTCTTATTGACATATTTGTAGTACTCACATAGCTCTATGATTTTGTCAATAGCACCATCACCTAATTCTCACTGGTTTAGGAGCTAGAGTGCCTTGAAAATCAGGGTTCAGTCAAACCATAACTGAAACTTAGTTTCAGTTTCCTTGTGACCTACTTTGGGACGTTGTATCTCACTAACTAAGCCAAACCAGTCCATGATCCTATTGGCAAACTTGGAGATCTTACTTAGAACTACAATTTTGTAATTAACACCTTGGCCCAATTCGAAATCGTTTGCGAGATCTTGAGCTCCAAACTTGGTCTGACAGTCACCTCTATCGGCTTCCATTCAGGCGGTTTCAGTTCGTCAGAGTTCAAAACGTCGAACTCCTTCACGTCGTGGCCGACCGGCCACAGAACGGCGCTGCCGCGTGGCTGCTACGCGTCGAAATCGTGTCGAGCTCGCGAGGTTGAATCGCCACGCCACCTGAAGATCCTCAGCATGCCCTCATTCGCACTCCACTCCCTCCTTTCTCTCTCGCCTCGCTTTCTTCCGCCCACCAGCAAGGCGAGCGCACCGCCATTGCGCTGCCGTGAGCTTCACCACGCACAGCTCCGTCACCACCGCGTCCTTCCCAGATTGGCTCGGCCAAACTCTCCGCCACTACCTCCTCTACGCGCTGCCCGTCTTAGCTGAGCCGGCCGGGACATAGGTAGAGCGTACGGGGTCATTCCTTCTCCACCGCCATGCTCGGAGCTCTGCTCACCTTGCGGTCCACCGTGGCCGGGGCAACACCGTGCTTCTCTATTCTCCGCGTGGGTTGTTTCGTGTCACTTGAGTCGGGTAGAAACTATAGGAGCTCCCAATTTTGTTGCTACCGAACCGAGCGCACCGGAACGGGTCACCGCGCTAGGCACGCCGCCATGGCTACCGCGGCATCGAGCTCGGGGTTCGCTGTGCTTGCTTGCTCAACCATCGATTGGAGGCGTGTCCCGTGCGTTGTAGTGGTAAAACTAGCTATGCCGAAGACGATACTGGGGGAAATCAACCCTTTGGCGTGGAACGCCGTCGCGTCAGAGGTCGGGGTCGCCACCGACGTCCGCCATCGCCGTCGGCAACCACGCCCCGGGCAGTAGAGGTTGGGGAAAGGGCAGGTCTAGGTGCAGGGTGACGTGTAGAGCGCGAAGGAGTGCTCGGCTTCGCCGAAGGGGTCGCCGGCGGCGATGAAACGCCGGCCGGAGCTCCTCCCCTGCTCCCCGTGTGTATGACGGGCGGGCCCCGTCTGTCAGCGTTTCCCCCCCTGTGTTACTGGTCGGGCCAAACCGGCCGCGGGCCGAGCCATGTGCTGGGCCGAGCTGCCCCTGCTGGGCCGGCCCGAGTGGGAGGAATGGATTATGTTGCTTATTTGATTTATTTTAAATGTTGTTTTGAACTCCAACTTTGTAAATTCATATCTCCTATTCTAGAGGTCCAATGGAGGTGCTTTAAATTTTGGTGTGCTCTACATAATGTCTAGTTTATTATAAAAATATAATATGTGCCATGTTTTGTGATAAAATAAATAGTTATTATTTATCTCTTTTTATTCATGTGGAAAAAGAAGAAAATGATATATTTTTCTGTGAAGCTCCAAATGGCATGAAATTTTTATAGTGAACTGCTCATATCATGAATAGCTTATGGTTAAATTTTCATGCAATTTGGATGGGGTTTGGTGGAGTTATATAATTATCTTGTTTGCTTAAATGGATCTTGTGTGAATTTTCATAATTTTTCTACAGATCCAGTAAGGGTGAAACTTGGTGAATGTTGTTCTTATGTTAGAAAGATGCGAGGAAAAATATGAAATCTGTTGTTTGATACTTTTCAATAGGGTTTCCTATTTATGCTAGAAATAGACCTGCCATCTATTATTTTTGATATCTCCCTATATGCTTGGCAAAATGAAGTGAAATTTTTATGGTAGCCTATGTGAAGCATTAGGTGGCTACTGTAATTTTTGTAGATTTTTATATATAGTTTTACTATATGTTTCTTTAATCACCTAATTAACTAAATAAATTATAAAAGAATATTAAATAATTTATTTAGAAGTTGGCACTATACTTTCTGATGTTCCTTTGATATGCACAACAAGTTGGTAAACTTAGTTTGGTCCAATTGTGCTTTTGAATCGTCACTAAATATTTAAATAAGTGATTCTGCCATTTCTGGACAGAATTGCTAGTTAAGATAATTAACCTATGATAATTATGTTTTCATGCTTAGTGATCTATAGGAAAGTTGTTGAGAATTTCATGAACTAGTTGCTGGTAAATTTTGGTAGCCTTTGGACTTATAGTTTAGAAATAACAGCTGTTCCAAGTTGGGTTCAGTTTTAGAAGTACTCTTTGTCTTTTAGAACAGATTCTGTATGTATGCTATTTTAACTTGGTAAATGGTGAAATCATGCTTAGATGTTTATAAATGAAATGTAGACAATTTCATAAGCTTTCCAGAATGTCCTCTTTCAGGTCATTTGGATTGGTAGAACTCCAGTTGTGAGTTTTCTTAGCTACTGTTGATGATATGTTGGAAACACTAAATTTCTGGAATCTTGTTATGAGTGTGTTTAGTCTTAACCTTGTGGAACTTAGTGGTTTCTTAGAGGTGTTCAAATGTGTTAACACCAGAGAGGAAATTTGCACCTAAGCTTGAAGTGATTTGAATAGAGCACCACATAACTTGGTTTTGTGATTACGATGTTGCAATGTCATTGCATCCATCTTCATATCATCCTACGTGTTCATAAATCATCATGTCATCTTTGATGCATACATGAAATTCATTGGGTGCATATACATGCAATAGGTGTGCCGAGAATCGTGTTACGAGCGGAGTCCCGCTGAGCGTGGGACCCGAAGTTGAAGTCCGTTCGAGAGCCAGAGGTCCGGTCCGACGAAGTCGGAGAAGACGTGGGAATCGTTCTTGAAGCCGAACCTCGATCTCTCTTCTTTCGGTTAAGGCAAGCCCCGGAGCATTATAAGCCTCCTACTTTCAAAGCAATTATCTATCTATACATGTTATATGTATTGTTGCATTACGTGATAGGAGTTGGTTGGAAACCCTTGCTGCATTGATAACACTCCTTGTCCAGCAATTCGAACCTTGAATCCCAAGTAGACAGGATCGTATCTATGCTTAGCCCTGCTAAATTAGACCGGTAGAAGTCGGGTGATTTCCTGTCACCTGCGAGATATAGGGCTTTATCAGGTCACGGTTGGCTATACTTGCTATCGTGGAAGGGAACCATGTGTTAATAAAATGAAATGAGACCGGGCGGGATGACGATAGTGAAGCAACAAGGCACGGAGGTCTTGGGTGTGGATCTATCCCCGTCTGTGTCGATTAAGAACCGAGACCTGGAGCCTTCTATGTCATTTTGAACGCATGCCTGACATTTAGCTGGCCGGCCTGAGGTTGCCGACCGCGAAGACTAGTAGCTCAACTCAGGCTGTGAAGCCGAAAAGTGAAAGTCGCCTCGGAAGGGAGCCAGAGGGTCCAAGGGCAGGTGAGTTAAAAGTCCTGAGCATCCTGGCCACTGGTATCCCCGAGAAAGCGGCGCTGTTCGGGCCCACCCTGAGTTGTACCAAAGGTTATCTACGGCTGCCTTTAGCGGGGTTTGCCGGGTGAGTGTCAGGAATACCCCCTCAGCTGAGTTGCCTTCTGCGGGAGAGAGAGTTTCTAAACCCTAAACTTGATGACTTCCTCTGATAATGATTTCTCCCCCTCCCCTGGGGTGGAGAGGCCCTGCTTATATAGCCCCCTCAAATGATCGTGGGCCGTCGGATCAAACCGACATTAATCGCACGATTTTCCTTGATCCTTTAGGTCGGTGGAGCATAATCCGCGAAGTTGACGCTGATTGGCCACGGGAGTAGGGCGGCCGCCCCAAACCCTAGGGCGGGCGCCCTGGGCTGGGCCCCGTTCGGCCTCCCGTTCGTTCACGTGTCTTCTGGAGTCTTCTAGATGATAGAAAATTAGCGCACATGTTAATATCTCTATGTAAACCCGACGTGTGGGCCTTCTCTCCGTATTTTCTGATAACCCCCTGTAGAAATAGACAAACACCAAAACTCATGGAATTCTGTCAGATAAAACCCTAATTCTAGATGTCTAGTGCATATTGATCCTTTTCCAAGTTTAGTTGACAATTAAATTTGATACTTAAGGATCGTCAACAGTAGCTCAACACAGGCTGCGAAGCCGAAAAGTGAAAGTCGCCTCGGAAGGGAGCCAGAGGGTCCAAGGGCAGGTGAGTTAAAAGTCCTGAGCATCCTGGCCACTGGTATCCCCGAGAACGCGGCGCTGTTCGGGCCCACCCTGAGTTGTACCAAAGGTTATCTACGGCTGCCTTTAGCGGGGTTTGCCGGGTGAGTGTCAGGAATACCCCCTCAGCTGAGTTGGAATCGATTCGAGTCGCCGTCTCTCCCGGATAGTGAGAAACTTGACTGGTTATCTCCAGTGTAGATACACTAATTATAATGATGGTTCGGAATTGATGATAATGATGATGATAGCCTCATTACACCTGCTATGGTTAATATTGTTTGCTCTTAATAAAGTGATTGCTCTAGTACAGGTGCTAATCTAGTTATCAGGTTAATGATGATCAACTTGATACTCAAGCATATAATGGTTACTTATCTGTATTAAGCTTTTCTGCAAATGAGTCAAGCTAGCCCACTTTATAAAGCCTTGCATAATCCTTGGTGTCACCTTTGTTTCTGGTTTTTGACGGGTAAGTCTAGCTGAGTACCTTCTCGTACTCAGGGTTTATTTCCCACCTTTTGCAGGTAGCAGATTCATACTTGTTGCTGCAAGTATTGTCTTCTCCTTGTGGGCGTGAAGACTAGACCATATGGGCATGGTCTCTGTAGTATCTCTTCTGGTATGCTTTTGCAGGATGTGACTATGTACTGGCAGTATTTGACTTAAAATGGTTTCAGAAATTATGTTGCTTCCGCTAATCTTTACTTTGGTGTTCTAATAAAAATATTTGTACTCCGATGTATGAGATTACTTTTGAACTGTTGTAACAAGTGTTGTGTTATGTTGAATTACTACGATCTAGTTGCTCTCGGTTGGTTTGAAATCCCTCGCGATTTCGTGGACTACCGGAGTTATATGGGCTCAAGTTTGAGAATTTGATCGTTTCGGCGATTGTTTTCGAACTTGTGCTCTTATAATTTGGACGGTTCTGTTACACTTTCCTCATGCTTTTGTGGGTTGTTGATCAGCAAGACTGGCAGTAGTTGAACAACTGGTATGTGTTATGCTTCCACTACTTTCCAAACTTGGTTTGTAATAATTGCAACTCCATGGTGTAAACTTATTCCGAACTACTTGTGAAATGTAACGTATAATGTTGTATGTTGAATGATGCGATCTTGGTTGTAAGCAAGTTGGTTTGAAATTCTTCGTGGTTTCGATTGACTACCGGGATTATATGGGCTCAAGTTCGAAAATTTGAGCGCTTCGGTGCTTGTTTTTGTACTTGTGCTCTTATAATTTGGTCGGTTCTGTTACATGCATAGTCTATGCAAATGTGTGTTTAGGGTCACAAAAATACCTTAGGCTCCCTTAGGACAACAAATGAAACAAAGTTGTATTTATGGTGTTGTCAAATTCAAATTTGAAATAGGGGTTGACCAAGTTTGACCCCCAAGAGTGTTTTGTTTGACCAATTAAAAAGTGTTGCTTGAAGTTTTTGCAAGTTTGTGCACCCTTAATGAAAGTTGTATTAAATTTCATGGGGAACAAACTTTGTTTAAAGGCCATGTCATGAAAATGTGCCTAACATGCTGAAACATGGCTCTCAAGGTGAAAAATAGTATTGTTTAGGGGACAAGAATTTTTGCTAAGTCAAATGCAATTCCAGTTTCATGTACCCCACTTTGGGGTGATGTAACTCCCAAACCACTGCGAATTTGAGGATGATCTCTAAAGTAATATTGTAGCCCTTGCGTAGCTCTACAAATGTTGTTTACACATCTTCACTAATTCGCCATGGATCGAGAGTTACAAGGTCGCGAAGTAGCGCTGTTAGTCGGCCTTGGGGGTACTAGTTTCAGTTGACTCAAGTCGATTTGAATTGGTAGAGGGGGAGAGAGTGGCCAACCGTGTCAGGCCACGCGCGCCATGTGCTGGTCGTACGCCGACAACAACCCAGCCGATCGAGCTAGCGCACGGACAAGAGGGCCGCGCCCCTGTAGCTCACTCCAGACCGCTCCTACTCTCTTTCTCCTTTTTGCTCAAGCACAGCTGAGACAGAGCATCGAGCCACTGCCACAACACCGCAGCTCCGCCGTGCCTGCTTGCCGCTGTCATAGTGCCACCGAGCGATTGCTCTCACCAACAGCTCCGCCACCCCAACCTCTACCTCGTCCCACTGCCACTACCGTGCAACAGGCTCAGTAAGGCCACCTTTCGCTCGTCACCACCGCGGACCTCGCCAGAGTTCCCCTCGCGGGCACTCACCATGGCCCCACCTCTTCGGTGCATCTCGCCTCCGCGTGTCTTGCATAGGCGTAGCTTAGGGTCCCACGATGGTGTAGCCGCCCTCACCGAAGCCCGTCGTGGCCGGAGACGGCCGGCGCGCCACCACTCTGCTCCATCGCCCGCCATGCACACCGATGATGTTGCTCTAGTACACCATCGGTCCCACAAAGGGCACCACTGGGTGCGGGTCGTCGCGGGAAGTGCAATGGCGGTGACCTCGCCGCCGGTGGCCTCACCGTCGACGAGCAGCGGCCGGTCAACCACCGCGCCCTGCTCCTCTCTCTTTATCGCATGGGTCCGTTGACCCACAGGCCCCCGCAACTAGCACCTCCGAGTGTTGTTGGGTTGGATCTACCCAGGCCCGAGTTAGGGTTCTTAGGGGCTTTTCTTTTTATTCTTTTTATAGATTTTTATGCAAGCTTTGGAAAATTATAGAAATTCATAGAAAAATCAGAAAAATGCAAATGAGGATATTTTGGAATTCTTGAAAATAGATCTATCTGCTGGTGTGATAATATGATAGGTTATAGTGAAAGGTTTTCACTGTTTTCTATTATCTCTTTTATTTAGGGTTTTTCAAAGGGGAATTCTTAAACCAAGTTATAGTGCCCCAATTGGTGTGAAAATTTTATGAGAGGCTAGTTAGGACTTATGAGTCCTTTAGTAAAAATATCATGATTTTTGGGTGCTGCATGTTTGAGTTATTAATTCTCTTTGGATAATTATTAGTTTCTTGTGCTAATTTTCATGGTAAAAATATATATCCAATGACCATGAAATTAAGTAGGCAATGTTCTTGCATATTGGTGAAGCTAATAAAAATATGAAATATGTTGTTTGATACTTTTCACTATGATTTCCTAATTATGCTACTATAAGCTATGCTACCTTGTCATTTTTGTGGAGGAAGTTATACATATTAAAATGGTACGAAATTTCTGCAGTAGCCTATTAGGAGCATGGGGAAGCCACTGTAATTTTCTCAGAATTTACTGTGCACTTTTGATATATGTTCATTATTTCACCTAATTATCTAAATAAATTAAGAAAGGCATGAAAAAAATTTATTTAGGGATGGCCACTATGTTTTCTAGTGTTCATTTAATGTGTACTAACTGTTGGTAACATTGGTGGTGTTCAAATTACCATTCTCGTATGTAGTGAAATATTATTTTTCCATGATTTTCACTTATAGTGACTTTTCAGGACAGGTTTTAGAGTTTAGCAAATTACCTAGTGAAGATGAGGTTTGCTATGAAACTTGTCTATAACAAAGTTGTAGATAACTCACTTATCTATCTTGTGTTAAATTTTCATGGCATTTAGCCAAGTGGTTTGTGAATTATGGTAGTGCAAAGTTGGCCTTCCGAACTAGTTGTTCTCTAAAATTCTGGGGCAGATTGGATAATTGTACTTGTTTGACCGTATAAAAGGGTTAATCATGCTGAGATGATTAAAGATAAGTTGTCGACAATTTCATAAGATTTTGAAAAAGTCTTATCTCATGGTCACTAGATTTGTATAACTCCAGTTAGGATCGAAACAAGTAGCTATTGTCTGCAGTCCAAAACTTGCTTGAAATAAGTGAATGACTTGGTTTCTTTGTATGAGCTTGATGTTGATGTTTAGATGCCTAGGCTAATTAAAATAAGTTGTTAGCTGCAGCTTCTAAGCCTCTTACAGATGACGAACAACTTTACCTTAGGTTGTTAGACCTTGGTGAGCGTATGTTTCTTGTTTTAGAGAAGAGATATGCACGTACCTAGTAAACGAGTGTTAATCTAGTATTACCATGTCACCATTTGTTACATACACATGTGTATGCATCTCTTCATGTCATATCATATCCTATGCATTCATGATACTTATGTTGTGCATATGCATGCAATAGGTGTTCCCAAGGGAGTGACATTGATTGAGTTCGAGCAAGAGTGATCAGGGAGCCACAAGCAGCTTAGGAGCAGGAGGTTCCGGCAGGAGAAGGAGTCAACAAAGAGGATCTTCTAGAGTTCCCTGACCATCAACCCTCCTCCTTTTTGAAAGGCAAGCCCCGGAGCATTATAAGCCTCCCATGCTTTTTATAAATGATAACTTAAGTCCTTGTGTTTGATGCATTAAGTAATAGTAATGAATTGGAAACACTTGCTGCATATACCGTCCTTGTCCAAAAATGCATACCTCACCCTATGTAGGTCCAGGATCGAAACTTATGCTTAGCTATACATAGACCGGTAGAAGTTGGGTGATTTCCTATCACGTACGAGATATTGGTGGATACTGGATCACGGATAGCTATATTTGATATTGAGGAGATAACCATGTGGTGATGTGATAATTGGAGACCAGACGGAATCTTATATGTTGGCGGTGTTTGGACTATAGTGATTCTGTCTGTGTCAATTAAGAACCGTACCGTTGTTGGCACTTCTATCGAGATTGAACGCATGCCTCTCACTTAGTTGGCCGAATAAGTCGTTCCGACCACAAAGCCGAGTAGCTCAACTTAGGCCAGGGACACGGCCTGTTAGAGTGCGCACATCACAGGGAGCCGGATGTGAGTCCAAGGGTAGGCCGGGCCTGATTGTCCTAGCAGCTGGTAAGTCTTAGGGTGTGCGGCGCTAGTCCTACCCGCGAATGGACTTGAGTTGTACCAAAGGTGACCTAAGGGACCGTTGATCTAGTTGCCTAGGTTTGTGCTAGGAATAAATCCCCAATTGGTTGGAATTGATTCGAATCACTGTCTCTCCCGGATAGTGAGAAACTCGACTAGCTTCAACATCATAGTAACTTAATGAAAGGCAATAGTTATGATGGTTATGAAAATGCTACACCATATTTGGTGATTTTGGTGATGACTTAATTGTATACAACATGTTTGGCATAGGTTAGTTTCTAATCTAGATAGGTAGCTATAATTAACTTGATAATTGAATTGTAAAATGTGCAGTTCAACTAATGGCTTTTTTATGCAAAATTCGTCAAGCTAGCTCCACTTATAAAGCCTTTGTTGACATCGTTTTTAGCACGTGTCAAGATGATCTGGAAGGGCTAATCAGCAGAGGAAAGATTACTATGTAGATTGATAGCCGAGGAGAATAAGCTTGTTTATGAGTGGTGGCAGCGTATGGATTCAAATTGAAGTGTTGCCGATAAGGTTAAGGGTATTATTGCCGATGCCGATGAAAGAGGGTTTGAAGACTGCTACCGATGAAATAGGGAATGTACCGATGAAAGAGGGTATGAAGACTGCTGCCGATGAAACAGGGAATGTACCGATGGAAGGAACTTGAAGGCTGCTGCCGATGGAACAGGGATTGTGCCGATGAAAAGGAGGTCGATGAGAATACCATCGTGATTGAGGCGGACTATGGAATAAAATAGGAGTTAATTTCCTTGTATATGTTTAGTAGAGTCTAAGTTGTATCAAAGTCATGTGTTTCCATAGATTTGGATTTAGTGTCCTAGTCGTATTTGGTTACGTTTCTGTAGATCAGGATATAAATATAGAGTGAAGGGCAATGTAATAGGGGATCAATCAATACATCAAAAAATAGCTTTTACTCTTATTTACATCTACTTTCGGCGACTTCGTCAATTTGCATATTTTTCCTTTTTATGAGTTCTCATCGATTTGGTGAGTTGCATTGCTCTAGTGCAATCTTCGACGATCCTCGAGTTCCGCGTGAGTACCTCTTGGCCGTGACTTCCGGGCGTATCGCTGTTGTCAGGACCAAAGTGCTCGTATCTTCATCCTTGTCGATTAACAGGTCAAATCGACTGGCACGCTTTGGATATCGACTTCGGGTATTAGCCCTTTGTGTTTGCAGATTTACTTTTGCATCAACACATCTTTTGGCACGCCTGGTGGGACAGATCTAGTCAAGATGCTTAATCCTGAGATCGATGCGGGGAACATCATCGCGGTAACAGAAGAAGATCTTAAGGACGATCAGAAGCAGGCTATGGAGAGGGCTATAGAAGAATACAGACAGCTCTGCTTGAAGTCATTCAGCTTGAACAAAAGTGGACAAGTCATCCAGAAGCAAGACTTGCCGTTGCCTCGGCAAGTTACCTTTGATTCTAATCCGGGTAAACTTCAAGAGATGGTTAATTCCGCAGTGAATCATGCTTTAATTAATCACTCCAATGTGCTGTCCAATACTGTTCATAATGCTGTGATTCGAACTTTCAAAGAAGGGCAAGCGTCACCTCGTTATGTTGGGCCTGCTTATCATCAACCAGAATCAACATCTGCTATTGCTCCATCGGCTCCCCCAGCCGTTGCGGGTATAGAGATTTCTTCTCCTCCAGTATCAGCAGGTTTATCTAACGTACAGTCTACTCCGATGCGTCAGGATTCAGTATTATCAGGACGAGTTCAGCTTAATACAGATCTATCAGCATCGGCTTTATCAGGTCCTGTACCATAGAATAATCAAACTCCTGCTAATTGGTGGGGATATGGTATGCCTCCAGAGCCATCTGCTTTCAACCACGGATTATCTCAAGTGTTTGACGCAGCGGGAAAAGCTCCTATGCCATCGGCTGGTTCGCCGATAGCTCAAGTGCCTCAATATACTACAACTACTGTACAACCAACTCTAGGAGGTTTCCAGGTGTCTTTGGGTCAAACATCTAGTCCAAGTCCATCGGCAAATTTGTTACCGATGCAGCAGAAGGCTCCTATTGCAAGTCAACCTGGAGTCCAGGTTATGCCTCAAGTTGGATGTAATTATCCAGCAATGCCAACAAGCTACCAGCCATCAGCAAATTTTGTACCGATGAATACTAACAATTGGTCAGGGCAGTTTCCCACTCAACATACAGTTCAGCCAAATCAGCAAGCCACAGGTGTTCATCAAGGTCACATGCATGCTGGTTTTTAGAATCAAGCATCGGTAGCTCAGCCGATGAACCCTTTTCAACAGGTTAATGGACCACAAATAGTGGCAAATGTGCCAATTGCTAGAGATCGTGGGCCACAAAGGTATGCAGAAGGGTATCAGCAAGTACCTCTAGTGGAGATTCAACAATATCGTCAACAAGATGTTGATGCTTTTTGGGCCGATAAAATAGCAGAAATTATGAAGGATCAGTTTGGGATCAAGCCCAAAGTTAATACCTATTCTTATCGGACTCTGTATCCTCCGGCATATGATTTAATTCCTCTCCCAAATCGTTACAAGGTGCCAGATTTCACTAAGTTTTCCGGGCAAGACGATACATCAACCATGGAGCATGTTAATCGTTTTATTATTCAATGTGGAGAGGCAGCTTGTAGAGATGAATTGAGAGTTCGTCTGTTCTCATCATCTCTATCTGGATCAGCATTTACATGGTTTATTTCACTACCGCCAAATTCTATTATCACTTGGGCTGATCTGGAAAAGCAATTTCATAAGTATTTCTTTGCTGGAGTTCATGAAAAAAGCTTACCGATTTGGTAAAGATGAAACAACGCAATGATGAATCGGTAGAAGGCTTTGTGCAAAGGCTACGAAATGTAAAGAACAAAAGTTATAGCCTGGTGTTGGATGATCGGCAGCTTGCCGATTTGGCCTTTCAGGGATTGTTACCACACCTTAAGGATAGATATGCTTCTCAGGAGTTCGAAAGCCTAAGTCATTTAGTGCAAAGGATTTCTGATCAAGACACTAGGGTTTTTGAACCTAAAAGAAATTGGAACAAGAAAGTTTCATTTGTTGAAGAGGTAGAAGATTCTGATTCAGATGACAAACCAGTTATCGGTTTGGCTGAGTGGGTTAAGAATAAGAAGCCGATATCTTGTCCCTTTGGTCACAAAGAGCCAGAAAAGTTTACTTTTGACGTCACCAAAGCTGATAAGATATTTGATCTTTTGCTTCAGGAGGGCCAGATTAAGTTGCCACCTAATCATGTGATCCCATCGGCAGAAGAGTTGAAGCATATGCTGTATTGCAAGTGGCATAATGCAACTTCACACAGTACCAATGAGTGCAAAGTATTTAGACAACAATTGCAGTTAGCTATTGAGTCTGGCAGAATAAAATTTGGCAATTCCAAGATTCAAAAGCCGATGAAAATTGATCAACATCCTTTTCCAGCAAATATGTTGGATGCTGAAGGGAAAATTAAGGTGTTGACATCGGAAACTGCTGAAAAGAATGCATCAGTAGATCCCCAACATCGGATAACTACCGATGATGCAAAGGGCAAGGGGATATTGACAGAAAGTGGCAGTTCTGGAAAGCCTCCTCGATCTGGCATCGTGATTACTCATCGAAGACAACAGGAAGGCTGGCATCAGCGAAGGGACCGGTATCGACAACAACAAGAGGAAAGACGTCAAGAAGAGTGGAATCAGCATAAGGATCATTGGAATTGTCCGTTTTTTATTCATTGTTGGGAGGAAGGTATTAAGTACCTACTGTTGAAGATTGCCCAGAGTGCAATGGTTATTATGGAGTTAATCGTCCTGTAAGAAGGTTTCAATCTGGCAATCAAGGTTTATCTATTAATGAGCCGATCGGAAGGAGAGCATCAGTACATGATCGACTGGGGGGCAGGCTCAGTGTACATGAAAGGCTTGGTAAACGCGTGGCGTATTTTCTGAGAAACCAAGAGGAACTTGAAGAGATGGCAAATGCAAGAGTTCCTGATGAAGAAATATTTTACAGGGATCCTAACATACGTCGTGTGGAAACAACCAGGACTTATCAGCCAGTATGGAAAACTAAGCTTCCTCAATGGTGTCCAGAGGGTTTGACAAAGACACAGAAGAGGAAAATGCAGCGAGAGCATCAACAAGACTTATATCAAGAAGGAAGTCCCTCCAATGAGAGATCTGGTAATCAGCAGTGGTAGTTAAGGCACAAAAATAAAGGTCCATCGGCAGATGTCAATATGGTGTTTATGTTGCCGATGGAATTTTTGGCTCTGTCTGATAGCGAAGAAGAGGCTATTTTCTCTGACCAAATAGCTCAATTAACTCTAGATCCAATGATGGCTGTTTTTGAGAAACCTGCCGATGATGAGAGACAACACCTCAAGGCTTTGTTTGTAAAAGGCAGAGTTGATGGGCAGCCTGTATCTAAGATACTTATTGATGGAGGAGCTGCAATTAATATTATGCCTTATGTGATGTATCGGAAGCTTGGTAAGGGAGATCAAGACTTAACTAAGACTGATATGATGCTAAAGGACTTTGAAAGCAATGTATCAGCAGCTAAAGGGGCAGTGTGTGTTGAATTGACCATCGGCAGTAAAACCTTACCGACAACTTTCTTTGTTATTAATGGCAAGGGTGCATATAATCTGCTCTTAGGAAGGGATTGGATTCATGCTAATTGTTGTGTTCCTTCTACAATACATCAGTGTCTGGTACAATGGATTGGAGATAAAATTGAAGTTATTCCTGGTGATTCTTCTTATATCATCGCATCGGCAGAATCAGACACTTATGAGCGAACCAAGTGCATATCAGGAGAAGCTTGGGAAAAAGAGTTCCTCAAGGTTGCCGATTACGAAATTCTACCGATCCAAGCAGTCGGTTCTGAAGAAGACTTTTAATGGATAGATTTGCCGATGATGGAAAATTAGGTCAAGGATTTACATCGGCAGATGATTTAATAGAAGTAGATATTGGTGAAGGCGATAGGCCAAGGCCCACTTTTATTAGCTCTAAGTTAAATTCCAAGTGTAAACAACAACTAGTTGATTTGTTAAAGGAATATAAAGATTGTTTTGCTTGGGATTATACTGAAATGCCTGGATTAGACCGATCTATAGTTGAACATCGGTTGCCTATTAAATCTGGATTTCGGCCACATCAGCAACCGGCTCGCCGATGCAATCCTAATATACTTCCTGATATTAAGGCCGAAATAACTAAATTAATTGAGGCAAAGTTTATTCGGCAGTGTCGATATGCAGAGTGGATTTCTAATGTGGTTCCTGTATACAAGAAAAATGGGAAACTTCGTGTTTGTATTGATTTCAGGAATCTCAATAAGGCCACACCGATGGATGGTTACCCAATGCCGATTGCTGATTTGTTGATTGATGCTGCAGCAGGGCATCAGATTATCAGTTTCATGGATGGTAATGCGGGTTATAATCAAATATTCATGGCTGAAGAAGACATTTCCAAGACTGCTTTTAGATGTCCAGGTCATGTGGGATTATTTGAGTGGATAGTTATGACATTTGGTTTGAAAAATGCCAGTGCTACTTATCAAAGAGCTATGAACTTTATTTTCCATGAATATATCGGCACGTTGGTAGAAATCTACATTGATGATATAGTGATTAAGTCTGGAGACATCACAAAGCATCTAACCGATCTACGAAAGATACTAGAGTGCACAAGAAAACATGGATTAAAGATGAATCCTAATAAATGTGCATTTGGTGTATCGGCAGGACAATTCTTGGGTTTTATGGTGCATCAGTGGGGTATTGAGATTAGTAGAAAATCTATTGAGGCAATCAACAAGATTGTTGCTCCTGTCGATAAAACTGAATTACAATCCTTGATTGGTAAGATTAATTTCATAAGAAGATTCATATCTAATCTGTCGGGTAAGATCAAGGCTTTCAGTCCATTATTGAAATTGAAAGCCGATCAGGAATTTAAATGGGGGGATGAACAACAATTAGCCTTAGATGAAATTAAGAGTTACTTAACAAATCCTCCAGTGTTAGTTCCACCCCAACATGGAAAACCTTTCAGATTGTATTTATCAACTGAAGATACTGTTATCGGTTCAGCTCTTATTCAAGAATTTGAAGGGAAGGAGCGTGTTATCTTTTATTTGAGCAGACGATTAATAGATGCTGAAACCAGGTATTCGGCCATTGAGAAATTATGTCCATGTTTATACTTCTCTTGTATTAAGCTGAGGCATTATTTACTATCGGCTGAATGTACTGTCATATGCAAAGATGATGTGGTCAAATATATGCTATCAATGCCGATACTGAATGGTAGGATTGGAAAATGGATTCTAGCATTATCAGAATTTGACCTACATTATGAATCGGCTAAGGCAGTTAAAGGACAGGTTATGGCCGATTTCGTTACTCAACATTGCAACACGGTGGATTCTCTGGACGTTGCTCCGTGGACACTTTTCTTTGATGGGTCTACTTGTGGTGAAGGGGCAGGCATCGGTATCGTGTTAATTTCCCCTCAGGGGAAGAAGTATGAGTTCTCATTGCCGATCGTTGCTACATCGACAAACAATCAAGCTGAGTACCAAGCCCTAATAGAAGGGTTAGAATTGCTTAAAGAAGTACAGGCTGATGCTGTTGAAGTCTTTGGTGATTCTATGCTAGTTATAAATCAGTTGATTGGGATTTATGAATGCCGAAGTGAAATTCTAATTTCATATCATGAAAAGTGTTTGGAATTGTTAAAAGGGTTTAGGAGTTTTCATCTGGAACATATTTCTCGGATACATAATGAAGAGGCTAACCGATTGGCTCAACATGCTTCAGGATATCAACCTGTTCAAGAAGTATTAATATCAGTAGCTGATACCGATGACTGGAGAAGGGAAATTATTGATTATTTAAAGAATCCATCTAAAAAGGTTGAAAGACGTATAAGGTTCCAAGCTACCAAGTATGTACTCCTCGATGATGAATTGTATTACCGTACCATAGATGGAGTTTTACTCAGATGTGTTAGCATAGAGGAATCAAAAGGACTGATGGGTGAAATTCATGAAGGAGTATGTGGGGCTCACCAGTCAGCTTTCAAGATGAAATGGATGATCAGAAGAAATGGATATTATTGGCCAACTATTCTTGAGGATTGTTTTAAATATTTTAATGGATGTCAGGAATGTCAGAAATTTGGTAATATTCAAAGGGCACCCGCATCGGCTATGAACCCTATAATTAAGCCTTGGCCGTTCCGAGGTTGGGCTATTGATCTCATCGGTCAGATTTATCCACCATCGAGTAAAGGGCATAAGTTTATTCTGGTTGCTACCGATTATTTCACAAAGTGGGTTGAAGCAATTCCTTTAAAAAAGGTGACATCGGCTAATATGGTTGATTTTGTGAAGGAGCATATTGTCTACCGATTTGGCATCCCTCAAACCATCACTACCGATCAGGGCACTATGTTTACATCGGGTGAATTTGATGAGTTTGCTATAGGTATGGGGATTAAAGTTTTGAATTCTTCACCGTATTATGCCCAGGCTAATGGTCAGGCTGAAGCATCTAATAAAGGAATTATCAAACTCATTAAGCGCAAGATTAAAGAGTATCCTAAGAAGTGGCATACAATATTAAATGAAGCTTTGTGGTCATATCGGATGGCGTGTCATGGTGCAACCAAGGTAACACCTTATCAGTTGGTGTATGGACACGATGCAGTCTTACCTTGGGAGATTAAAATTGGTTCTAGGCGAATACGCTTTCAAGATCAATTGACAGCCGATGATTATGATATTCTTATGAAGGATGAATTGGAAGATGTAGCAGGTCATCAGTTAAAAGCTTTAGTTAGCATCGAGGAGAATAAGAAAAGGGTAGCTAGATGGTATGACAAGAAAGTGAAGGTAAAGGAATTTGTCGATGGAGAATTGGTTTGGAAGTTGATTTTACCGATTGGGACTAAAAGTTCTAAGTTTGGCAAATGGTCACCTAATTGGGAAGGTCCATCGGATAAATCAATCTGTTCCTGGTAATGCATATATTCTTGAAACTCTCGAAGGAGTTGTATTTCCCAGAGCATTAAATGGAAAATATTTAAAGAAATATTACCCTAGTATCTGGATAGATGCATAAAAGTATAATTGCCGATAACAATCCTATCGGCTAGAGTTAAAACAAAGTATCAATTGTTGCCGATGTGCTAATTTAACAAAGCTTGGATAGCTGATATCGCACGCAGGCGAATTTCATCAGCTTCTTTCAATTCCTTGGCATCTTCATCGGTACTTCCTTCCACAGGCTTGAGTTTCTTTTTGAGGACCAAGGCCTTGCGAGCTTGGGCATCTCGTTCCTGTTGAAGGGCCTTGATAGCGTCAGGAAGCTGGTCTTCTTCTTGTTTGGCTTGAGTCAGGGCTGTTTCAACCTTTTCCAGTTCAGCTAGCAGGGCTGCCCTCTTTGCTGATAGATCTAAGATTTTCTGCTTAAGATCAGCACTGGAGGCTTGCAAGTTGCTGATGTTCTTGTGCTTCTCATCGGCAGTTTGCTTCAGCTGCAGCATTTCTTCCTTAAGTTGAGCCTGAGCTGCTTTGTCAGCAATACGATGAACAGCCCTTTGGTATTGAAGTTGTCTGCTCTCTAGATGGACTGCTGGGAAGATGGTTTCTTCAACATCGGCAGGGACTTGGCCGCAGATCGTTTTGAAGATGGTCCTCGCAGGGTCTGAATCGATCACCAGTTGGGAAGTATTTTGTTGCAGCAGATTCAGGAGAGCTTCTAGTTTACCATAGGTATCTGCCGATATTGTTCCTAATGCCAGGGAAGAACTCGCCTCTTCTCCGTCATCATCGGAGACGTCGATAGCAAAAGAGAACAAGCTATTGGGAGAATCTTGTTCCTGTGAAATAAAGAGAAGTTAGAAATCATATCTGTGATATCTGGGGATATTATAAACTAAACAATTAATTGGTTTACCTGCTTCAGGGCAATTTCTTGAGCCTGGCTTGAGGGAGCAGCTTGAAGAGGATCATGCGAAGGATCGGCAGAGGATGCCGATTGAATGTCTTCTACGATCTCATCGGTAGTCGGCCCTTGAGGTGTAATGGCCGATGGTGTATCTTGTACAGAAGGAGCAGCTTGTTCAGTTACATCAGTAGGTTGACTGACAGATGTTGGAGTAGACGCAGGGGCTGGTGTAGATTTCTGTTGCTTTTGTTGAGCTTCAGCATCGGTCAAAGCTTTGCGCTTTGTTTGGGTCTGAGTGACAATTGGCTGGGGGGCATCGACATGTGTTGATTGGGGAGCTTGCATGCTTGGCATGCTTGCCGATGCGCCCGTTTGTTGCTGCAAAAACGGGTATAAGATTGGATATTTAACAGGAAAAAATGTAAAAATAAGAGAATACCTCTGAAGGAGGGGTAGAGGTCGTGGTGCTTGGTGTTGGAAGAGTTGCCGATGACGATCCAGCTGCAGCTTGCACACCCTGATAGTTGTATGTTAATGAAGTGTGTATCGGCAGAAAACAGAGTAAGCAAGGTTATTACCTTAAAAGCCTTGATTAGGCTTGAAGCAGCAGCCTTTGGAGTGGCCCTGGATGTTCCCAGTCTTGGTCTGGAGGTGATAGTTTTGGCGCGAGTCCTCTGGAAGGTCAAGGCTTCTAAGGTAGGGGTGTTGTAGCCGATTATTGAGACTGGAGAGGTAGGGTGAAGGTTGAAGGGTTTTCCACTTTTGCTTATTGATGGAACTAGATCATGGCCTGTTTCAAGGAAAATTAGCTACCGATATACATATAAAAGGAGGGAAAGAAACAAAAGTTAAAAGGAACTTACTGCATCGTCAGGAACGGCATAGTCGGGATCGATCATGTGCCGATATGTGTGAACAGATGTTGAAAACAGCTGTTCTTTCCACTCTTGCCACCATTGCTTATATGACTCTGTGATGAAAGATGATGGTGACCAGGCGGAGAGATCAACATTTGAGATATCGGCATCAGGAGCAAGTCTTACTATCCTACTCCATTCAGTTCCAGCGGTAATGATTTCTCTGGGCTTGATCACATCGGCAAAGCATAGCTTGATTGGCAGTTGCCCAAAGGCCAGCTGGTGAGATACTGCCGATGGATTGTAGAATTCATAAGTAATATGGGAAGCTTTCCCGCTACCGAATGTGTTGACTGGGATTGCTCTAGGGGTGATAATAGCCATCATAAGATCATTGTCTTGGTTCAGATCACTATCGGCAAAATTGAAGAGAAGAGGGAACTTGTTATCCTCATCAATATAAGGTACCCAAGCCCTGAGATCACGAGGGAGACCATGATAGAAATTCTGAAAAAATCTGCCGATTTGATCTTCATTGGCCTCTGTTCCGGGAAGGACAATTATGGCTTCGCCGAAGTTGAGAGGGGGGCGTGTTGCCGATTCATCATCTCTAAGGACGTAATCTTCAGGAATCTCTCGTGGGAATTCTTGAGCAAAGAAATCTCACTGTAAACGCTTATGCATGTGAGCGTTTAACCACATATTGATAAACCACCATGGGCCTCCCAGATTGCCGATGGGTTCACCAAGTATAAGCTTCTGAGATACTTGGTGGAGAAGGTGGTAGGTTGAGCTCAGGAGGTATCGGCCAAGTGGGAATCTGACACCGTTGGCTAAGAGTTCTGCTGCTGGGAGGAAAGCATTGGTTGGTCCTACCGATCGACCACAGAAGATAAACTTCTCCAGCCACATATTCAGGAATGTGGCGTGTTCCCTTTGATTGATAGTACCAGTCTTTTGGTACTCTTGGATGTATCCCGTCCAGCCGCCGATGTTGCGTGTGCTCACTCTATACTCAGCTTTTCTGCCAAAAATGTGGCCTTCATCGACAGTTGAGATGTCCAAGCCTGTGAGCATATATACATCGGCAAGAGTAGGGGCGCATGGGCCATGGCCGAACATGAAGGTATTGGTGGTATCTGACCAAAAGTGAGCGACAGCTATCATCATGGATTCATTCTTTTGTATATCGGCAATGGATAGCCTGATACATTGATCTATCTTCCGTTCTGCCCAGAACACTTGCATTGATCTGTTGACCCTCAAGAACTAGTTTTTCCACCCTTTGGTGGGTTTGGGCCAAGAGCGGAACGTATCTTTCCACAGATTCAAAGAGAAATTTTGAGCTTTGAAGGGAATACGATTTGCCTCTGCATTGATCAGGTCAGTTGGATCTGGGTCGCCCATTGGACCTAGGCAATGGAGGGGAGGTTGATTGGTTGGAATCACCAGTGTGTTGCGTAGTTCCTGAGTTTGGAGGATCAAGAAAATGGAAGAAATAGAAAAATGCCGACTGTAAGAACTCGCAGGGAACCAAAAGGATTAAAGTAAAGGTAATAGAAGAAGAACGAACCACAGGAATGTCGAAGTTGATAGCCATTGCTTCGAAAAGGATGAGGGCACGAGCTGGGAACTTGAAGATGACGATGGAAGGGGCTCTGGTGAGTCGAGGATGCGCGGTTGTTGGTTAGGGTTGCCGCCGGAGTGAGAATGCCAAAGGATGAAGTTTGAAGGTAGAAGATGAGCAGTCCGGAGAAATCTATTTATAGGCCATTTGGGGTAGGGGTATTCTTGACTTATCTCTATGCCGTACGCGGATGGATCGAGGTGGTTCAGATGGATATGGTAACTGTTTGCACGACAATCAAGGGATGGTACAGAAGATTTGACGGCAAGTAATCATGACTTGAAGGATATCTCGATACAGGATTTTTCAGTTCTAAAAAAGTGATGTGCCGTGATAAGATCTTGCCGATGGATTGTTATTTTGGTATCTCAACCGTAATTGAGGCAAAGGCAGTTGGAAAGTGTGCGATATTTACTGAGATACATGGATTAGATCTAGATTTGATTAAATCTAGTAACAGATCATGTTATGCTTGGAGAATGGGTTGAACAATAGGTAATAGCAAGCATTATCTGGAGTAAATTTCGGAGCATCAGTATCTTCTATTCCGAAATTGGGGGGCATGTGTTGACATCGTTTTTAGCACGTGTCAAGATGATCAGGAAGGGCTAATCAGCAGAGGAAAGATTACTTTGTAGATTGATAGCCGAGGAGAATAAGCTTGTTTATGAGTGGTGGCAGCGTATGGATTCAAATTGAAGTGTTGCCGATAAGGTTAAGGGTATTATTGCGATGCCGATGAAAGAGGGTTTGAAGACTGCTGTCGATGAAACAGGGAATGTACCGATGAAAGAGGGTATGAAGACTGCTGCCGATGAAACAGGGAATGTACCGATGGAAGGAACTTGAAGGCTGCTGCCGATGGAACAGGGATTGTGCCGATGAAAACGAGGTCGATGAGAATACCATCGTGATTAAGGCGGACTATGGAATAAAATAGGAGTTAATTTCCTTGTATATGTTTAGTAGAGTCTGAGTTGTATCAAAGTCATGTGTTTCCATAGATTTGGATTTAGTGTCCTAGTCGTATTTGGTTACGTTTCTGTAGATCAGGATATAAATATAGAGTGAAGGGCAATGTAATAGGGGATCAATCAATACATCAAAAAATAGCTTTTACTCTTATTTACATCTACTTTCGGCGACTTCGTCAATTTGCATATTTTTCCTTTTTACGAGTTCTCATCGATTCGGCGAGTTGCATTGCTCTAGTGCAATCTTCGACGATCCTCGAGTTCCACATGAGTACCTCTTGGCCATGACTTCCGGGCGTATCGCTGTTGTTAGGACCAAAGTGCTCGTATCTTCATCCTTGTCGATTAACAGGTCAAATCGACTGGCACGCTTTGGATATCGACTTCGGGTATTAGCCCTTTGTGTTTGCAGATTTACTTTTGCATCAACAGCCTTACATGATCCTTGGTGTTATTTTATTTCTGGTTTATGATGGGTAAGTCTAGCAGAGTACATTCTCGTACTTAGGGTTTATTTCCTCTTGTTGCAGATGATATGATGTACCATGGCTACAGTCAGAATTGTTTTCATCCTACCGTGGACGAAGATTACACCATGGGGCATGGTCTTTCTAAGTTATCTTACCTATGATGCTTTTGTTGGAAATGACCATGGTGCGGCATGTAATTGAACTAAGTGTTGTGTTATTTTCAAAACTACTTTGCTTCCGCTACCTGAACTTAGTTTGTAATAATCTATGTGAACGCCAATGTATGTGAGCTATTTGTAAATTATTTGTCAAATATGTTGTAACATGTGACTTGTTATGTTGGATCATGTATGATCTTGGCTTGTATGTTGGTTGGTTTGAGATCCTTCGTGATTTCATCAGACTACCAGTTTATATGGGGTATGACAGTTTGACTACTTAGGTGGTTGCTATTGTACTTGTGCTCTTATAAATTGGATGGTTCTGTTACATATATTGCTACTTGTGGACTGTTATTTGTGATGGGTGACCATGATGAACTTATTCGGGGATGGGGATCTCTGTGGGGATTGATTCCCTGAGCGCGGACAGGAATGGGAAGGAAAGTATCCATGTGACCTTTTGCAAGGACGGGACGGGGATGCGGGGTCGTTCCCCGACGGGGAATTCCCTGTTGCCATCTTTACTCCGGCCACTTCGGTCCACCATGGACTGGTGGACCTGGTCATGGTCCCGGTCCACAACCGGTGCACCACCCTTGGCCAATCCCTAGCTGCCACATGGCAGTCAACACCGCCACCATCGGTCAGCCTGCCACTTTTGCAAAAAGGCCCCTGTGTTTTTTAAAAATCAACCCACGGTCCAGATTTGAATAAAATCCCATTTTTATTTATTTTATTACAAAAATAGTTTGTTTTATTTATAGAAATGCCATTAGTAGCTTAATTAGGCCATAACTTGCTTGTTTTAGCTCCGATTTAGATGGTTCTTGTTCCCACGAGTTTATCTTGACGTGTAGATTAGTTTTATGAGCTTTTTACACCTTCTATATGTATTGGTGTACTATTTTCTAATTAAATGCATGTTTGCTTGCATGTTGTGCTCTCGTGTGTGATGCTTAATGCATATAGAGGACGATCCATTCGTGGGTGACGAGGAGCAGGTTTCTAAGGAGTTTGACCGGCCCGAGCTTGGACAAGGCAAGTGTAGGCTTCATTTGATCATATTGTTTACCTATTCATAATTTAATTCACATTTACTTACATTGAATGTGTCTTAACTTTGTAAACCCTAAGGACCTGACTAGCCCTTTTATACCTTGTTACTCCTGGGGTTCGTATCATGGGTAGTGTAGTTATGCTTAGTTGCTCCACCCATGCTGATACATGAGGATCACGGTAATATTGACTAATGGCTTATTGCAACAATGGTTGAAAGATGCTTTTGTAGCAACTTTGTTTACGGCTAAGGGGGAATGAGTACAGGAGCCCTTACCTGTTTTGGGGGTACTCGTCTCTACTCTCCCTAAGGACCTGTTCGTGGAGTGACCACTTGAGACATACCGTACATCCTCAAGCCACATGGCTCTGGCTTGACATACTAGCAGGATCTCTTCTAGTAGTGTGCAGCTTACTATGTAGGCGCAAGAAGGGAACTTAGGTAATGAATATTAAGTCATGGTAGTCCGAGTCTCGTTGCTTCGGGGACGGCTACCGTGTAACTCGGGTGAAACCTTAGCGGGTTGCACCCTACTATTAGAACCTATGAATAGCCTCATAGTGAAACCCTACACACTCACCTCGGTAGTGTTTTGGGGTTGATCTCCCTGGTGTAGGGTCGAGATGGCAGACTAGAGGGAGGTGAATAGTCCTTTCCAAAACTTAAACATATCGACTAACTGAAACAAATGCGGAATTAAAACTATCAGTCTAGCCAAGACTACACCCCTCTATCTATGTTCTCTAGCACCTTCCAAAGATCATAATTAAGCAACTAAGGTGCTGGGCTAGCTAGAGCTCACCTAGACAATTCTAGAGCAAGGTCACACAAACCTATGCACTAGTATTTGGCCAACCGGGGGGAGCTCCTACATGGCTAGTAAGCAAAGGCACAAAGCTCCAAAGCTCACTAGTAATGCTCAATAACAAGCCAACCAATGCCAAATTAGAGAGCGCAAATTACTTAGCTACACAAACTAAGCAATGTGACTATGAAGATTACTAAAACCAAATTAGCCACGCAAGGGAGCTATTTCTAGCTACACAAGCAAGAAGGTAACTAGCAAGCTACACAAGCTAACTAATTACAAGAGCAACTACACAAGCACAATGTATATGAAAGTAATACAAGCTTGTGTTTTGGGGATAGAAAACCAATGGGATGAACAAGGTAGACACGATGATTTTTATCCTAAGGTTCACGTGTTTGCCAACACGCTAGTCCTCGTTGAGACAAGCTCCAAGGTTGCCGCCGGTCCTCTTGGTAGTGTTGACCCGCAAGTCACTCTCCCACGTGGAGTGCTTACCACAAGCTCTAGCACTTGACCTAGCTGGACCACTTGTTGCCCTTCGCGTCTCGCTCTACTAGAGTTGCTCTTTACGGCTCCCATGGGGCGAGCACAATGCCCCTCACAAAGCTCTTCTCTGGAGCACCACACAAGCTTCTTACGGGCTTTGATAGAGATCACACCATCAAGCCATCTAGGAGGTGGCAACCTCTAAGAGTAACAAGCACCACCGGCTTGCAACTCGATCACCTAGTGCCACTCGATGCAATCACTCAATGCAATGCACTAGAAATCACTCACTTCGCTATTGGGTCGCACTCTTGTAAGCACAAGTGAGTTAGAGGGTTCTCAAACCAAGCACACACAAGGGCAACACATCTCTAGGGTGCTCAACCAGCCAAATGCCTGAGGTCCACCTCTATTTATATCCCCCAAGCCAAATACAGCCGTTGGACCAAAGCTGCACTTTCTGTGAGGGCACTGTAACAAAACCGACCAAATTATAAGAGCACAAGTACAAAAATAAGCACCGAAGCGCTCAAATTTTCGAACTTGAGCCCATATAATCCCGGTAGTCAATCAAAACCACGAAGGATTTCAAACCAACTCGCTTACAGCCAGGATCGCATCATTCAACATACACATCACACATTACATTTCACAAGTAGTTCCGAAATAGGTTACACACACGGAGTCGCAAATTATTACAAACCAAGTTCACAAAGTAGCGGAAGCATAACACACACCAGTTGTTTAACTACTGCCAGTCTTGTCGATCACAACCCGCAAAAGCATCAGGGAAAGTACATAAAAGATGATCACGCCCTAGTGATCTAGTCTTTGTCACCCGCAGGGTGGAGACAAGTTTTGCAGAAGCCTTGGTAGAGCATATCATCTGCAACAGGAGGGAATAAACCCTGAGTACTGGAATGTACTTAGCTAGACTTACCCGTCGAAAACCAGAAATAAGATGACACCAAGGATTATGCAAGGCTTATACAAGGGGCTAGCTGACATCACATTTTGCAGAAAGGCATAAGTAATTGAAACTCTTATAGCCTGTACTAGCAGTTATTTTTAGCATTTACCTGTCATCTATCTTAGCACCTGTACTAAACATGCACTTGATTATCATCAAACAATTATTAACATTATATCCATAGCAGGTATAAATTGTGGCAACATTGTATCATTCACTTAACCATCTGTTCATTTAATGAGATCTACGTTGCCGCTGCTCAAGTCAAGTGCTCACTAACCGGGAGTGACGGCGATTCAAATCGAATTCCTATCCAGCTGGAGGGGTATTTCTAACACTCACCGCGCAGGCCCCTACCAGGGTCGCACAAGCCACCTTTCGTATGGTTTAGGAATCGCGGGTCCGAATGATGTCGTGACCCCAAGGGCGACACTCTACCAGGTGATAGGGACTCTAACCCCCCCTTGGTCTCACGCCAATGTCCCCAAGCACATCATTTCTCTCCTCCAAGAAGCAACCTACCATTCGATTCCCGGCCTGAACCACATTACTCGGCTTCGCGGTCGGAACGACTTATCCGGCCTACTAAGTGTTAGACTGCGTTCAACATGACTCAAGGACGTACAGCGAATTGGTCCTTAAACGACTCAGACGGGCATAGCTCCACACCCAAGACGTGAAGTGTCTTGTGGCTGTATATCGAACTCCCACCCGGTCTCAATTTAATTTTAAAGTATGGTTCCATCCACGATAGCCATAAAGCCACTCGTGACCAATTCCAACATCCCGCGGATGACCGGAAATCACCCGACTTCTACCGAACTAAGCAGGGCTAAGCATTGACACGTGCCTAAACCTAATATAGGATTAAGTATGATATCTGGACAAGGACAGGTATAATGCAACAAGTGTTTTCATATAACTCCTACAACTTAATGCAGTAAACAATTAAAAGTACTCAAGATTAATTTATAAAACAATAGGTTCAGCATGCACCGGGGCTTGCCTTTTAGAAAGGTCGATGGTTGGTGGTCAGGGCACTCAGGCAGGTCTTCTGCGGGAACTTCTCCGCCGACCGGCTCCTCTGGCTCCTCCGGCTGGTTCTGGATTTCCTCCGGGATTACTTGCTCGAACTCGAGGAGCGTTACCCCCTCCGGAACACCTATTGCATGAGTGCATAATAAATCTCATGGATGCATAATGAAAGATGCAACATGCTCGGAATGAAATGCATTACAACATTCTTAAAGCTCTATTCAAATCACTTCAATTATTAAGTGCAAATTTCCTCTCCGGTAGAGAAGTACTCACCTAATCTACTCAACCTAAGGTATAGCTGTTCTTCTTCGGTTAAGGCCCTAACACCTAACAATCACAAGAGTAACATTACTTAGGTTATCACATCCAACACCAAAATATCACAGCAAGACATTCTGGACAGCAGCTAATTGTGTCTAACATAACTGGAGATTCCCAACTCCAAAAGATATGATCTAAGACAATCTGGAAAGCTTATGAAATGCCCTATAAATCATTTTAAGACCTCAACCCTTAATTCCTAAGTTTTCCATGTCGAATTTCCCAAGTTCTAGAATCTGTCCTCTCTAAACAGAGAGTGGCCAATTCTGGACTGTCACTTAAAACAGCAATAACTCCCAAACTACTAAGCCAAATGCTCCTAAATTTTGACACAAGCTAGTTTATCAAGTTTACTACAACTTTGGTATTTACAAGTTTTTTAGCAAACACCTTTATCAAAGGTCAAACCCAAAGATACTACTAGCTGTCCAGAAAACCTAGAATTGCAAAGATTAAATATTTATTTATGTGGCAAACTTCCCCTAAGACCAAACTAATATTGCCAAAAGTTCACATGGGTCACAAAAACACCAGAAAGTAAGGTGTGCCCACCTAGAATATTTATTTACACCCCTTTTCTTTATTTACTTAATTAATTAAGTGGAATTTTAATCATATATGTAAACTACTCATAAAATTCTACAAAACTTACAGGAGACTCTCTGACCCAAAAAGAGGCTACTGTAAAAATATGTACTAAAATTATACAAAGAAACTCGCTACACAAAATTCACAAGCCAAAAAGGCTGATTTTTGTATAATTCATAAATCACGTTGAAAAGTATCAAACAACAGATTTCATATTTTGCTTAGACACTTTAGGGTACCAAGACATCCCCCAAAAATTTATAAGAACATTGCACATGTAGAAAAATTACAAAAATTCATTCAAGTATTCCCTAAAACAACATGATGGCATTATAGCTTGAAAAGTAATCAAGCACTAGTGCCCAAATTTTTACCAGAGCTAATACAAATATAAATTGACCTACTCACCAAATTCCATAATTTTTGGAACAATACAACTCAAGTTATTCATTTAACAAATTTGCCTTCATTTTAAAACACCTTTCCAAAACCTATTTAAATCTCCCAGAAACTAAACATCACATATCAGATTTATATTTTTCTAAAATACTACACATCATGCAGAGCCTAACAAAATTTACCTCATAATTTTTGGGCAAATAAAACCCTAGATATACATTTTCCAAACATTATCTAAAATCTGTGGCAAATATAAAAAGAAAAACAAAAACTGAACCCTAACTCGCTACTGGGCCGGCCTCTACGCTGACGCGGCCCAACTGCGCACGCGGCCTGCTCAGGCCGTCCCACCCGCGCACGCGACGCCTGCCAGGTGGGACCGGATGGCAGTGAGAGAGAAGACAGAGGAGGGGAACGATGGCCGGAGTTCGCCGCCGATGGCGGTTTCGGTGAAGCCAAGTGCACCGTCACGTTCACCTCAACGATGCGAACCTATGGGTACCACCTAAGGGGACTATGGCGGTAGGTAAGGTGGTCGGCGACGAAAATGGCGGTCCACGGCCACGGCTTGCCGACGCCGATGAGTAAGACGGCGGCTCGGCCCAAGTGGCCGGTCCCGTGAGCATCAGCGGCTCAAGGCGGACTCAACGCACCCAAGAATGGAGACGGTGAGACACTAGAGGAGTATGGCCACACTACGGGGAGTGCTCTGGCGAGGAACGTCCGAGGCCGACAGTGGCGGACACGGCAATGCTGCCTTACCTCCACACTATTGACCCAAATGCGAGGTTGAGGATGGAGGGGGCTTCAAGGCGGAGCGGTGGGCGAGTTTTGGTGGGCAGTGGTGCGGTGGTGAGCGCGCGCGAGCTCGCCGGAGTGGAGGCGGCACTGGCGGCTCGGTTCTTCCGTGTTGAGGGTGAAAGAGGGAGGGAGAGGGAATGGAGGCCACCCTGGTGTATCGTGGCACTCTTGAAGACCCCGTGGACTGACCGGTGGGGCCACGGCCGGCGTACGGCCGCCACCGCGCGTCCACGCGTCGGCGCGAGTCTGCGACCGGTCGGCCACACCGACTGAAGAACTGAATCGATGATGCCGGAAATGGTGACTGATAGCGTGATTTCAACGATGATTATCTCCTAAACCAGCTTGAGTTAGCCGAAGGTGATAACATCAAAGTTGTAGAGCTACATGAGGGCTACAATTTTGCTAATTGGCTCAAGAACTGGTTCGGCTTGGTTTAGAAGTTACAAGGCGTCAAAGTAAGGCACAATGAAACTGAAATCAGGTTTCTAGACTTAGAAAATTTCCAAGTATTAGGCAGCCCCTCAACCTGACTTGTGGGCCATTTTTGAGCATGTTCTAACCATTTTCATGAGATGGCCATATTGAGACTTTTGCTCCCTAGGAAATTCTCTACAACTTTGCTTAAGGTTGCTCCTCCATGCAAGGTTTCTAAGCTAGACTTTTTAATTGGTCAAACCAAAGCATTCTAGGGTCTATTCTTGGTCAACAGCACATTGGAGGGCATTTTGGTAATTTTGGTCAACATGAACCTTGCTCCACTAGTGACCCTAAGTGTAATTAAGGTGTTGTAAGATATAATTAGCTACTCTACCCCTTAGTTACACAAAAACACTAGTGTCACATGATTGGAAACAATGAAAACCCTAATACCCCCAAGAATGGTGCATTGTCATGTTGCAAGACTTGCACCCATTGATCCCAACTAAAGGTGCTAACCACATTGTCATATTTCAAAATGTGTGACCTCATGTTGTACCTACAATTTGCACTACTCACATTTCATAAGCAAACACTTTCTGAAACCACAACACATTAAGGCATGTTGCATATTCATGTTGCAAGCAAAACAAGACATGGATGATATTAATGATGCTCATGCTTATGAAATGCAATGCAATTATGGAGCTAAACACCTGAGGTGTTACAGCCCTCCCCCTTTATAAAAATCTCGTCCCGAGATTTAGAAAGCGTACCATTTTTCATAGAATTCCTTATAACCATCCCGCAAATAGTCCTCCCGTTCCCACGTAGCGTCACTTTCACTACCCTGATTACTCCACATCACTTTATACCACTTAACCACTCGGCTTCTAGTTACTCGTTCTTGAGTATCGATCACTCGGACTGGCTTTTCTTCGTAAGTTAAATCAGATTCAAGCCTGATATCTCCTAAAGGAACTCTTTCCTCAGGAACTTGAAGACACTTCTTGAGCTGAGATACATGGAAAACATTGAATACGACACTCATTTCAGGAGGTAACTGGATCTTATACGCAACAGCTCCACTCTTGCCTATAATCTTGAAAGGACCCACATATCTCGGTGCAAGTTTCCGCTTGACACCAAAACGTTGTACACTCTTTATTGGAGAAACTTTCAAATAAACGAAGTCTCCAACTTCAAACTTGAGTGGTTTTCTACGACGATCAGCATAACTTTTCTGTCTAGCTTGGGCTGCAGCCATATGTTTTTGGATGGTACGGACTTGTTCCTCAGCTTCCTGGACAAAATCAATACCATAATACCTTCTTTCACCAGCTTCTACCCAATTTAGTAGAGTTCTACACTTACGACTGTACAATGCTTCGAACGGGGCCATCTTAATACTCTCTTGGTAACTATTATTGTACGAAAACTCGGCTAGAGGTAACCATTTTTCCCAAGAACCCTTGGATGAAATTACACATGCCCGCAACAGATCTTCCAAGATTTGGTTTACTCGTTCAGTCTGACCTGACGTCTGGGGGTGATAAGCAGAGCTTCTCACTAACTTGGTTCCCAGAAGGTGATGCAAGTGCTCCCAAAAGCGAGCAGTGAACTGGGGACCACGGTCAGAAATGATAGTATGAGGTACCCCATGGAGCCGAACTATCTGATTGAAGTACAACTCAGCATAGTCAGTGGGACGATAGTCCACTCGAACCGGAATGAAGTGAGCTGATTTGGTCAAACGATCCACAATTACCTAGATGGAGTTATGATTTTTGACAGTAGGAGGAAGTCCGACAATGAAATCCATACTTATCTCTTCCCATTTCCAACCTGGGATAGAAAGTGGTTGAAGTAACCCAGCTTTCATGTGTACCGCTTTAACTCTACAGCAGATGTCACATCTAGCAACATATGCAGCTATCTCTTTCCGCATCTTGGTCCACCAATAAAGTGGCTTCAAATCATAATACATCTTATTACTACCAGGATGGATGGACAACTTGGAAGAATGTGCTTCGGACAGGATCTGATCTCTAAGCTCTCGGTCCTTATGTACCACTAATCTATCCTTAAACCACAGCACACCTTCTTCATCTACCCTGAAATGCTTAGTTTCTTCCTCTTTCATCTTACGTTTTATGTGGAATACACCAGGATCAGTCTTTTGGAGCTCAATAATTCTGCTTTTGAGAGTACAACTGACAGTGATGTTGTACAAGACTGCTGGATGTACAAGGCGAGATCGATGAAAATCAGTTTCAACTAAGGAATGGCAATGAGACTTACGGCTTAAAGCATCCGCAACCACATTTGCCTTGCCAGGATGATAGTGTACTTGAAGATTATAATCTTTAATCAACTCGAGCCATCTTCTTTGACGCATATTTAACTCGGGTTGGGTGAAGATGTATTTGAGGCTTTTGTGGTCCGTGTAGATATTGCAGACATTGCCCAGCAGATAATGCCGCCATACTTTCAAAGCATGAACAACTGCAGCCAGTTCTAAGTCATGCGTTGGATAATTCACCTCATGTCTCCGAAGTTGTCGAGAGGTATATGCAATTACTCGGCCTTCCTGCATCAAAACACCTCCCAAACCTATGCCTGAGGCATCACAATAAACATCAAATGGTTTCTCGATATCCGGTTGTGCCAAAACCGGAGCCGAGGTTAGGAGGGTTCGCAGTTGGTGAAAAGCCGCATCACACTCAGGGGTCCAGACAAACCTGGTGTCTTTTTGCAGCAACCGAGTCATGGGTTTGGCTATTTTTGAGAAATCCAGGATAAAGCGACGATAATAGCTAGCCAACCCAAGAAAACTCCGGACCTCATGAACCGAAGTAGGAGCCTTCCTATTCAATACTTCCTGTACCTTGGTGGGATCCACCATAATTCCCCCATCGGACAACACATGCCCAAGGAAAGGTACTTCACGAAGCCAGAATTCACACTTACTGAACTTCGCATACAGTTGATGTTCACGCAGTCTGGTGAGGACAATACGCAGGTGTTCAGCGTGTTCTTCCTCATTTTCAGAATATATCATGATGTCATCAATAAACACCACCACAAACTTGTCCAATTCGGGCATAAACACCGAATTCATCAAGCACATGAAGTGTGCGGGGGCATTTGTCAGGCCGAAAGACATAACAAGATACTCATAAAGGCCGTATCTGGTCGAGAAAGCTGTTTTTGGAATATCTTCAGGACGGATTTTAATCTGATGGTAACCAGACCTCAGATCAATCTTGGAAAAGACTTTAGCTTTGGACAACTGATCGAACAAGATATCGATACGTGGCAGAGGATACTTATTTTTGACAGTGACTGCATTCAGAGGTCTATAATCTACACACATCCGCAAGGACTGATCCTTCTTCTTCACAAAGATAGCAGGGCATCCCCATGGAGACGAACTAGGACGAATCAACCCCTTCTTCAAAAGTTCATTCAATTGCACCTTAAGTTCAGCTAGCTCATTCGGAGGCATCCTATAAGGTCTCCTAGAAATGGGTGTCGTGTCAGGCAACAACTCGATTTTAAATTCCACATCCCGATCCGGAGGGAGTCCCGGTAAATCATCGGGAAAAACATCAGGAAACTCACTTACTACGGGAATTTCAGCCAACGCTTTTGCTTGCACAGCATGAACTTCACCAGACAAATCAATTTTTTTGGGAAGTTGCACTAGGAAACCCTTTTGATCTATAGGATCTCTGAGCATAACCACTCGAGTGGATGTATCAATGAGTACCCCATTCTGACTCATCCAATTCATGCCCAAAATAACATCTATGCCTAATCCCGGCAACACCACTAAGGCAAGCGAGTACTTTCACCCTTCTATCTCAAACTCAAGATTCCCCACTACTTTATTTGTGGAAATATTCCCACTTGCCGCACTAATGCAATAACCCCCACCTTCAACAGTATGTAATTTGTGTGCAAACTTTGATGCAAACTTAGGACTGATAAAGGAATGCGAAGCACCTGAATCAAAAAGTACCACTGCAGGATGTTGGTCAATTAGGAACTTACCAGCAGTGACAACCTCACCAGATGGGATTTCCTCAATACTGTTATAATGAGCATGCCCCTGGCGGCCACCTTGGTTGACATTCTTCTTAGGATAAGGACAGTTCCTGGACCAATGGCCTGGCTTGTTGCAGTTCCAGCAAGGCATGTTGCTGGGAAGAACACTGGAGCTGCTCTGACCAGAATTTCCCTTTGGCAGAGCGACTGTATATGCCTTGCGGAACCCAGTTTTAGCAGCAGGCTTCTTCTGCGGTGGACAGAACTTGGTATTCAGGGCAGGTGGGCGAGGGGAAGCCCTTGGTGCAGCTGGAGTCTGAGACTGCGAAGCACTTGCCTCAATGGCCCTTTTGCGGCTCTTAGAGGCAGAATAAATAGCATTATTGTTTTCCTGAGTCAAAGCATCACTGATAAAATCATTGAAGATAGTACACTTGCTAGTGCCCATGGTCTTCATCAGTTTTGGGCCGAGGCCTCTTTTAAAGCTAGCAATTTTCTTAGCATCGGTATCCACAAATTCTGTTACATACCTTGCCAGGTTGTTGAAAGATTGCAGATATTCAGTCAAACTTTTATTACCCTGCGACAGCCTCATGAATTCTGTGTGCTTGATAGCCATAAGACCTGGAGGAATATAGTTCCCACGGAATGCTGCTTTGAACTGGTCCCAAGCCATCGGGACATTTGCAGGCAATGTGGAACGATAGTGGCTCCACCAAATACCCGCTGGACCATGCAGTTGATGAGAAGCATATTCAGTCTTTAGCTCATCAGTCAGGCGAAGTAGACGAAACTTCTGCTCAATAGTGTTCAACCATTCGTCGGCTTGCAGTGGTTCCTCCGCCTCCTTAAAGAGCGGGGGCTTAGTGTCAAGAAAGTCCTTGAAATCACAATATTGATTGGGTTCTAGGCCCTGGCGGCCATGACGAGCCTCCCGGTTGGCAAGCTGGCGCATAGCATCCGCCAGCATGCGCTGCCCTTCGACCACGGTCTGCATCAGCTCAGCCGGGGTAGGTGGTGGCGGAGGGGGTGGCTGTTCCTCATCCTCATTGCCACGACCCCGACGGAGGTTGTACGACATTTGCAAAATGCATAGCCAATGAGCACTGACGATGTGGGAAATTTGTAGATGAATTATTGTAAATAGGTCAAACTGACTTCATGAAAATGACTTTGCAAAGAATCAAGGCACAATAATTCATCACAACCGCACAATCCATTCAAGCGCATCAATTGACGAAATCATGCGTGGTTATCCAACCAGATGTATTTTGATAAAAGGTTCACTCACAGGGATCATAGCAGTGACCGAACTTTATGAACCGTTTACTTTCATATCTACGTGATTTTTGACCCTTCGTATGGATACTCGGATTCAATCCCAAAATTTCTAATCGACTGAGAAAGGCTACTTTAAACTGACCACAAAGAGACTTCTCAATGGTAGAGTTCCATGGTGGATCATGACTAGCCACCTCGATACCAGCGCGTGCCAAGCAGCACAGCCTTATCTCGCGCACCACAGGAGGCCCTCGGTTTCGTCGCGGCACCGAAGGGTGCTAATCGTGACACCATCATCGAACGCAACACAATAAGACATCCAATTGTGATCGAAATTAACAGGTTCAAACTAAACATCTAGGAAACATAGGGTTCGACCTTACATCCCAAAAGCCAAGTTATTACAAAGCCTCACTCCAACACCGGGAGGGCACAAAAGATGATCCTAACATCGTAGCTACGTGATGACTACTCTAAGCATCGTCCTCAGAGTCGGTGTCCAGGATCTCCCCGCCATCCTCATCACTAACAGGCTCTAACTCCTTGTCTTCTTCTTCTTCTTCTTCTGGTTCCTCTTCTGGTGGGGCATCCGGTGGCCCATTGACCTCCACTTCATCATCCTCTTCAGCCATGAAGATTCCCGAACCCATGTCCTCATCTGCGTTGTTGTTTCGAGGCAGCAGAGGATTTAGCTGGTTCTTCAGGTGGTGCACTTCTTCATGAAGATTGTCATTGTATTCTTCAGCATTCTCCAACTGTTGCTCGAGCTCCACCTAACGAGCTCTCAAGACGTTCTCCTCGTGCCAGGCTTCATCCCTCTGGTTCATGATATGGACCAGCATGCGTTGACAGTTGCGATTAGCTACTGTCAACCTCTAGACCGCAAGTGTTTCCTGATCACGGTCATAGATCACTTGCTCTAGTTGCTGACGCGCTGCATTCCTAGCAGCTGTCACTTCGGCCAACTCAGCACGCAGCCTTTCTACCTCAGTGGGCTCGGGGCGGGGCTCATGTGGAGCCAGCTGGTGGCGAGGGGCCCTTCCTCCGGTCGACTTACGAGCGGTCCTCTTAGTGCGTGCCATCTGTATCAACAAGATACGACTTAAGGTGAGGATAATTTAGGGGATACGAAATTTAATTTAGTCGGGACTATTGATATTTTAAGGAGGGAGTAAAATGACATGTATGATATAATTAAACATGATGCATGCACGTTCCGTACGCCCTCTCACCTTAGTAGAGACCTAAAGTTCTAACGCTAGGCGGTGGCATACATACGTTCTCTCATATAAATGAAACTATCGGTCTACTCGTTACGCTGTTAGTGTACCTGCAGAAAATCTCATTTCAGCCCAACAGTTTCCCAATATAAATGCACAAGAAAGTAGTAAACTAAATACTTTCCATAACACATCCCCTGATGTATATACTTCAGTATCAAAGCTACCTGATTTAAAGATTCCCACAATTAAGTGCTTACATAATTACACGGTTTAAACATGTAAGTATGCAAGTCACCAAAGCTACTCTCCCCTAGATCGCCGGTTGGAGGATCATGCTCTCACAACTCACACTTACCAGAGCGCCGAGGCAATTGATCCATACATTACCACCCAAGCGGATGGCATCCATACAATATCACGCCATATGGACGACGAAACAAAAACAACCAAGACCCCCAAGTTAGTATTTATAATAAGCCACCTAAGAGTCCTTATATGGGCTAAGGGATGTGATCACTGGCATACCTATAAAATAATTTTTTAAAGTTTTAACCCTTTTCATAAACAAATACTTTTGTTTTTAAATACTCGTATGATGTGTTTAATGTTGAATTATGCTCCGGTACCAGCTGTAATAGAACCGACCAAATTATAAGAGCACAAGTACAAAAATAAGCACCGAAGCGCTCAAATTTTCGAACTTGAGCCCATATAATCCCGGTAGTCAATCGAAACCACGAAGGATTTCAAACCAACTCGCTTACAACCAGGATCGCATCATTCAACATACACATCACACATTACATTTCACAAGTAGTTCCGAAATACGTTACACACACGGAGTCGCAAATTATTACAAACCAAGTTCACAAAGTAGAGGAAGCATAACACACACCAGTTGTTTAACTACTGCCAGTCTTGTTGATCACAACCCACAAAAGCATCAGGGAAAGTACATAAAAGATGATCACGCCCTAGTGATCTAGTCTTCGTCACCCGCAGGGTGGAGACAAGTTTTGCAGAAGCCTTGGTAGAGCATATCATCTGCAACAGGAGGGAATAAACCCTGAGTACTGGAATGTACTCAGCTAGACTTACCCGTCGAAAACCAGAAATAAGATGACACCAAGGATTATGCAAGGCTTACACAAGGGGCTAGCTGACATCACATTTTGCAGAAAGGCATAAGTAATTGAAACTCTTATAGCCTGTACTAGCAGTTATTTTTAGCATTTACCTGTCATCTATCTTAGCACCTGTACTAAACATGCACTTGATTATCATCAAACAATTATTAACATTATATCCATAGCAGGTATAAATTGCGGCAACATTGTATCATTCACTTAACCATCTGTTCATTTAATGAGATCTACGTTGCCGCTGCTCAAGTCAAGTGCTCACTAACCGGGAGCGACGGCGATTCGAATCGAATTCCTATCCAGCTGGAGGGGTATTTCTAACACTCACCGCGCAGGCCCCTGCCAGGGTCGCACAAGCCACCTTTCATATGGTTCAGGAATCGCGGGTCCGAATGATGTCGTGACCCCAAGGGCGACACTCTGCCAGGTGATAGGGACTCTAACCCCCCCTTGGTCTCACGCCAATGTCCCCAAGCACATCCTTTCTCTCCTCCAAGAAGCAACCTACCATTCGATTCCCGGCCTGAACCACATTACTCGGCTTCGCGGTCGGAACGACTTATCCGGCCAACTAAGTGTTAGACTGCGTTCAACATGACTCAAGGACGTATAGCGAATCGGTCCTTAAACGACTCAGACGGGCATAGCTCCACACCCAAGACGTGAAGTGTCTTGCGGCTGTACTATCGAACTCTCACCCGGTCTCAATTTCATTTTAAAGTATGGTTCCATCCACGATAGCCATAAAGCCACTCGTGACCAATTCCTACATCTCGCGGATGACCGGAAATCACCCGGCTTCTACTGAACTAAGCAGGGCTAAGCATTGACATGTGCCTAAACCTAATATAGGATTAAGTACGATATCTGGACAAGGACAGGTATAATGCAACAAGTGTTTTCATATAACTCCTACAACTTAATGCAGTAAACAATTAAAAGTACTCAAGATTAATTTATAAAACAATAGGTTCAGCATGCATCGGGGCTTGCCTTTTAGAAAGGTCGATGGCTGGTGGTCAGGGCACTCAGGCAGGTCTTCTGCGGGAACTTCTCCGCCGACCGGCTCCTCTGGCTCCTCCGGCTGGTTCTGGATTTCCTCCGGGATCACTTGCTCGAACTCGAGGAGCGTTACCCCCTCCGGAACACCTATTGCATGAGTGCATAATAAATCTCATGGATGCATAATGAAAGATGCAACATGCTCGGAATGAAATGCATTACAACATTCTTAAAGCTCTATTCAAATCACTTCAATTATTAAGTGCAAATTTCCTCTTCGGTAGAGAAGTACTCACCTAATCTACTCAACCTAAGGTATAGCTGTTCTTCTTCGGTTAAGGCCCTAACACCTAACAATCACAAGAGTAACATTACTTAGGTTACCACATCCAACACCAAAATATCACAGCAAGACATTCTGGACAGCAGCTAATTGTTTCTAACATAACTGGAGATTCCCAACTCCAAAAGATATGATCTAAGACAATCTGAAAAGCTTATGAAATGCCCTACAAATCATTTTCAGACCTCAATCCTTAATTCCTAAGTTTTCCATATCGAATTTCCCAAGTTCCAGGATCTGTCCTCTCTAAACAGAGAGTAGCCAATTCTGGACTGTTACTTAAAACAGCAATAACTCCAAAACTACTAAGCCAAATGCTCCCAAATTTTGACACAAGCTAGTTTATCAAGTTTACTACAACTTTGGTATTTACAAGTTTTCCAGCAAACACATTATCAAAGGTCAAACCCAAAGATACTACCAGCTGTCCAGAAAACCTAGAATTGCAAAGATTAAATATTTATTTATGTGGCAAACTTCCCCTAAGACCAAACTAATGTTACCAAAAGTTCACATGGGTCACAAAAACACCAGAAAGTAAGGTGTGCCCACCTAGAATATTTATTTACTTAATTAATTAAGTGGAATTTTAATCATATATGTAAACTGCTCATAAAATTGTATAAAAATTACAGGAGGCTCTCTGACCCAAAATGAGGCTACTGTAAAATTTTGAACTAAACTTATTCAAAGAAACTCCCTACACAAAATTCACAAGCCAAAAAGGCTGATTTTTGTATAATTCACAAATCACATTGAAAAGTATCAAACAACAGATTTCATATTTTTCTTAGACACTTTAGGGTACCAGGACATCCTCCAAAAATTTATAAGAACATTGCACATGTAGAAAAATTACAAAAATTCATTCAAGTATTCCCTAAAACAACATGATGGCATTATAGCTTGAAAAGTAATCAAGCACTAGTGCCCAAATTTTTACCAGAGCTAATACAAATATAAATTGACCTACTCACCAAATTCCATAGTTTTTGGAACACTACAACTCAAGTTATTCATTTAACAAATTTGCCTCCATTTTAAAACACATTTCCAAAACCTTTTTAAATCTCCCAGAAACTAAACATCACATATCAGATTTATATTTTTCTAAAATATTACACATCATGCAGAGCCTAACAAAATTTACCACATAATTTTTGAGCAAGTAAAACCCTAGATATATATTTTCCAAACATTATCTAAAATCTATGGCAAATATAAAAAGAAAAACAAAAACCGAACCCTAACTCGCTACTGGGCCGGCCTCTACGCTAACGCGGCCCAACTACGCGCGTGGGCTGCTCAGGCCGTCCCGCCCGCGCACGCGACGCCTGCCAGGTGGGACCGGATGGCAGTGAGAGAGAAGACAGAGGAGGGGAACGGTGGCCGGAGTTCGCCGCCGGTGGCGGTTTCGGTGAAGCCAAGTGCACCATCACGTTCACCTCAACGATGCGAACCTATGGGTACCACCTATGGGGACTATGGCGGTAGGTAAGGTGGTCGGCGACGAAAATGGCGGTCCACGGCCACGGCTTGCCGACGCCGGTGAGCAAGACGGCGGCTCGGCCCAAGTGGCCGGTCCCGTGAGCATCAGCGGCTCAAGGCGGACTCAACGCACCCAAGAATGGAGACGGTGAGACACTAGAGGAGTATGGCCACGCTACGGGGAGCGCTCCGGCGAGGAACGTCCGAGGCGGACGGTGGCGGACACGGCAATGCTGCCTTACCTCCACACGATTGACCCAAATGCGAGGTGGAGGATGGAGGGGGCTTCAAGGCAGAGCGGTGGGCGAGTTTTGGTGGGCAGTGGTGCGGTGGTGAGCGCGCGTGAGCTCGCCGGAGTGGAGGCGGCAATGGCGGCTCGGTTCTTCCGTGTTGAGGGTGAAAGAGGGAGGGAGAGGGAATGGAGGCCACCCTGGTGTATCGTGGCACTCTTGAAGACCCCGTGGACTGACCGGTGGGGCCACGGCCGGCGTACGGCCGCCACCGCGCGTCCACGCGTCGGCGCGAGTCTGCGGCCGGTCGGCCACACCAACTGAAGAACTGAATACGGCACTCATTTTAGGAGGTAACTGGATCTTATACGCAACAACTCCACTCTTGCCTATAATCTGGAAAGGACCCACGTATCTCGGTGCAAGTTTCTGCTTGACACCAAAACGTTGTACACTCTTCTTTGGAGAAACTTTCAAATAAACGAAGTCTCCAACTTCAAACTTGAGTGGTTTTCTACGACGATCAGCATAACTTTTTTGTCTAGCTTGGGCTGCAGCCATATGTTTTTGGATGGTACGGACTTGTTCCTCAGCTTCCTAGACAAATCAATACCATAATACCTTCTTTCACCAGCTTCTACCCAATTTAGTAGAGTTCTACACTTACGACTGTACAATGCTTCGAACGGGGCCATCTTAATACTCTCTTGGTAACTATTATTGTATGAAAACTCGGCTAGAGGTAACCATTTTTCCCAAGAACCCTTGGATGAAATTACACATGCCCACAACAGATCTTCCAAGATTTGGTTTACTCGTTCAGTCTGACCTAACGTCTGGGGGTGATAAGCAGAGCTTCTCACTAACTTGGTCCCAGAAGGTGATGTAAGTGCTCCCAAAAGCGAGCAGTGAACTGGGGACCACGGTCAGAAACGATAGTACGAGGTACCCCATGGAGCCGAACTATCTGATTGAAGTACAACTCAGCATAGTCAGTGGGACGATAGTCCACTCGAACCGAAATGAAGTGAGCTGATTTGGTCAAACGATCCACAATTACCCAGATGGAGTTATGATTTTTGATAGTAGGAGGAAGTCCGACAATGAAATCCATACTTATCTCTTCCCATTTCCAACCTGGGATAGAAAGTGGTTGAAGTAACCCAGCTTTCATGTGTACCGCTTTAACTCTACAGCAGGTGTCACATCTAGCAACATATGCAGCTATCTCTTTCCGCATCTTGGTCCACCAATAAAGTGGCTTCAAATCATAATACATCTTATTACTACCAGGATGGATGGACAACTTGGAAGAATGTGCTTCGGACAGGATCTGATCTCTAAGCTCTCGGTCCTTAGGTACCACTAATCTATCCTTAAACCACAGCACACCTTCTTCATCTACCCTAAAATGCTTAGTTTCTTCCTCTTTCATCTTACGTTTTATGTGGAATACACCAAGATCAGTCTTTTGGAGCTCAATAATTCTGCTTTTGAGAGTACAACTGACAGTGATGTTATACAAGACTACTGGATGTAGAAGGCGAGATCGATGAAAATCAGTTTCAACTAAGGAATGGCAATGAGACTTACGGCTTAAAGCATCTGCAACCACATTTGCCTTGCCAGGATGATAGTGTACTTGAAGATTATAATCTTTAATCAACTTGAGCCATCTTCTTTGACACATATTTAACTCGGGTTGGGTGAAGATGTATTTGAGCCATCTCCCCTTTTTTGGTAATTGATAACGACTCTACAAAGATATGTGTCAGGTACCAATGTCAAGGGTACCTAGCCAAAAGTAGTAAACAATGTGTCTACACTTACTTCTCGAGGCTTAGGGGTAACCTCCGCCTCGCCCGATCCCACCTAGAAGGCCTTAGGCAAGGCGGACCCCTCAGATGCGATCTTCGCCTCACTAGAGCCCTACCGTAAGGCTTCGGAGGGGCTAACTCCTCGGGAGCAGTTTTCACCTCGCCCGAGGGCCACGCCAGGGCCTCAAGCGCAATTGGGAGTCACATGGGCCCCACCACAACACCCATTCCCAATGATGGGACAAACATGACCGTGAACAGTGAATGGGGCATGGGAGCTGTGGTAAGACTCGACATTACCCTGGTCATTCCACCATGATGGTGTCCATGCCTCTACAACAATGGGGGTAATGGCAACTGTGCTACCTAATCCCTGCTCTACGCGAATCTAGGCACACGCACCGCCCATCCTCGATGGCACAAAAGCACACAAGTCGAAGCATGGCCACGGCGTGTTGCACCAATGGACGGAGAAGTCAAAAGCTCAATGCCCATTGTGTCCCTACGCTACAAGGTAAACTGCTCATAAAGGATAAGAAGGAAGACGGCCACGCCTGAGGCCACCTTTTTGTTTTTCTCTTTTGTGTTTCCCCTTTCACCTTTTTACCACAATTGTAACCTAAGCCCTCCCCTTGGGAACTATAAAAGGGGAGGCAGAGGCCACATCTAGGGGGACCCCCGATGGAAACACAACTCACTGGGCAAGCACTCAAGCTCACGCACCACCAAAGAGACTTGGGATCTGCTCTCTCTCTCTCTCTCTACTGCTTGTAACCCCTACTATGAGCACTCTGGTGCAAGGCAATACGAGTAGCAACAACATCCACTAGATGTAGGAACATTTTTGCTCGAGCCAGTATAAACCCTTATGTCTGCATTACACACCATCCGGGCCTAACGTGCAGATACAAATTTACTCGTCTTAGTGTCTAGAGCAAGGTTCTAGACACTGACAATATGGAAATTAAGCTCAAATGGATTCATGTTGCTTGCCCAAGCAATTTTACCATGTGTAAATGATTTTGGACAAGTACCATAAACCTGAATTGGTAGTATTAGCTCCCCCTACATATGTGCTATAGTATTTGGTTCTAAGCTTCCACATATGCATGAATTGGAATTGTGGGAGATTAATAACTACCAAAGATGCTAAGATGTATAGAATAAACTTTTTGAAGCGTGATACCAATCAAAGTTGCATTTTGAACACCATCCTTAGCATCATGAGTAGCTAGACAACATAAACACTAGAAACCCTGTGAGATCAACATTATAAGCAAGGTTCTAGTACCACGTGTGAAAACACAAGTCTAGCTACCATCCTATGCATGCTAGTTTTCATTTCATCATTCAAGTTCTATAAGTAGCATACACCACACAAGCATGCATATTCAATTTAAAAACTTATGCAATGCAAGCAAGCACATGAATATGCACATATCAAATGCAACTAATCAAGTTCATGAGCTTGCTCCCCCTACTTGTGTGCTTCTCTTCTCTAGGAATTTTGATCCCCTTACATTCTTCAATATTGCTCCCTCTTTGTCCATGTCCATGTCCAACATCATCTATCTCTCCCCCATGATCATATCTTGTTCCAATTTCATATCTTTGTACAATCTCTCCCCCTTTATCATCAATTTCCATAAAAGGTGAGCATCTTATTGATACAAAGGATTGCATTGGGGTAGATGGTTAACACTTGACTCTTTCATTTTTTATGGACACCACCACAAATGTTGGAATGACACCACTTGTATAACTTTTGAGATACCACACATAGGAGCTTTGACCTTGATACCAATTGGTGGGACACCTCCCCTATGTTATAGCATGGGTCATTCACTTGATAAACTTGAACTCTTGTTGGTGAGGGATGCATTCTTCATTTGATGATCACTTAAAGTTGAGGATCACTTGTGGAACCATCATCTTGTATGGTTGATACCACGTGTAGATGTGATACAACTTGAAAGAACCTTCTACCATGGAACCACTTGTTGAATTTGTCAATAAAACTATTTCTTGAACATTTGCTATTTTCATGAGTACCACTGTAGGATATCACTTGTAAGTTGATCTAGACACCACTTGTGAATACCACTTGTTAAATCAATAGAGTCTAGATATCACTTGAAACAACCAAACTAGATATCCATTTGCATTGTTGTCTTGTTCTTGTACTCTTATCACTATCATGAGCTTCTATTGACTTGAACTAAATTGATATGCCTAAGCTTCCAAGTCTGGTTTGAACCAATGACAAGCTTCTTCACACCTCATGTAAGGGTTATCTTGCCAATGTTGTACTTGTTACTTGTTAGCAATCCAAAATAAATCAAGTACTTGGGTTCACTAGCTCATGAACAAACTCATATACATACCACTAGATCATTTAATCATTCAAGCAATAGTGGTAAGCTATGATTTAAATTTTCATTTGTCATGCATGATCCTATTTGGCATGTACTCTATGCACTAACCGCATATTAGTAAGGGATAAAATGATCATGCACATTACAATGATACCTTTGCTATCTTGGAGTAGAGGATTGTCACATTGATTCCAATTCATTACTCCAATAGCAATGTGAAGTCCAATTTATGGCTTGGTGAAGACCAATCTTCATAGATGGAGTCCATTCTGCACCCAAATGATTTAAGAACCACTTAAGATCAAGTGCACTATCTTGAGTTGTGGTTGGCTTGCCTCATCATCTCATCTTTGCTTGCATAAGAACACCAATATGAGAATACCACTTGAAATATCATGAATTTGCTGTCTTTTGGGTGTTGCTTGCTTTCTTGATCAACCCTTTTGATTACTTTAACTAAGCATCTCAAATTCCTTAGATCATCACTTCCATGTTAGCCTTCCAAGTACCACACTTGGTTTACCTACACATAGGTGGCAAGCCCCTACACTAGGGAGAAGTGATCTCTCTCCAAAGTACCATTCTTGACACTCACTTGAAATGAATTGTTGATTGATCCAAGTGATGGACTTAATTTGATGAGTAACCTTGAATCCTTCTTTAAGTTCTTTTTTTTCTACTTGTTTAAGCCCTTTTCTTTCTACCAAATGATTTTCAACAGTCACTAGAACTTACACTTCATCTTCATCTTGAGTTTGATCTTGATCTTCAATTTGAGTACCAAATGTGTGCCAAATACACTCCGCAATCAGATGGCCTTGTACTCATTGCTTGTCATGCTTCTAAATCAATCCAAAACCAAACTTAGGTACCTCAAACACTTGTAAACATGATTCCAACTTGAGGACCTTTCAATCAAAGTGACTCCAAATATATCCAATAAATGTCACTTTTCTGGCAGATTCTGTACTCTTCAAAGAAAAATTTATATCTCCCAATGTACAGATCCAAATATGACAAAATTTTGTGAAGATGTGGCTTACTAAGTCATCTAGCAGCTGTAAAAATTTGAGCTTCATTTGACTTCTAGATTACTACCAGATTTCAATTCTTCCACCACTGCTATGTGCTGAAAACTGCTGCACTATAGCTGACAAGATCTACTCCAAAACCGAAGCATTTCTAATCCAATTCTCATCAAATTTGTACAGCATCTTATATCATAATCCTAGAGCATACATACCAAATTTCAAGCCAATCCAAATAGATTTGGTCACTTAAGCATGGCTAAGATCACAGCTAGCTCAGATTCTCAATTATAGGACAGATTTCTTCACATGAGCTAAACTTCATCAAATGTGAATCAAACTTGAAATCAACTTGTTTGAACACTTTCATAAAACATATATCCATTCAATCCACTCACTAGAAGTCATCTCATGAACTTATCCAACACAAATCAATCCAAACTTGATTACTAAGCATTTATCCGTTCAAACATCTTATAGCAAGCAACATTGCATATATATCCAATTCAACCAACTTATATGCACCCAAATGAAGTGATTAACAAGAGATATACTTTGGTGAACTCATGATCACCCAATTAGCAAGCTTCAACTCTCATATTTGCAAGCCATGAAATAATCCAATAAATCACCCACAACTTGAATATGACATTTGTATGTTGTAGCACTTGGACTTCACTCATTCTTGACTTGGCATTGGGATAGGATTGCATTAAGCTTCAATACTTGACTCAACACATAATGATCAACACGAAATCAATTTGAGTCAAGCCTCCAATGCCATGGTACCTACACACATTTATCCACTTTTTGATGGTACCCAAACAAGTTTGAGTCCTCTCAAGTTAGGAGCAACATACTTAGGTATTGCCTTAGTTTGGATAGCTAGATGTTTTGCAATTGTAACCAATGAGGTACCATTGCCATCCTTTCTAAGCACATTAGTATCATCAACTGAAATAGGCATAGAATTATTACCTAGGGAACATGAATATGCCATGTGTCCCCATTCCTAGCATAAGTAGCACTTCCTCTTTGATTGAGCCTTTTCTTCCTTGCTCATGTTGTGCTTCTCATTGTCTTGCCTCTCATGATTTGCTTGTACCTTCTTCTCAAGCTTGGTAGGACACTTCGAGGCAAAGTGTCCCGTATCTCCACACTTGAAGCACTTGATGTGAGCATAGACTTTCTTTTCATCTTCATTTTTGCTCATCATCTTGGCATCTTGAGTTTGAATTGGATGTCCTGCCATTCCACCCCTTCTTGTTTTCTTCTTCTTCTTTATCATCAAGTCACCATCATCTTCATGGTTGATCTTGATTTGAACTTGTGGCTTCTTCTCTTGCTTAACTTGTGGCTTTGGTTGAGGCTCTTTTTGTTGCTTCACCAATTGCTTGGTTGGGCACATTGAGGTGAGGTGACCCCAAGTGCGGCACTTGAAGCACTTGACATGCTTGAGCCTCTCTTCTTCTTTCTTCAACTTGAGCTTTTCTTCATTGGGGCAACCATTTGCAAGATGTCCCACTTCATGGCATTTGAAGCACATAAAATGAGAGAGCTTCTCTTGTTCTTGCTTCTTCATCTCTCTTTCTTATCTTTTCTTGCCCATCTCTTGCCCTTGATCTTGCTCTTATTGAAGCCAATGCCACTGTTGACGGTCCTTAAGTACCAAATATAGTTATCAAATAAATAAAGAAAAGGATCCAAATGCAACCGACACCTAGACTTAGGGTTTTATCTGACATAATTCCATGAGTTTTGGTGTTTGTCTGTTTCTGCAGGGGGTTATCAGAAAATACGGAGGAAAGGCCCACACGTCGGGTTTACATAGAGATAATAACGTGTTCACCGATTTTCTATCATCTAGAAGACTCCAGAAGCCACGAGATCGAACGGGAGGCCGAACGGGCCCGGAGGCAGGGCGCCCGCCCTGATCCCTAGGGCGCCCGCCCTGGCCTGAGAGCCAATCAGGCTCCGTCTCATGGATTATGCTCCACCGACCTAAGGGATCAAGGAAAACCGTGCGATTAATGTCGGTTTGATCCGACGGCCCACGTTCACTTGAGGGGGCTATATAAGCAGGACCCCTGGCCCCTGGAGGAGGCACTCCCTCATTCTCAATTCTTCAAACCCTAATCTCAGGAGGAGAGTCTCTGATCAAGCCCTAGAGCCACTACATCAACTAGATCTCTAGTATAGCATAGCTACATAGGATTAGAACTAGAAGGAGTCAATCTTCGATTGGTTTCCGGATCTGTCAAGAGGATTCTTGGTAATTCCTTTAATGTTCTTCATTGTTCATCTTTGTTCTTCAATATTATGAATACAACTTTGTTCTATTTCAATATATTGATTATGACTATGCTCTACTTGTTTATGTTTGCGATTATATTGTTCTTAGTTTATCGTAGTTATACGCTTGGCTTAGTTAGATTGGAATTATATACATGTTTAGGATCGTATAGCGTTTATCCATCGGATCCATGGGTAAATGATAAATATTGTGTAGGCGTGGTGCTTAGACCATATTTATCTGCGATTGCACCTTATATGCCGGATCGTGGGGTGGTCCGCGATGGTGACAGCTTCATTGGTTCTTATATAGTCCCCCTCCCGTGTGTAAGGCAGGCAGAGCAATATTATTACGGGGGAGTGATTGCTATGTTTCTCATCTTCCTTGATAATATCACTATGCATGGGCGTAGTCCTTTCTCGCAATGATTGCCAAGTGTACTTGCACTAACTATGATATGCTAGACTTTATAGTTAAGAATAACTTAGGAAATATCCTTGTAGTTCGTCCTAATACCATGCTAATGACTTGCTAGAATATCTGTTGAGGTGCTTATCATTATTATATGTGGCTAGCTGATCAGATTAATTATCTTTGTCACCATTCATACTTTATCTATATTTTATGTGACACTTACCCCTGTATGCAAGAGATAGATGAATGCTCTCACTTATACATGCAATGATTGATACTCATTCCTATATTCCATTCCATAATCAACAATGATGTTAGTAATCCCTTCCCAGTGGTAAAAATATAAATAACGATACCTGGAATACTTCCCGGTTAAAATGCTACATCGGTATTAATCTGTGCGCTTGCAGATCTTATTTATTATTTATTTAGAAGAGCAGTTGCATATTTCAATACCACGTCTCTCATGTCATGCTGGGGATAACAACTTGGCTTAAGTGGCATGAGGGATAGGTTCGGCATTTTTGGCGCCGTTATCAGAATTAGAAAACTAAGTCTACTTTTGGTATTGACGTTAAGAATGCCCAACAAGCATTTTTGGCGCCGTTGCCGGGGAAGGTTGATTTACTAACAAGGAATGATTACGGAATTTGAGTCATCATTCGCATCATTAAGTGATTGAGATCATCAATTCTCCCATACAGATTTACCCCTGTATTTTTCCATTCTTATTGTTTTGCAGGGTGATGTATGAATAGAGGACATCTTCCAGAAAATTTTGTTGACAACCCCGAAGCATTAATCAGAGGGGCAAGAGCCAAGCTCAAGAAGTCAACACTTCGACGCAACACTTCATCCAATTCAGAAGACCGCCGAAGTTTCATCCGGAATTTGTCAACAGAGTTCGCAGCCATGGCGAACAAGACGATCCGCGAGTTCTCAGCTCCCACTACGGACAACATCCGCACTGGACCTGCCGCGGCCATCGACAAGAACTTTGAGCTCAAGCCAGGGCTCATCAACATGGTACAAGCCAACCAGTTTTGTGGGAAGCCGCACGAAGATGCAAGTGCTCATCTCCAACACTTCCTAGAGATTTGCAGCACATTCACTATATTAGATGTTCCCAGAGACGCCATACTACTTCGCCTTTTCCCATTCTCACTATTGGGGAGAGCGAAGCAGTGGTTCTACGCGACGAAGGATAAGAACACTACGTGGCACTCTGCTCTACGAACTTTCTGGCTAAGTTCTTTCCCATGGGCAAGACCAATGCTCTCCGTGGGAAGATTACAAGTTTTCAGCAACAACATGATGAATCCGTTCCAGAAGCATGGGAGCGCTTTCAAGATTACATCCTAGAATGTCCCCATCATGGAATGGAGAGCTGGCTACTTATGCAGACTTTCTATCATGGGCTCATCACTAGTGCTCGTGAGACCATGGATGCTGCAGCTGGAGGCGCATTTCTATCACTCACCATACCACAAGCTACAGCCCTTGTGGAGAAGATGGCGTCCAACCAAGGTTGGAACGAAGAGAGGACTCAAACACGCAAGAAGGGTGGAGGTATGCACCAGCTCAAGGAGGTAGACATGCTGTCTGCAAAGTTAGACCTACTCATGAAAAAGCTCGATGACAAAGCTGGAGACAAAAGAGAAGTCATGAACGTCTACGACTCTCACATGACTTGTGAGGAATGTGGAGACACAGGACACTCAGGCAATCACTGCCCTGAGATGCTTGAGGATGCAAGGTACATCAACAACAACAACAACTACAACCGTCCTCAACAAAATCAAGGTTGGAATCAACAGAGGCCTAACTACTCAGGTAACTACTCAGGTAATTATCAAGGTAATAACTCTTACAACAACAATAATAATTTTCACCCCTGAGAGAGTTAGTGTCTAATCAAGGAAAGCTAATGGATAACTTGTCTAAGAAATTGGCATCCAATGATAAAATACTAGAAAACATAAATAATAGAATGGATAATTTCTCTACTGCCATCAAAAACCAAATTAGCTTTAATAAAATGATTGAATCTCAGTTAAATCAAATAGCTGCTGCTGTTCCTGCTACTAACCCCGGTATACCATCACAACCGGAAGGATTAGAATCTGCAAATCTTGTAGACATGTTTGATGCAGGTAACTATTGGAGTAATCCCGCTGTCGGAGTACATAATGACCTTCTGCCAGTCAAGAGAGGCGATCCAGGACGCCCCGTCATCCCGATCTCCATCGGCATGGTGGACTTCCCAGAAGCACTCTGTGACTTTGGCTCCAGCGTCAACATTATGCCCAGGGTACTCTATGAAAAATTCTTTACATATCCTTTATCAGAAACAACTATGTGTTTGCAGCTTGCAGATCGGACACTAAGCTTTCCTAAAGGAATATTAAAGAACATGTGTGTCCGAGTTGGTACCTCGTATGCTCCAGCTGACTTCGTGGTGATAGAGACCGGGTCCGATGAGAGGTCACCAGTTATTCTGGGAAGGCCATTCCTGAACACCTCGGGAGCTGTCATCTACGCGAGCGCTGCGAAGATCAACTTCAACATCAAGGGGAGGAAGGAGACGTTTTCCTTCAAGAACAAGATTACACAAATCCCAGAGCAACCCCAACATGAACCAAGGAAGAGGACCAACAGGAGGAACAAACAGAACAAGAACAACCAAGGATGGACCGAATCAGCTAAGATGGTCACTGCAGTTCAAGGAGGTCAAGATGGTCGACTCAAGTCGCCCTTCCTGAACAAAAAGGACGACCCAGGTATGCCAAGCATTGAGTGCTCAATCAATGGATACTCCTTTCAGAAGGCGCTCTGCGACACTGGATCAGGCGTCAACATAATGGCCACAGTCACCTATCAGCTCTTGTACGGGACCATGCCCTTAAAACCAACATACACTCAGCTCCAGATGGCAGATCAGACATCTCGAAAGGTCGAAGGTATAGTAACCGATGTCCCTGTTAAAATTAACGATCATTTTGTCCATACAGACTTTCAGGTCATTGACATGGGAGACGACGAGTACGATCCACCCATCATCCTAGGAAGACCGTTCCTAGGCACCGTCAAAGCAATCATCTACATTGGAACCGGAGAAGTCCATATGCATTTCCCCTCTGAGAAGGTACGCCGCTACTTTAATGACCCAAACTATATAGTTGAAGATTCTAAGCAGGTCAGGACAAGAAGAAGGTGACGTAACCGTAACCAAAGGAGGCAAATCATCAAGGACGTATGGGCAGACTATGAAGGAGAGGTCATAAGGCCCGAGGATACACCACAGGAGACCGAAGCACCAAGTCGGGTATGGAAAGTGAAGATAGTTACACAAGAAGAGGAGGCGCTGTCGGAACCACCGTCTATGCCACCCAAATCCTAGGACAGCTAAGAAGAAAAGAAGTCCTGTTCGGAGGACTTAAAAACACCGAACGCCGTGCCAAGAGGTAAACTTGGTAGTTATCATTTTTCCTTTAATTATTGCTCAGTTAATCATGTTCATTCTGTCTAAAAAAATATTGAAAACAGTAAGCCCCATGTGAGTATGCGAGTGGCATAAAACTCATAAGTACATTCACTGTGGTGGCATAAAAAAAATAATATATATTTTTTCTGTTCTATAAAAATGAAAATAAAAATAGAGAGTGACATTTATCAAGGAAGCTCAAACATGATAAAAGCTAGATATTTATGCTAACGCTTAATCAAGTTCCACGAAGCTTTGTTGTCTATTTGAGCTCCACAGAATTCAGGAAGATTAGCAGACAGAGGATATCCTAATCGTTGTCAGGGTGCTGCCGACATTCAAATACACCTCTGCACCTGCTAGCTACATCAGAAGAAATTACGTCAAGATCCAGCTTGGGGGAGAGCATCCCCATTTATCCCGATAAGTATTTTTATCTACATTTATACCTATGCTTTATTAAAATAAAAAGATGCATAATCATGAAAACCCAAATAAATATTTTGTGTTTATATATATTTGCTTAGTTTAATAAATAAATAAAGTAGCTATGCTAAACTGAATCTTGAAAATAAAACTCTAGCATGAATATGATGAATAGTTGCTCTGCCTAATATTCAAATTTGTTCTCTCTCTAGTTTAGACATAACTGTTATAATTTAAAACTGGCTCTAAACCTGAACTAGTGGGAAGAGAACTTGATCTGAAGTCTAAGTTGTTAGCGGATATGATATGGGAAGGTTCAGCTACTGTTTATCTGTTCCTAGAGATGCTAGAATTCTGGAGAATTTTATCTTTGAAAATCTTTAAAATGTTGCATGATGAGTTCCTGTATGATGAGAGTTTAAATTCCTACCACAGCCATATATACATGCTTGTTAGAATAAGAGCCGCACTTTTACTACTTACTGCTTATGGGCATTGAGTGTGGTCAAGCTGTGTAGACCCTTAGGAACTTGTCATGTGGTTAAAATCAAGATTCACTTGCACGTTCACTCATACAAGCTGCTTCTACTCCGGAAGTACGCATCCACATATATCCACTCATTTCCATCTCCAGATTCACCCAAAATTATTTTACTCCTGACCCAGGAGAGAATAGCCAAAAACATTATCCCATTCCTGTTATTCCCTGTGAAGTTAATGCTCAAGTCATTTCTACTACCACTTGCTATATTTTCAAAAGAGGGAGATTGCTCTAAAAAAATATATAAATACGAGGAAATAAAAAGGAGCAAGTGCTCGGAACCTCGAAGAAAGAAAAAGTGAGACGAGAGGTAAAAATGGACAAGTGTCCGACAGTAGAATTAGGGGTACAATACCCACCTGAAAAAAAAGAGAAAAAAAATAGAGCATCTCATTCCCCTCAAAAGTTTTAAAAAGCAAGAAAGGTATGTATTCCCTCAAAAAGAGCATTAGACTTTTGTTATCACCATCATCACCATACACCACTCATTCACCACACATGCACATCTTGATTTGACTTATTGACTTATTTCTCTGGATCCATGGTTTGACTATGCAATAAATGTTCTATGAGTATGTATACTGTATCTCCCACCTATGAGCTCCAGATATCAAAGCCATATTAGAGTAGGGTGAGAGAGAAGGCAATGTCACTACGCCTTATACCATAAATACCACAAACTTTGAGAGAGAAGGCATATACCATTACTGCCTTGGTAAGGATCCAGAAATACCACAAAAGAGAGACCCGAGAAAGTCATACAAGGAATCTTTGAGTTTTATTTGAAAAATCTGCAAAAAAAACTCCAGAGCTATAGCTGATCAAGAATAAGAGACATGGCGTTTGACTAGACCGTTCTATCTTTTAACCACTCAAGATGCAGGTGACGGTTGCAAGCCCCATGGTGAAAGGTAAAATGAGTAAGTTTTAAGTCTTGACAGTTTACTCTAACTCAGGGATGAAACCTTATTTGAAAGCATATGTACCGTCAACGTTCAAAGGCGTTGCAACAACTTCTGCTCCATAATGAGTCTATCCTTGCTCAGGGACGAGCAAGAGGTAAGCTTGGGGGAGTTTGTTGACGGTCCTTAAGTACCAAATATAGTTATCAAATAAATAAAGAAAAGGATCCAAATGCAACCAACATCTAGACTTAGGGTTTTATCTGACAGAATTCCACGAGTTTTGGTGTTTGTCTGTTTCTACAGTGGGTTATCAGAAAATACGGAGGAAAGGCCCACACGTCGGGTTTACATAGAGATAATAACGTGTTCACCGATTTTCTATCATCTAGAAGACTCCAGAAGCCACGAGATCGAACGGGAGGCCGAACGGGCCCGGAGGCAGGGCGCCCGCCCTGATCCCTAGGGCGCCCGCCCTAGCCTGAGAGTCAATCAGGCTCCGTCTCGCGGATTATGCTCCACCGACCTAAGGGATCAAGGAAAACCGTGCGATTAATGTCGGTTTGATCCGACGGCCCACGTTCACTTGAGGGGGCTATATAAGCAGGACCCCTGGCCCCTGGAGGAGGCACTCTCTCATTCTCAATTCTTCAAACCCTAATCTCAGGAGGAGAGTCTCTGATCAAGCCCTAGAGCCACCACATCAACTAGATCTCTAGTATAGCATAGCTACATAGGATTAGAACTAGAAGGAGTCAATCTTCGATTGGTTTTCGGATCTGTCAAGAGGATTCTTGGTAATTCCTTTACTGTTCTTCATTGTTCATCTTTGTTCTTCAATATTATGAATACAACTTTGTTCTATTTCAATATATTGATTATGACTATGCTCTACTTGTTTATGTTTGCGATTATATTGTTCTTAGTTTATCGTAGTTATACGCTTGGCTTAGTTAGATTGGAATTATATACATGTTTAGGATCGTATAGCGTTTATCCATCGGATCCATGGGTAAATGATAAATATTGTGTAGGCGTGGTGCTTAGACCATATTTATCTGCGATTGCACCTTATATGCCGGATCGTGGGGTGGTCCGCGATGGTGACAGCTTCGTTGGTTCTTATATAGTCCCCCTCCCGTGTGTAAGGCAGGCAGAGCAACATTATTACGGGGGAGTGATTGCTATGTTTCTCATCTTCCTTGATAATATCACTATGCATGGGCGTAGTCCTTTCTCGCAATGATTGCCAAGTGTACTTGCACTAACTATGATATGCTAGACTTTATAGTTAAGAATAACTTAGGAAATATCCTTGTAGTTCATCCTAATACCATGCTAATGACTTGCTAGAATATCTGTTGAGGTGCTTATCATTATTATATGTGGCTAGCTGATTAGATTAATTATCTTTGTCACCATTCATACTTTATCTATATTTTATGTGACACTTACCCCTGTATGCAAGAGATAGATGAATGCTCTCACTTATACATGCAATGATTGATACTCATTCCTATATTCCATTCCATAATCAACATTGATGTTAGTAATCCCTTCCCAGTGGTAAAAATATAAATAACGATACCTGGAATACTTCCCGGTTAAAATGCTACATCGGTATTAATCTGTGCGCTTGCAGATCTTATTTATTATTTATTTAGAAGAGCAGTTGCATATTTCAATACCGCATCTCTCATGTCATGCTGGGGATGACAACTTGGCTTAAGTGGCATGAGGGATAGGTTCGGCATTTTTGGCGCCGTTATCAGAATTAGAAAACTAAGTTTACTTTTGGTAATGACGTTAAGAATGCCCAACAGCCACTCATGTCACCATAGCATTTTTTGTTGTTCAACATATGCTCGAAGGTGACTTGAGAGTTGTAGCAGCTCTCTAGCTTGTTTCTCAATTTCTCCACTTATTCATTGAGCTCATTGTTCTCCTTCAAAAGGTTAGTCTCACAAGACAAGGAAGTAGAAAAAGCATCTAAATTTGAAGAACATGGCATAGCTAATAAATCATCACAAGAGGTGGATACATTATTCTTGCCTACATCACAAGCGTTAGCAACAATATGTGATTGATCAATTGACCCATGTGATGAGCTCTCACTAGTTTTAGATTTTTCATTTGAAAGCTCTTTAGTGAGAAAAGCATGGTCTTCTACCAAGTTATCATGAGCAACACTAAGTTCCTCATGAGCCAATTTTAGCTCCTCATGTGAACAAGTAGTGACATAAAGTAGATGCTTTTGTTGTTCACATGTAGTCTTTAGAAAAGAGTTTTCAATTTTCAATTTCTCGGTTTTTGCCATTTCTTTTTTCTAAAGCTTTGATCATGCAACCATATCTATCTAGAAGCTCCTCATATGAATCAAGATCAATCACATTTGCATTAGATACCTTAGTGTCACCTTGTGACATGAAGCAATATGATGTAGATTGACAGCTTGTAGTAGCAATGTCATCCGGGCATGATCCATCATCATTACCATCAAGTGTGCATGGAGTAGCATCATCATTTGCATCACTTGAGGCATCATCATCAATCTTGTCAAGTGAACTAGTAGTGGATCGATCATCATCATCACTTGACCATGAGGTGGAGCAATCTTCCACAATCGTCCAATTGTGGTCATGTTCAACACACTCATGCGCCTCCACCTTGGGCTCATCCCCCTTCTTGAACTTGCCATCATCCCATGTGGAGGAGTCACCGAAGGTGTGCTTGATTGATTCCCACAACACATGTGCAGTGCCTTTGTGGTTCACCATATCAAACACCTCAAAGCTCAAAGCATCGATTAGATATAAAAAGGCATCGGCATCAAGTTCAAAGAGAACCTTTTGAGCTTTCGTTAGATTCTTATGGTCCAAGACATGAGTGAGACCACTAGTGACAACCCACCAAAACTTATGTCCCTTCGCACGAATATGATCAAGCATGTGATTTTTCTAACATGCAAAGTTAGTGCCATAAAAAATGTGCATGTGGCAATCATCTATCCCACTAGATGCCATCCTTTGAGGTCGATGAAGACCACAAATGAGAGACCAAGCTCTGATACCATGTGTAGGGTCGAGATGGCGGATTACAGGGGGGTGAATAGTCCTTTCTAAAACTTAAACACGACGGCCAACCGAAACAAATACAGAATTAAAACTATCGGTCTAGCCAAGACTACACCTCTCTATCTATGTTCTTTAGCACCTTCCAAAGATCCTAACTAAGCAACTAAGGTGTCGGGCTAGCTGGACCTCACCTAGACAATTCTAGAGCAAGGTCACACAAACCTATGCACTAGTACTTTGCCAACTAGGTGAGCTCCTACACAACTAGTAAGCAAAGGCACAAAGCTCCTAAGCTCACTAGCAATACTCAATAACAAAGGTAACCAATGCCAAATTAGAGAGCGTAAATTACTTAGCTACACAAACTAAGCAATGTGACTAACAAGGTTACTAAAACCAAATTAGCCACGCAAGGGAGCTACTTCTAGCTACACATGCAAGAAGGTAACTAGCAAGCTACACAAGCTAACTAATTACAAGAGCAACGACACAAGCATAATGTATATGAAAGTAATATAAGCTTGTGTTTTGGGGATTGCAAACCAACGAGATGAACAAGGTTGACATGATGATTTTTATCCCAAGGTTCACGTGTTTGCCAACATGCTAGTCCCCGTTGAGACAAGCTCCAAGGTTGCCACCGGTCCTCTTGCTAGTGGTGACCTGCAAGTCACACTCTCCCGTGTGGAGTGCTTACCACAAGCTCTAGCCCTTGACCTAGTCAGACCACTTGTTGCCCTTCGCATCTCATTCTACTAGAGTTGCTCTTCGCGGCTCCTGCGGGGCGAGCACAATGCCCCTCACAAAGCTCTTTTCCAGAGAACTGCACAAGCTTCGTGTGGGCTTCGATGGAGATCACACCACCAAGCTATCTAGGAGGTGGCAACCTCCAAGAGTAACCAGCATCACCGGTTTACAACTCGATCGCCTAGTTCCACTCGATGAAATCACTCAATGAAACGCACTAGAAATCACTCACTTCGCTATTGGATCGCCCTCTTGCAAGCACAAGTGAGTTAGAGGGCTCTCAAACCAAGCACACACAAGGGAAACACATGCCTAAGGTGCTCAACTAGCCAAATGCCCGAGCTTCACCTCTATTTATAGCCCCCAAGCCAAATAGAGCCGTTGGAGCAAAGCTGCACTTTCTATGAGGGCATCAAACACGGCGGTGGTGGCACCGCCCTAGGGTTGGCGATGCCCCCCAATGGTTGAATCCAACGACTAGTTTGACTAGCCGTGGTCATGGAACAAATGGCGGTGGCACTGGACAGAGGGTGGCGGTGCCACCCCAGGCCAGTCCCCCAATTTTCCCTCCTCTCTGGAAAAATGGGACGTTGGCACCAGACACACACCAGTGGTGCACCGTCATGCGTGGGGCGATGTACACTGTCAGTGGCAGTGCCAGCTCCCACTCAGCTCACTCTCCGCCAAGTCTAAGTGGTCACCGCCGTGGGCATGGCGGTGCACCAGACAGGGGGTGGCGGTGCCACCCAGGCAGCACTCCAAGCCTGGTTTCGCCTCCTCTTCTTCACCAACTTCTTCACCTTTGCAAATGTGCTAACACAAGTGTTTCACTACCTTGTGCACATGTGTTAGCTTTTCACAAACATTTTTCCAAAGGATTCGCACTCTTTTCACCATGCCACTCGATCCTAACATGTATGCAAAGTTAGATCACTCAAGTGGCACTAGATGACCGATATGCAAACAAGTTTGCCCCTCTTGATAGTACAGCCATCTATCCTAAATCCGGTCATGCACTTCTCTACGCAACCTTTGACCGGTGAAATGAAATGCCCTAGGTTATACCTTTGCCTTGCACATTCCATTTCATCTCCTCCAATGTTGATGCAACACATGCACCAACCAATCACAAATGATATGATCCACTTCATATAATCACGTGACCGTATTGGTTCATCGATCTTGACCTCACTTGCTCTTCACCGTTGCCTCCGTCCATCAGCGCCAAGTCTTGCTCAAGCTTCACCGCCACGCAGTCCATCGCTCCAAAGCCTCCAACTTGCCCTACATGCTTGCAACCGGTCCATCAAGCCAAGTCTTGTCTTGATCTTCTCCACCTTAGTCACATTACTCCATGTCATGTCTCATATGCAATGAGCTCCTTCATCACATGTGTGAGCCTTGCAACATCTCCGAGCCATTTCCACCTCCATGGCATATGTTGCTCACACAAGTGTACCTGTGGACTAATCACCTATGTATCTCATATAAACACAATTAGTCGACCTAGATTGTCACTCAATTACCAAAACCAAACAAGGACCATTCACTTAGGCATCTAGGAATCACGACTTGAGTTTAAAGCTAGACACCTCTACAGAATTTATAAACTGATATATCAGCCGCGCTCTTGGATACAAGCGACATAGACCCTCACATGATTAGAATTGGATCAGCTGGATAGATTATGATGGTTCTCAGATGGAAGTTGCTACCTCGGTTATGACAATGATATAATGATGTTTCTCACTCTTTAATAATGGTTGGGATCTCTCACTCACCGTAGTAATGTAGGTTGCATTAATAAAGTATTGCCAACCTAAATGCTAACCTCACTAGTACATAAATCTTCTTTAGGGGCGGTTAAATTGGGTTTTTAGGGGTGGTTTGCCCAACCGCTACAACGCGACCGATTGTAAAGATGGTGCATCTCTTGCGACGGGATTTTAACCGCCCCTGAAAATACATTTCTAGGGATGGTTATGTTAGGAAATCTGCCCGTGAAAATGGGCGGTTGCAGTAAGAAAACCGCCTCCGTCGCCTCTAAAAATGTTTTTTAGTGGTGGTTGCCATAGTAAAACCGCCACTGAAGATTCATTTTCAAAGGCGGTTCATATATATGAACCGTCTCTAAAAATGCATTTTCAGGGACAGTACGAGAACTGCCCCTATAATAACATTTTCAGTGGCAGCTGCTGCAATGCAACCGTCCTTGAAAATATTTTTTCAAGGATAGGTGTGGCAATGCAACCGCCTCTGGAAATAGATTTTTAGGGGTGGTATAATCAACCGCCTCTAAAAATCAGTTTCAAATTTTTGAATTTGATTTTTCCCGCCATATTTGAAATCGTGTTTTCCCACCAAATTTTAGACCCGATTGCAAATGATTCAATTTAACTTCATAAATACACAATAGTGCACTAGTTAACTAATACACCTATGGTCAACAAAGTATTTGTACCACAATTTCAAATACATTACACATTACGCAAGAGAAATGATACTGTCATAATTCATGCGTTTAACAAAGTAGTACACAGTAGTGCACTAGTTAACTAATACATTACAAATACACAGTAGTGCACTAGTTAACTAATACTTTGTGCTTAGTAATTCAAGTGTTTAACAAATTATGCAAGAGAAATGAGACTATCATAATTCATGCTCATGTATAGTTCAACCAATATATTTTTTTGACCGAAGTTCGACCAATATATTGATGAATTGTTTATGAATTTTTATTCAACAAAATAAAACAAACCATGTCTGAGAAAAATTCTAAAGATAATATATTTGTATTAACACATTGCATACAATGGAATGATTTTAAATATACGTGCGTGTCGCATGTGCATGGCTACTGGTGAAAAGGAAAAAGGCAAAGAATTTTCCATTGAGAAATATATAGTATAGTGGAATGGTCGGTACAGAAAAGGAAAGAGCGTAGATTTTTGGCACATGGACATCTTCCCATTTCAGTGGTGCTTACCGTCGTCAAAAGGAAAAAAATGGCAAAGAATTTCTTCTAGCCTACACCACCCATGCATATTATATCCTTATCGCATTTTTAAAATTCCTTAATTTATGATCTTCCATGGCTATACAATGCAGCCACATTAAATCTGTCGTTCTAGGGCGTGTAGCATCTAACTGAGGGCCTGTTTGGCTTTCCATGACTAAAATTTAGCTACTAAAACCAATAACTAAATTTTAGTCACCTTTGTTTGGTTCTAGTGATTAAAAGTGACTAAAGACCATTAAAACAGTTCAATAAAGACTAAACTACCCCCAATGAATGCCCAAATCAGGGTGGAGGACCAACAATAATGAGGGGTAGCCCTTGTCCACTGGACATTTTAGCCCACTTTTAGCTACTCTTGGATGACTAATGTGACTAAACTACTTTAGTCCCTTTTTCATCAGTTTGTTTGACACTTTAGTAGCTAAAGTGACTAAAGTTTAGTCTAAACTTTAGCAAGAGGAACCAAACAGGCCCTAAGCTACACAACCGATACCCATATATGATCCATCATTTGGGGATTCTTGGAGCTAGAGAAAACAATGTCCGGATCTGTCCCAATGAGGGAAGGTCCTTTTATTGTGAAAGTAACACGCTTGGGGCTCACACGCTGGAGAAACAAGATGGCACAGCAGTCAGCAACTCATCGAACTAGCTACGTCGCTTGATACTACTATTACTTATATCATGTTATATGTCACACCCGATTTTGTAGGATAAAACAAGGTAGAACCTCAGAAAACTTCTCCCAGTCTTGTTCTTCTGAGCCGCCTTTATTTTGTTGGATATAACAAGGATGAGCACATGTCAGTACAAAGCAACTGCAGTAAGCCCGAGTCAGCTATTCCTTTGTTTAAGCCTTGCATGTCACTTCAGTAAGCACGAGTCAACTATTTCTTTGTTTAAGCCTTGCATGTCATTTATTTCCGCCTGTACTTGCTAAGTACGACATCTCTACATGTGTTATCACAGTATCACATGTGGTTTGTCTGGGTTTCAAGCAACGTACGTCACAACTTGCTCGGAACATTATTAATTTTTTATCATAGCCTCCACATGCAATATCATGACATCTTGGCAATTTTTGTGATTTTCGGACTTCGTTTGTATTTAATAGAATTTAAAAACAAATCGCCAGCAAGTCAGTGACTATGTTTCGTAAACACGATGTTCAAAATTTCGGGTGCGTTCCTAGATAGTGCCTCACAATACACTCAAAAACATGAATATCATTTTTTAAATGGCTAAATTTCATTATTCCATTCACCTGCAGTTCAAATTTGATTTTTATGAAAAAATTCAAGTAAATAAAACAAATTAACTAAATACAGCAAAAAAACATAAAAAATTTACCAAATTTTAAAATCTAGCTCATAGTTCTGTAGTAGGGCTGCAAAAAAAATTTGGATGCAAAAAAAAATTTAAAATTCTTTGCCGAGTGCCAGGATCCTGGTACTCGGCAAATAATTTCTTTGCCGAGTGTCAGATTCCTGGCACTCGCCAAAGAAATTAAAAAAAATATCACAAAAATTCTTTGCCGAGTGCCAGATCGTGGGCACTCGGCAAAGAATTAAAAAAAATAAAATACTGAAAATTCTTTGCCGAGTGTCGGATCACGGGCACTTGGCAAAGTATTTATTTTTTCAAAAAATAAAAGGCTTTGCCGAGTGCCAGATCGCGGGCACTCGGCAAAGCATTTTTTAAAAAAAAATAAAAGGATTTGCCGAGTGCTAGATTGCTGGCACTCGGCAAAGCAATTTTTTTAAAAAAAAATTAAAAACTTTGCCGAGTGCCGGATCGCGGGCACTCGGCAAAGCATGCAAAATAAATATATACCGGGCACAGCGCGCAGACAGACAGCCGCTCGCTCGCGCGCCCGCCGTGCCGCTCGCCCACGCGCCCGCGCCGCCGTGCCGCCACGCGCCCGCGATGCTCGCCCGCGCCGCCGCGCCGCCGTGCCGCTGAGCCGTTGTATGTGGATGTCGGCCATCGAGCCATTGTATGTGGATGTCGGCCATCGAGCTATCATATGTGAATGTCGGCCATCGTGCTGTTGTTTTTTGTAGGTATTTGAAACCTCTCCGTGCAGGGGAGGTTGTGCTGAAAATTTTAATTGACAGTATTATTTTTCTTTCTTTTTTTGCAGATAAGAGCCCGTTGAAGCGGAGCCGGAGTACGCCGATCGTCTTCCTCGGTGTTGCAGGTCTGCCTGCACCGCGTCGCCTCGCCACTGTACCAACTCGCCATGGCTCCGCTAGCCTGACTCCACCGGCACCCTAGGTATAACCCCCTTTCCTTATCATAGTCGTAGCTCACGTAACTCAGTTAGGTGTCTCCTGTTCGAAAGAGATACGGTTATTGGTATGCAGATCTTTGCATATCTACGACCGTATCTATTTTGGATTGTCCACGTATTTTGGACAGCCCGCAGATGCGTAGATGAGTTAGTTTCCTTGGTCTGCTCCGATTCGAGACAGGGTTTCTGCATCATCTCCCTGTGGTTCTCCGGATACACACTCTCCCTGCTAGGACGTGTATCGGGAGAACAGCGGGGAGGTGCTACCGAAATTCTGTCTCATATAGGAGTAGAGCATGGAAACTAACCTCATCTACGCATCCACGGGTGGGATTAGGACCTATTCGCACCTATTAGACAGTACGAATGACATATAGCTGCAATTGATGGTTACTTTGCTCGCTGGTATATATGTTAGAGGATGGATGACCGTGAGTGGATGTACACGTGTTGCTCAAGTCAGAGTGATTTCACCACTGAATGGATGATGAAGACCAATGATTTCTTGGAACTAGCATTTGGCGAGTCTGCTAAAGGAGCGTTTCTAGTTTTGTGTCCCTGTAAGAGATGTGCAAATAGAAAAAGGAAAAACAAGGTGGATATGGGTAAACATCTTTTGAAGAATGGATTTACGCCGGACTATACTCGGTGGGTCCACCATGGTGAAGCCCATCGTCTAAGAGAGGAGGTGGTGAGACCCCACGTCGAGGATTTTGATGCTGCTGCCGGGGTAGCAGACATGTTAGATGACTTTCATGAAGGACAGTACACTAAAGGACGTACGGAGGAGGAGATAGAGGCAACTGCAAAGGCGTTCTATGACATGATGTCTTCAGCACAGAAACCCCTTCACGATCAGACAACAGTTTCTTAACTAGATGCCATTGGAGGGTTAAAGTTCGGGTGTAGCATGAGTCGAGAACACTTCGATGGTATGTTGACCGTGATTGGCAGCCTGCTTCCGGATGGCCACATTCTGCCAAAGAGCATATACGAGTCACAGAAACTCCTTCGTGCACTCAAGATGCCGTATGATCAGATACATGTTTGTTCGAAGGGGTGCGTCCTATTTAGGAAACAACACAAGGATGCAAATTACTGTCCAAAGTGTAAATCATCTAGGTACCTAGAGGTAGACTCTGGTGATGGCCAGAAGAGGCAGCTTATGATCCCCGTGAAGATCCTACGGTACCTCCCGTTCATACCGAGGATACAACGGCTATACATGACCGAGGAATCTGCGAAACAGATGGCATGGTATAAAAAGGGAAAATGATACAATGCTGACAAACTGGTACATCCATCTGATAGTGAAGCATGGACCCACTTTGATTGCATTTATCGTGATAAAGCAGATGAGACTCGTAATGTACGTGTTGCGCTGGCAACAGATGGGTTCGATCCTTATGGATTGATGGCTGCCCCATACACATGTTGGCTCGTGTTTATTATCCCCCTCAATCTCCCCCCTGGTGTATGCTTTCAGCGACAGAATATATTTTTTGTCATTGATAATTCCTGAACACCTAGGGAGTAATATGGGTGTGTACATGGAGCCTGTGATTGATGAATTGGTCAGTGCTTGGGAGGAAGGCGTATGGACATACGACCAAGCTACAAAGACAAGCTTCAAAATGTACGTTTGGTACCACTACTCTCTGCATGACTTCCTGGTCTATGGGATATTCTACGTCTGGTGTGTTCACGGGAACTTCCCATGTCCAATATGCAAGGAACATCTGAGGTTCATTTGGTTGCAGAAGGGTGGCAAGTATTCGTCGTTCGACAAACATCGTCAATTCCTCCCTCTTGACCATCCATTCACACAAAACATCAAGAACTTTTACGAAAGGTGTCGTAGTGAAAGACCCTCCACCGCAAATGATGACTAGTGCCGAGGTTCATGCTCAGATAGATGGTTTTTGTGGGGTATGGTGAGGAACACATGTGGACTCATAAGTCGGGGTTGACGAGGCTCCCCTATTTTGATGACCTCCTTCTCCCACATAACATTGATGTAATGCACACTGAAAAGAATGTCACCGAGGCACTTTGAGGAACCATCATGGAAACTGAAAAGTCAAAAGACAACCCTAAGGCTAGAGTGGACTTGGCAACGTTATGCGATAGACCAAAGCAAGAGATGCAGCCTCCTAGAGGCGGCAAGACATGGAAAAGTCCTAAGGCTGATTTCGTCTTGGCTAGGAAATACAGGAGGAAAGTACTTGAATGGATGCAGACACTAATGTTTCCTGATGGGTATGCAGTGAATCTGAGGAGAGGAGTGAACTTATCTACTCTGCGAGTCAATGGGATGAAGAGTCATGACTACCACATATGGCTTGAGCGGCTTCTTCTGGCGATGGTTCGAGGCTATGTCCCTGAGCATGTGTGGCTAGCGCTGGCAGAGTTAAGCTACTTCTTCCGCCAGCTTTGTGCTGAGTTATCTCGGACCATGATTGATGACTTGGAAAACGAGGCACCTGTGTTGCTCTGTAAGTTGGAGAAGATCTTCCCACCCGGCTTCTTCAATCCGATGCAGCATTTGATATTGCACCTCCCGTATGAGGCACGAATGGGGGGGCCGTGCAGGACCATTGGTGCTATCCAATCGAGAGATGTCTAAAGACTCTTCGCAAAAAATATAGAAATAAAGGGAAAATTGAGGCTTCTATTGCAGAGGCATACATTCTGGAGGAGGTGTCAAACTTCACAGAAAAATACTACGCCGAGAACCTTCCTATCGTGCATAATCCACCCCCTCGTTACAATGCTGGTGAAAATGAATCGAACCTCAACCTTTTCCGAGGGCAACTCGGAAGCGCAAGTGCATCAACCACTAAGACCTTGACACATAAAGAGTGGCGCTACATCATGATATATGTGTTGAACAACTTTGACGAGGTGGCGCCATACATTGGGTAAGTTCTCAACGAACTTGTTTCAATACGCCATCACTGTTCCTCATCCAACCCCTTGTTTTACGTTGGTACAGGGAATTTATTCATCACTTCTGGAATCAATCAAGGGATCCTACCCTGCAGGAAGCTAATACCCTTCTTTCAAAGGGTGCGGGACCAAGGAGGCTCGATTTTATTTCTTGGTTCAAAAACAAGGTACTTTTGAATTTAGCTCATACTTAATTCGACCTTCCAAGTTACTCGTACGTTGAAATAATATAATGATCTATCCTGCTCAAGCTTGCAGGCCCAAATCGATGCGTCTATCAGTGGCGAGCTGAGACAGGTTGCAAACGGCTGTGCCTATAGGGTCAAGTCATTTACCGGTTATGATGTGAATGGATATCGCTTTCACACAACAAGCTACGAGCAAAAAGGCCCAACTGAAGAACCAAAAATAGCGGAGTTTTTACCCCCGACACTGATGGCCTCGACTATTATGGAAGAACTGAAGGAATATACGAACTTTCATTTGTAAATGCCATCGGTTGCAAACCTCTTAGTCCTATCATATTCAAATGCCATTGGTTTGATCCTAGAGTAACGAGACGGACCCCTCATCTTGGGCTAGTCAAAATTCGATAGGATTCTGTCTATCCAGGTGATGATGTCTATATTGTGGCTCAACAGGCCATGCAGGTTTATTATACCTCATACGCATGCCAAACCAAAGAGCATCTTAAGGGTTGGTCTATTGTGCACAAGGTATCGCCACACGGTAAACTACCTGTCCCAAATGATGAAGATTACAACTTCAACACAAACACATATGACGGAGAGTTCTATCAAGAAGAGGGGCTACAAGGGAGGTTCGAGATAGACTTAACCGAAGCGATAGAAATGGATGTAGACAATGATTGGGTTGATGACGAGGACGATGGAGATGACATGCAAGATGTGAAGGACTTACAAATGCTTGAGCGATTACGTTTAGGTAATGACAATGAAGACAACATTCCTCCTTCGGATAGTGTTGATTATTTCGACATGGTTGATAGTGATGATGAGACTTATGATCCAGCTAATCCCGATCATGCAGATTATTTCTAATACATGTAATACAATGTTATTTTGTAATTATGTTTTGTTTATTTTACATCTATTTCTAATTACTTCTTGTTTATTCTTTCTAATTTCTAATTAGCTTGTTTTTATTCTTTCTAATTGCAGGTGTTTGAACAAAGATGGTGGGCAGCCGTCAGAGGAACGTGTTCTCGATTTACCGAAGGACACGCCCTAGCCGGCTGCAGAAGAGGAGCCATCGGACAGGAGAAGGAGTAGCAGTAGGAGGCAGGCTCGTCCTCCCACGCCGGTGGAGGATGAGGTGGAGGAGGAGGTGGAGACCGAGGATGGAGACGGGGACGGGGACGAGGAGGAGCAGGCTCGGCAGACGGACAAGGAGGGGGGGTGGGGACTCAGACGACGACGAGGAGGCGGTAGGTACGGGTTCCGCTTCCTCTAGTTCGTTGAGTGTCTACTTGCGAGGTCCCGCGAGCCTCCCTCCTCCGCCAGCAACTTATCGACGGCCGGTGATTCATCCCGAAGGGCAAAAGTAAGTAAATTAATATGTTATCAATACTTTTTCATATGATATGTTGAAAATTAAAGTAGAAACTAATATTTTTTCTTAATCAATTATGCAGGAACTGGACCGTTGTGTCGGGTGGAGGTATCGCACGCCATGTCAATGGCATCCTAGGTCTTTTGTGCAGGACCCACTTTCCTGGCCTAGTTGCCTACGCCGGGAAGAGGGAGCCAACCTACACCTTTGACCACTACGCCAACTCCCCCGACGCAGAGGCTGAGAACAAGATGGTGTGGGTGAAGCGAGACTTTTGGGTAAGTCTTCATCGCACCACATTGCTTAATACATCACATTCATTAGACTTTTCTTGAAATAATGAATGGATACATCGTGTCTATATGCAGCTTTATTACAAATGCGAGGAGGGATTTGAGGCCAGGGCGGAGGCGATGCTTACCAAAGCCTGCAAAAAGCTCGTTGTGGACATCCATTATGAGGCACGCATCCAGGCTATCGTCACTTACCACCGGTCGATCCTTGGAGAGGATGTTAAGAAGCCACAAGCAAGAAGCATGACGCTGACCCAGGACCAGTACATACAGGTAGATAAAGAACATTAATATTTATTCCTTTTGACATTAAGTACTCTTAATTTGTTCATCTTATATGTCAAATACTTGATGACGTGCAGATGTGTCCCTGGTGGTGCACCGCGTATCCCGAGTGCTGGGAAATGGTAGTGGACAGGTGGTGCGGCCCCGAGTGGACCGAAGCGCACAATGCTGCCCGAGATCGGCGATTGCTGATGCTAGGTGTACAGCACCATCAAGGCAGCCGCAACCTCGCCGCATACAGACAAGCATGGGTACTCGAATTCATTTCTCTATTCTAACGCTCAATTTTGCCTGATTTCTAATCATCTTGCTGTCTTTCTCTTAGTCGGCGTCACATGCGGGCCAGGAGTGCACCACGTTCATGGCTTATGCTATGGCCCACAAGGGCAAGGCGACATCCGATGTCTCCTACAACCCGGAGGACCCGCCCGAGGCGTACAGCAACCCGACCGTCTACACCCGCATCAATGAGTACACATCGGCGGCAAGGTCTCTCCATGGAGACGACTACGATCCGAGCTCCTAGGACTTTGATCTAGAGGTCGTCATGAGGATTGGAGGAGGCAAGAAGCATGGGCGGTACTATCTTGGCGACGGCGTCATCGACGCTACCTCTACTCCCTCCCTCTCCCAAATCCGAGCACGGAGCACGGACGCAAGCATTCTCATACGCCCATGGCCGGAGACTTCACAGCAGCGGATTCTATCACTCCAGGTGATTCTTGTTTTATTCGTCATACATTGATATTTACATATCTTAGCTTTGCATTGTTTAAACATTGTGGTAAAATATTGCAGACCCAAATCAAGCAGTTGGAGGCCCTGCGGGAGGCCGATCGCTAGAGGATGGAGGCTATGGAGGCCCAGCGCATTGCGATGGAGCAGAGGCAGCAACAGTAGATGGCGGAGGTTCTCCAGTACATGCAAGCTCTTGGGCAAAAGACGGGTGTAGCTCCGCCAGCTTCGCTATTCGTTACACTGCCACCTCCACCTTTCGGGCACACTACTCCTGTAAGTATGAATATGATTGTTTAAGTTTGTATGTTCATGCTTAGAGTCAAACCGTAACACTACTTGTAGCCTAGTGGATTATTGTCTGACACATGCAATATCTTCTCCTTTGTGCAGCCTCAATCGGCGGGTTTGAATAATCCACCTCCAGGGCCATCGAATGGTCTAGTTCATGGTACACCACAGTCTCAGTGGGGAGCTTGGGGATCTGGGTAGTTGTCTTTCTATTTGTTGTTCGACAGAATGGGTTCGTTTTCGAAATTCTCGATATTCCGTAAGTTCGCGTTCGTTTTCGTGTCCGACTTTACCGTTTTCACTTTCGTTTTTGTATTCAAATGTAAAAGTAGAAAATGGTTGAGGAGTTTTCCAACCTTTTCCGACTGTTTTCATCCTTACTTGTGATGCACTAGTGTTAGTTATTTGGACTTGTGATGAACTTGTGTTAGCTATTTGGACTTGTGATGAACTTATGATTATATATGTTGTGATGCATCTGATCTATATGAGATATTTATGATGTATGTGAGATATATGTGATGAATTTGATATATATGTGAAATATTATTTTTGTCACGATGGAATATAAAAATTCAAAAAAATAGGGCGGTTATGGTCACTTTGCCGAGTGTAACACTCGGTAAAGGAAGCCTTTGCCGAGTGCAATCACAAAAACACTCGGCAAAGCTAGGAAAAACAATCCAATTTTGGTAAATTTCCCAGCTTTGCCGAGTGCCAGGCACAGGGGCACTCGACAAAGAATTTTTTAAAAAAAATCTTTGCCGAGTGCCACGCACAGGGATACTGGGCAAAGAATTTTCAAAAAAAAATTGTTTGCCGAGTGCCCCTCAGAGGGGCACTCGGCAAAGAATTTTCAAAAAAAAAAATTCTTGCCGAGTGCCACGCAGAAGGGCACTTGGCAAAGAATTTTCAAAAAAAATTTCTTTGCCGAGTGCCACTCAGAGGGCACTCGGCAAAGAATTTTCAAAATTTTTTTTCTTTGCCGAGTGCCACGCAGAGTGGCACTCGGCAAAGAATTTTCATAAAATTTTTTCCCCTTTGCCGAGTGCCACACACAGGGGCACTCAGCAAAGAATTTAAAAAAAAAATTCTTTGTCGAGTGCCCAGCGGTGGGGCACTCGGCAAAGTACCCATTAACGTTATCTGCCCTGTCACGACAACTTTTCTTTGCCAAGTGCTGTCGTGGCATTCGGGAAAGTCTTTACCGAGTGCCCGACAAAAAACACTCGGCAAAGAGGTCTTTGTCGACGAATTTTTTGCCGTGTACTTTTTGCCGAGTGCCCCTGGCACTTGGCAAAGCATACGTTTCCAGTAGTGCATGCAAGTCTATGCTTTGCTTGCTAATTGACGCTGACATCCAGCATATCCATGTTTGACGTCAGAACTTGTTTATTCGATTCGAGCTTGGATGTAGATGCGTGCCGTCGAGTTGCTGACCGCACGGCACAAAATAAATTGCCGAGTAGATTGATCTTGATTTAGGCATTCGGTTTGTCCATCTATCTGTGGATGGTAGGAAGAGCTCATCATTAGCTTTGTATCTGACAGCTTAAACAGCTGTTGCCAAACTGCACTAGTGAACACAGGATCTCTATCTGATATAATTGTCTTGGGCAGACCATGAAGCTTGTACACATCACGACGAATTCCATCGCTATAGTTGTATGGCAGTAGCTCCTGTCCCCCGATTCGCTGGAGTAGGACACCGCTCGTCATCGCCGATGCTTTCCGGGATGCATGCATGTTACGAACCGAGATAACTGAATAGATGGAACACGTCAGGAGTCCGTGGGTAAGGAGGTTTGGGATTCGGTTATGAATTCTGTTCTTCGTTGAGTCGTTACAGAGGAGACGGGCGCCGCTTATATTCCACGGTCGCACCGACACACACACCGCTACAGCCCGTACACGCGAGGCCCAACACAATAGACGACCCAAGGCCCAGTACTCCTAACATACCAAGCTTTATAAGTATGTCACACTTCTTGAAGCTGGAGGCCGCTGGAAACAAGTGACGCATCCTCCCAGGTGGCCAACTCGGATGGAAACCCATCCCACTGAATGAGCAGCTGTGGGACAATCTTGGCACCACGTAGAATGGATCGGCGCTCAAGGACCTTCTGTGGTTGCCCAGCCTGTGTAGGATCAGAGCATACAGAGGCTAAATCGGCACTTACTGAAGTAGCTGGAGGTACCCGCATCTTGAGCTGGGACACATGAACAACGGGATGGATTTTAGAGCCTGCAGGTAAGTCCAGCTTGTATGCAACTTGCCCCACTCTCTGTAATACCTTGAACGGGCCATAGAATCTTAATGACAATTTTTGTGATTGGATCTGCTGGCAACCGAAGACTGAACAAACGGCTGGAGTCTTAGGAACACAGAATCACCCACTTTGAACTCCCGCTCAGTTCTATGCTTGTGAGCCTGAGATTTCATTCGCTGTTGTGCTCTCAACAGCTGCTGCTTGATCAGCTGAGAAAGGAGTTCACGATCAGTGAGCCACTGTTCCAAATCCGACACACTGCAAAGCTGAAGATTTGACATGCCTAATTGCCTTAGGGTATATCCATATAACACTTCAAAGGGTGACTTGCCAAGAGTTGAATGGACTGAGGTATTATACCAGAACTCAGCAACAGATCCACTTACTCCACTGTTGAGGATAGGAGTGAACTGTGCATCGAAGGAACCCTTCAACACATTGATTTAGGCATTCAGTTTGTCCATCTATCTATGGATGGTAGGAAGAGCTCATCATTAGCTTTGTATCTGACAGCTTAAACAGCTGTTGCCAAACTGCACTAGTGAACACAGGATCTCTATCTGATATAATTGTCTTGGGCAGACCATGAAGCTTGTACACATCGTTCATAAAGATCTGAGCAATATGCAAGGCTGTGTAGGCGTGCTTGATGGGAATGAAATTGCCATATTTTGTAAAATTGTCAATGACCACTAGAAGGGCATCGTACTGATCAGACTGGGGCAATCCCTCCACAAAGTCAAGGTTGACAATTTCCCATTCCTGTTGAGGTACTGGCAATGGCTGTAACAGTCCAAGGGTTTTGATTATTTCAGTTTTCGCTTGTTGACAGATCTGACACTCTCTGACAAAATCTTGAACTGTTTGTTTCAAATTTGGCCAAGCAAATAATTGTCTCACTCTAGCATTAGTAGCACTGATCCCTGAGTGGCCTCCCACACCACTATCATGGAGAGCAATCAATATGTGATCTTGAGCAGTGCTATTGTTTCCTACCCAAACCCTGCCTTTATATCTCAGTACCCCATTCTGCAATGTATAGTCAGGGTGACTATCAGGAGCAATAGCTAATTCCCTCACCAACTATTTGGCTTGCTCATCATCTTCATAGCCTTCCTTGAGCTTCTGCACCCAAGTTGGAATGCATTCAGAGACAGCTTGGATCTCTTCCTCATGATCTACTCTAGATAGAGCGTCAGCAGCAGCATTATTGGTACCCTTCTTATACTGGATCGTGTACTGAAGGTCCATCAACTTAATCATTGCCTTTTGTTGCAGTTTGGTTGCCAATCTTTGTTCAGTAAGATGCTGCAGACTCCTATGATCTGTCCTGATGATGAAGGGCTGATGTTGGAGATAGGATCTCCATTTATCAATTGCAAGCAGTATAGCCATGCATTCCTTCTCGTATACTGATAACGCTTGATCTCTTGGACCCAATGCTTTGCTGAAATAAGCTATAGGATGTTGCTCCTGCATGAGCACTGCTCCAATGCCCAGGTCACTGGCATCTGTTTCAACTACAAACTATTTGGAGAAGTCTGGGACTGCCAAAACAGGAGCTGTAATCAAGTGCTGCTTGAGTGTCCTGAATGTAACATCCAAGATGTTAAAAAGCAACTAAAACTTGACCATGAGCATCATCAAGCATAATCACTAAGTATCATGTCATTTGTGCAATTTATGTTCCAAGTATTGCATGTCTATGTTGAATATGTGGTGTTTCATATGTTGCATGAAATGTTAGCAATAATCTTGATTAAGAAATTTTGTGATTTTAAATATGTGAATTTTCTTAAACAATTAAAATTTTGTTAAAATAAACTTTGTTGTTTAAAGTATGCTCTTGAAAATAGAAGCAAAATGGTGAAAGGTTCTAAAGTCAAACATGTCTATTTTGAAATCAATGATTGAATTCAGTAACTAGATTTTCAAACTTAGCCATTTTGGTTGTCCCTGAAATAAAGTTATTAAGTTCAATTTTTGCTGAATTATTAAATGATTTTTCATAAGTAAAATTTGTCCAACTTTTGTTCCATAGTTTGGTAGTATGCATGATCTGTGATAATGTATAATTGGTTGAGTTGTTTGATAGCTGGTTGTTCACTAGTTAATTGCTCAAAGTTGCTTAAACCAAAACTGTTTTCAAAACCCTGAAACTGAATTCAGTTTCAGTTTCACTGTACCTATTTTCAGTCTTCAAAATCTCAAAATCCTTTGATTGTTTGATGTTGCACCTTTAACCAAAGTTGGAGATCTCTGGTTAGTGAACAACTTTGATTAAGGGAGTTCATCAAGTTGTTTTGCAAAATCACAAGAAAAAGAGTGCGGAAGTGACCCTGTCAGATGAGAACAGTAGGTCGACAATGGTTGCCACGCAGGTGCTTGCTGCCGACGATCGCCGTCTCTGTTTTCGCCACCTCCTTACGCGTTGACGCACAGCTGCTTGCGCGTCCAGGACAAGTAGCTGGTAGCACACCTCGATGCTTCGCTCGCCGTCTTATAGCCCGAGCCACCGACGTTCCTTTTCATTTCTCTTTGCATCACCATTGTGCTTCTTCACTTCGCTAGCAAAATTGGCTGCCGTGGATGCGCCCCAGCTCAATTGCACGTGCCCTTATCCTCGCCTCCTCCTTGCGCACCCGTCCGACTCGCTCACACTGTCTGTCTCAGCCAGAATCGCCCGTGCGCTGGAATCCCGCCGCGGCAACCCGCCATGGCCGCCGAGGCCAGCTCCACCGTGGCCAGCCCACTCCAGAGCCGCTCCTGCTTCCCCACTTGTCGTTTTGGCTTCCTCACTATGCCTTGATGCTCATCGGCCTGTCCTCTTCCTTGTTCCCTCATAGATCGCTCTGGAACGCAAGCTCGACGCCCAGTTCGCGCCGCCGTCGTCACCGTTCCCGATGACAGCCGCCCCTGCTCCACCTCAGCCTCAACTGGCTGGTTTTTTTTTGAGCAAACCTCAACTGGCTGGTTTGGCAAGCCGCGGTGAGCTCCTGCAACGCATAGCTGTCCCTAGCTAGGCCGATTAGGCGCCGGAACAGTCGGTCTGCCATAGCGCCGCTGTGCCGTGCACCGCCAAGCCACCATGGCCGCGGCTGCACACGAGCCGAGCCCTAATTCGATCACCCGATAACGTAGACGTGTTCGCTTGAGCCTCGTGAGCGTGCTGGTGACCTCCCCGGGGCCGGCGAACTCGCCGTTGGCCACCTCCGCCTCGCCGGAGCGCTGTCATGCTGCCATGTCCACTGCCATGCGTGTTGCCATGTGCTAGGAGTTCAACAAGTACCACCAGCGTGTGCGCGAGGGAGAGGGGAACCCGCCGGGGTAAAGCCCGTTGCCGGGGACCTCACCGTCGACGAGTTCCCGCCGGTCAAAGGCGGCGCCGCTGCGGTCAACGCGGGCATGCTGCCCTGTTGACTGGGTCCCGCACGAGGCTAGCTGCGCGTGGGGTGAGAAAAGAATTTGGCATAGAAAATGATTTATTCTTTTTAGAAAATGTTTAAATGTGCTGATACTTGTTTAATTCATAATTAAATAAATAGAGTAGGTAAAATTTTGAAAATTTGTGTGTAGCTTTGTTATCATGTACTCTACCTAGGAAAAATATGAGTTGCACATTTTCAGTAGTTTGATATGCATAAAAATTACCTCTTTTAATTATAAAATGGTCCTTGTATGATTTTTATAAATAAAAATATTAATCCTTTGATCAAGAACTTTTTGTGTATGCTGTACATTCTTAGACCTACCTTCACAAAAAGTTTGTACAGTTTTGATACTTCTAAATTGGTTAATTGATTTATGTGTGTTTAAATGCCTTTTATTTATTTAATAAATACTAAAATGATTTATATAAATTCTAAAATGACTTTGGTATAGATTGTAGACCTTGGAACACTACTCCCTTTGCTGTTCCTTGGCAACTTAATCCTTTTTCATGATATGCTTATAATTAATTTGTTAATTAATAAATAGAATAGTTTACTCAAATGACTAGTTAGCAAATACATGTGTTTAGGTCATGTAATGATCTTTGCTTGCCCTCAAGGTTGATCTTGTGTAATGTTAGTTAAATGCCTTGGTTTGCTTGATTAGTATAATGTGATAAGTGTTGCTTTCTTAATAACCACATAATCAACTTGTTTATATAGTGATTATGAGTTAGGAAAGATGCTAATCACCTGCTGGTCCATGCCAAGTTAATTACTTTCACGATAGACAACTAATTAACTTGACAGTTAATAATTTAAATGCTTTGTAAGATAATGACCCTATTTCTTAGTGAAGCAACTTTTTTAAGTTTATTAGAGTTATGTTATGCACTTGCGTCTCTCTCGTCATGCATCATGGCATGTAGTCCATTATGTTAAGCAAAGCATCATTATTACATATAGTGTACAAGAGTGAGGAAGCCATTGGTGATCAAGTTCCAGAGAAGGTTCATCCAACCGTGATGTTGGTGCCCAGTCTAACTTCAGTGGCCTTTCCGTGGAATCTAACCTTCTCTGCAACGTAGGCAAGCCCCAGAGTACAAACCATTCTCTAGCATTTACAAATCTTTATTACACTTAAGTCTTGTGAGATGTGCATTAAGTAATTAGGATTTGGTCGAATACCGTTGCTCCATGATTACCTTGATATTCAGGTATTCTTAGTTCAACCCTGCTAGTATGAATAGATCAATATCTCTTATGCTTAGTATTGCTTAGACTTCGATAGAAGTCGAATGATGGTTTCATCGTTCGCGGAATAGGTTTTATCTTGCTCTTTTGGCTCTACCAATGGATCGTGAGAATACCATGACGATGTTAATGTTTAAATTGAGACTGGACGGGTAGCTTGCATCGTGAAATGATTCGATGTAGTGCTCTGCCTATGTCGTTTAAGGACCATTCGTTGTAGGCTACCATGTGGTTGGGACCTTGCAATACTGGCCACATACTTTGGTAAGCCTAAGACCCCGGCTATTCCATTATGTGAAAAGCTAACTGCGCACTGGGAGTGGGAGATGGCGAGAGTAGCATGTACCCACCTTACGGAAACATCACGGATGACGTAGGATGGTGGGTACTATATTCTCGGGTAGAGCGGACCAGTTCACATTTTGGAGGATCCGAGTGAAGGTTGATATATGTAAGTCTCGTGCCTGCATATGTCATGTGGTAAGGAAACCCCAGTTAGGCCAAATTGATTCGAATCACCATGCTGCTCAGAGATGGAGACCCGATCCTCTAACCATACATTGTAGTTAATCAATAGAATATGGTTACTTCTAGATGTGAGATGAAATAAGATGAGATGCTTAATGAAGTGATTGATTTAGATCAAGTGCAAACTGGACACTGATGGTAACTTAATACGAAGCTAAAACATTGAAAGTAAGGATCCACTTATAGTGAGTTTTTCTGCAAAAGTTATTCTTGCTTCAATCTTTCCCTTAAGCCACCATGCCCTTGGTGTCTTTTCTTTTGATTGGGTAAGACTTGTTGAGTACCCTCAAGTACTCAGGGTTTGTTAACCCCTGTTGTGGATTCAGACTTGTGCTGCTAATCAAGGTCATGTTGATGGACTCGACATGATCTGGTTGTCTCTTCTACCTTAAATGCTTTACCTAAGTTGCTTTCGCAGTTCTACTCATCTTTTGGAACATAGTTAAAGATTTCATTGGAACATGTTTTGTAAACTAGTGTTATTGTTCTTCCGCACTCTGATGTAAGTTATTTTTGTACCAAGTGTTGTAATGTTGTGGTAACCCCATGTTAAACTTGTATGAGTTGTAAAATGTAGATGATTTGGGGTTCCCCGAGGACACCCGACAGAATACCAAAGTTATCTGGCTCTCATGTGCAGCAGTCAGAGGTCTTTAGGACAATAACAGGTGCACGTGGGTCATATAATTTAGGTGGTTCTGCCACAGCTGGTATTAGAGCTCATACATTGGATTTGCTACAACATTACCTTTGAAAACTTCAAAATGATTTTACAAATGAAAAGTTTTTGAAGGTAACAAATTAAAAATGTTACTTAACCTCCCTTGTGCTTGTTGTCCAAGTTTTGTGAAGACTTCCTGGTGAATTAAGTAGGAAGCGTCAAAAAGTTATCAACTCTTCTTCAAGAAGCCGGGTGGAGAGTCAAACTTCTCCGCCTATGTGCCATCCAGTGCTATTCAACATCCATCTAGGCCAGAATGAAGATAGTGTATAAAGTATTGCCCTAATAATTAACTTGTGTCCTGACTCACGTTGTGAAGACGTATAGGACGAGCATGCATCATATCATCCACATAAGGTAAAATATAAGGATGATTTAGATTCCCTTTTTATTCTGGAATAGCTTTCTGCCTTGTAGCTGTTCTATTCTAGCGAATCTCGTCATGTACCAGGTTTTTGCCAATTACCACTCCTTGATAATCTTTGCTCCATAAGTTCCTAATCCTTGGGGAACTTTGGGACGCACTTAATTTGCCCTGTTAACTAAATACAGAAACCTAGAACTGATCCTTGGCTTGCCAACCTATGCATGTGTCATGTCTTGGTTTCGTCTATTCTGACACATGCTATTTCCTTGAATTTGGTAACCAACAAGTGTTGGTTAAAAGCTATTGTAATTGTACTCTATGGTGGTACCATGATCCGTGACCACGTTATAGCGTCAAACCCTAGAGTCTCCTGTGGACTGCAGCCATAACGAAATATTGTAGGGCACTCGCTAAATATTAGGGTCTATGATCATGATCCATTATAGCCCACCACTAATGTGCTTTCTCTCTCCTTGGAAACTCTTTTGTAGATTCATGTCCGTGCTTCTCCTGAATTTCTAAATCCCTTGTTAATTGTAACCTTCATTTGTAATCTTGGAATCAAGCCTTGTTGTTTTATGAACTTCTTACAAGATAATGTGCCTGAAACATTTTCTTTTCCATTACAGAACCCACAGGTTTTGCACTTTGTAATCTCGGGACGAGATTTTTTTAAGGGGGATGATTGTAACAACCTAGATGTTAAAAAGCAACTAAAACTTAGGAGGCTGAACAGACACTTTATTAGTTTCATTGCTATATTAGGCATTACTAGAAGTACGGTGAAATAGATCGTCTTTCTTCAAGTATCAGGTATCGCTGGTTGGAATTTAAGCAAATTAACGTTAGGGTTATGAGTGCGCACTGATATTAGTGTATAGCGTTGTGTACACTGCGATAAGGTGTCTAAGTATCATGTCATTTGTGCAATTTATATTTCAAGTATTGCATGTCTATTTGCATATGTGGTGTTTCATATGTTGCATGAAATGTTAGCAATAATCTTGATTAAGAAATTTTTTGATTTTAAATAATTAAAATTTTGTTAAAATAAACTTTGTTGTTTAAAGTATGCTCTTGAAAATAGAAGCAAAATGGTGAAAGGTTCTCGAGTCAAACATGTCTAATTTTGAAATCAAATATTGAATTCAGTAACTAGATTTTCAAACTTAGCCATTTTGGTTGTCCTTGAAATAAAGTTATTAAGTTCAATTTTTGCTGAATTATTAAATGAATTTTCATAAGTAAATTTTTTACTTTTGTTCCATAGTTTGGTAGTATGCATGATCTGTGATAATGTATAATTGGTTGAGTTTTTTGTTAGCTGGTTGTTCACTAGTTAATTGCTCAAAGTTGCTTAAACCAAAACTGTTTTCAAAACCCTCAAACTCACTGTACCTGCTTTCAACCTTCAAAATCTCAAAATCCTTTGATTGTTTGATGTTGTGCCTTTAACCAAAGTTGGAGATCTCTGGTTAGTGAACAACTTTGATTAAGGATGTTCATCAAGTTGCTTTGCAAAATCACGAGAAAAAGAGTGAGGAAGTGACCCTATCAGATGTGAACAGTAAGTCGGCAACGGTTGCCTTGCAGGTGCTTGCCGCCAATGGTCGCCATCTCCGTTTTCGCTGCCTCCTTATGCGTTGACACGCAGCTGCTTGTGCGTCCAGGCCAAGCAGCTGGTGGCACACCTCGACGCTTCGCTCGCACGCCCTCCTCGCCGTTTTATAGCCTGAGCCACCAGCGCTCCTTTCCTTTCTCTTTGCATCACCGTCGCGCTTCTTCACTTCGCCAGCAAAATTGGCCTCCGCCGATGCGCCCCAGCTCAATTGCTTGCGCCCTTATCCTCGCCACGTCCTTGCACACCTGTTCGACTCGCTCACGCCGTCTATCTTGACCAGAATCGCCCGTGCGCTAGAATCCCGCTGCGGCAACCCGCCATGGCCGCCGAGGCCAGCTCCACTGTGGCCAGCCCAGTCTGGAGCTGCTCCTGCTTCCTTGCTTGTTGTTTTGGCTTCCTCGCTATACCTTGATGCTCATCGGCCCGTCATCTTCCTTATTCTCTCACAGGTGGCACTAGGACGCAAGCCCACCACCCAGTTCATGCCGCCGTCGTCACCCTTCCCAATGATAGCCACCCCTGCTCCACCTCCACCTCAACTGGCTGGTTTGGCAAGTCGCGGTGAGCTCTTGCAACGCATAGCTGTCCCTAGCTTGGCCGATTGGGGGCCAAAATGGTCAGTCTGCCATCGCGCCACTGTGCCGTGCACCACCGAGTCACCACGGCCGTGGCTACGCACGTGTCGGGACCTAATTCGATCACCCAATACCATAGACTTGTTCGCTTGAGCCTCGTGAGCGTGCTGGTGACCTCCCCGTGGCCGATGAACTCGCTGTTGGCCGCCTCCGCCTTGCCGGAGCGCCGCCGCGCCACCATGTCCGCTGCCATGCGTGTTGCCATGTGCTAGGAGTTCAACGAGTACCACCGGTGTGTGCACGAGGGAGAAGGGAACCCACCAGGGTAAGGCCCGTCGCCGGGGACCTCGCTGTCTGCGAGTACTCGCAGGTCAAAGGCGGCGCCGCCACGGTCAACTCGGGCACGCTGCGCTATTGACGGAGTCTTGCGCGTCAGTGACTGAGGCTAGCTGCGCATTGGGTGAGAAAAGAATTTGGCGCATAAAATGATTTATTCCTTTTCAGAAAATGTTTAAATGTGCTGATACTTGTTTAATTCATAATTAAATAAATAGAGCTGGTAAAATTATGAAAATTTTTGTGTAGCTTTGTTATCATATACTCTACCTTGGAAAAATATGAGTTGAGCATTTTCAATAGTTTTGATATTCATAAAAGTTACCTCTTTTAATTATAAAATGGTCCTTGTATGATTTTTATAAATAAAAATATTAATCCTTTCATCAAGAACTTTTTGTGTATGCTGTACATGCTTAGACCTACCTTCACAAAAAGTTTGGTATTCTTTTGATAATTCTAAATTGGTTAATTAATTTATGTGTATTTAAATGCCTTTTATTTAGTTAATAAATACTAAAATGATTTATATAAGTTCTAAAATGACTTAGGTATATTTTGGAGTTGATTGTAGACCTTGGAACACTACTCCCTTTGTTGTTCCTTGGCAACTTAATCCTTTTTCATGATATTTCATGATATGCTTATAATTAATTTTTTAATTAATAAATAGAATAGTTTACTCAAATGACAAGTTAGCAAATACATGTGTTTAGGTCATGTAATGATCCTTGCTTGCCCTCATGGTTGATCTTGTGTAATGTTAGTTAAATGCTTTGCCTTGCTTGATTAGTATAATGTGATAAGTGTTGCTTTCTTAATAACCACATAATGAACTTGTTTATATAATGATTATGAGTTAGGAAAGATGCTAACCAGCTGCTGGTCCATGCCAAGTTAATTGCTTTCATGATAGACAACTAATTAACTTGATAGTTAATAACTAAAATGCTTTGTAAGATAATGACCCTATTTCTTAGTGAAGGAAAGTTGTACTCAACTTTCTTAAGTTTATTAGAGTTCTGTTATGCACTTGTTTGTCTCTCGTCATGCATCATGGCATGTAGTCCATCTTGTTAAGCAAAGCATCATTATTACATGTAGTGTACAAGAGTGAAGAAGCTCGTGGTGATCAAGTTCCGGAGAAGGTTCATCCACCCATGGTGTTGGTGCCTAGTCTAACTTCACTGGCCTTTCTATGGAATCTAACCTTCTCTGCAATGCAGGCAACCCCAGAGCATAAACCTTTCTCTAGCATTTACAAATCTTTATTACACTTAAGTCTTGTGAGATGTGCATTAAGTAATTAGGAGTTGGTCGAATACCGTTGTTGCATGATTACCTTGATATTCAGGAATCCTTAGTTCAACCCTGCTAGTATGAATAGGTCAATATCTCTTATGCTTAGTAATGCTTAGACTTCGATAGAAGTCGAATGATGGTTTCATCGTTCACATGGAACAGGTTTTACATTGCTCTTCTTGGCTCTGCCGATGGATCATGAGAATACCATGACGATGTTAATGTTTAAATTGAGACCGGGTGTGTAGCTTGCATTGTGAAATGATTCGATGTAGTGCTCCGCCTATGTCATTTAAGAATCGTTCGTTGTAGCCCATCGTGTGGTCGGGACCTTGTAGTACTAGCCACATACTCCGGTAAACCTAAGACCTCAGCTATTCCATTATGTGAAAAGCTAACTACGCACTAGAAGTGGGAGATGACGAGAGTAGCGTGTACCCACCTTACGGAAACATCACAGATGACGTAGGATGGTGGAGTACTGTATTCTCAGGTAGCGTAGACCGGTTCATGTTTTGGAGGATTTGAGTGAAGGTTGATATATGTAAGTCTCGGAATTGCATATGTCATGTGGTAAGGAAACCCCAGCTAGACCAAATTGATTTGAATCACCGTGCTTCTCAGAGATGGAGACCCGATCCTCTAACCATACATCATAGTTAATCAATGGAACATGGTTACTTATGGATATGAGATAAAATGAGATGAGATGAAATGAGATGCTTAATGAACTGGATACCAATGGTAACTTAATACGAAGCTAAAACATTGAAAGTACGGATCCACTTATAGTAAGCTTTTCTGCAAAAGTTATTCTTGCTTCAATCTTTCCCTTAAGCCAGCATGCCCTTGGAGTCTTTTCTTTTGGTTAGGTAAGACTTCTTGAGTACCCTCAAGTACTCAGGGTTTGTTAACCCCTGTTGTAGGTTCTGACTTATGCTGCTAATCGAGGTCATGTCGGTGGGCTCGATATGATCTGGTTGTCTCTTTTACCTTAGAATGCTTTACCTAAGTTGCTTCTGCAGTTCTACTCATCTTTTGGAACTTAGTTAAACATTTCACTGGAACATGTTTTGTAATCTAATGTTATTATTCTTCCGCACTCCCTGTTGATGTTGTATGAGTTGTAAAATATGGATGATTCAAGGTTCCCCGAGGATACCCGATAGACTACTGGAGTTATCTGGCTCTCGTGTGCAGCAGTCAGAGGTCTTTAGGACAATGATAGGTGCATGTGGGCCATATAATTTAGGTGGTTCTACCACACTGAAAGCCTCATCAGATGTTGTTGTCCAAGTGAACTGAACATTTTTCTTTAGAAGATTAGTGAGTGGCCTGCTTATTAACCCATAGTTACTGATGAATTTTCTATAATAACCAGTGAGCCCCAAAAAAACCTCTCAACTGCTTAACTGTTTTTGGAGTTGGCTAAATACTCACTGCTTGAATCTTAGATTGATTAGTTGCCACACCCTCTGCAGATATTACATGTCCCAACTATTCCACAGTGTTGGTGGCAAATGAGCATTTAGATTTCTTAATCAAGAGCTGGTGTTGCTTCAGTATTTCAAACACCTTAAGCAAGGATACATGCTCATCCAAAGACTTGGAATATATGAGAATATCATCCATGAATACCAGAACCCCTTTCCTTAGTAATTCAGCAAAGATGACATTCATAAAACTCTGAAAGGTTGTTGGTGCATTAGTGAGTCCAAAGGGCATCACTAGAAACTCAAATTGCCCATTATGTGTTCTGAATGCAGTTTTGTATTCCTCACCAGCAGCCATACATATTTAGTGATAACCAGATCTGAAGTCAATTTAGTAAACCATTTAGAGCCAGACAACTCATCCAACAATTCATCTACTATAGGCATTGGATATTTATGTTTGACAGTGATTGCATTCAGATGCCTATAGTCTATACAAAATCTCCATGTACCATCCTTTTTCCTGACTAGCAAAACAGGAGAAGCAAAAGAACTAGTACTAGGTCTGATCACTCCCTGAGAAAGCATCTGCTTCAACTGCTTCTCAATCTCTATTTTTTGAATTGGAGAATATCTATATGATCTGACTTTAACAGGTTCAACCCCAGGTCTCAGTGGAATTTTATGATCAGCACTTCTTGGTGGTGGCAAGCCTGAAGGTTCAGCAAACAAGGCACCATATTCAGTTAAGAGTTCAGCCACACTATTAGGTACCTTTTCTGCAGAATCATTTTGTGACTACTCAGAATCCACTGAATGTACTGAAGAGGCACTAGGTACAATCATTTGAATACAATGTGATACAGCTCCATGTTTCAATAGACCTTTGAGCATATGAGCACTGCCAGGTTTACATTCCTATGTGTTATCAGTCACTCCTTGTAGCTTGACTGTTTTGCCCTCCACAGAAAACTATAGAGTTTTGAGCTTGTAATCAATCAATAATGGGCTAAAATCCTTTAACAAGTCTTCACCAAGGATTAGGTCCTAGCACTTGAGTGGTATCACTCTAGCATCAGATTCAAAAGTATGACCCTAGACAAACCATCGGAGTTGTGGCACCCTCTGATCACGCAGCATCAAGCCACCATCAGCAGCTCTAAAAGTAGAAGCCTCACATAGTATAGTAGGTAGCTGGAGATGGTTAACCAGGGTTTCACTGACAAAAGTACCCACGCTGCCTAAATCAACAAGAATCGGCACCTGATGTTTGCCGATTTGTGCCAACAACTTCCGAGTTTGTCTATTAGTACGCTGAGATGTAGGTACTGACTAGACCACCAATACTTCTTGAGTGGATTCAAACACTTCTTCATCACTGTCATCGTCTTCCTGTGGATCGACAAATATCCAATGCATCTAGGTTCTCTTCTAGAACATGTAGATTGATATGAGCAGGACACTTATGGGCTGGACTCCACTTCTCGCCACATTTGAAACATAAGCCATTTCTGCGTCTGAAAGATTTCAGGCTTACCAGCTTGTCATCAACGTCTTACTTCTATTCAATATTTCTAGATTTTGTGCTATCTTGCTGTAGGGATATGGGGATGCTACGCTAGCCGGAAAACAAAATTTTTTGACCCCATAAACTAGGAACTACTGCTAGTTATAGGTTACAGGATTACCACTAGACGCGCAGGTGCAACGGAAGCGACTTGATGTAGTCGAACGCGTCGTAGCAGTGCCGCGCAGTTGCGTGGTCGTCCGTCACGTCCACCCTCCGCTCGTGGATCGTCCCTCTCGTGCGGTTCGTCCTTGTGCTCCAGATGCAGCACCTCCAAGGTATCCCACACGTACGGGGAGGAAGCGTTGCGCCTCCGGACTGCTAGGTCCACGAGGAACAGTAGGCGTTAGCGTGGGGAGGGTGACGGCGGTGGCTGCTCAATGGCGTGAGTCATATGGCCGCGCCCCCTCCCTCTCTTATATATGTGTCTCTAATCAGCCCCAAGTTGGAGGCCCAATTAGAAAACCCTAAGCCTAGTCAAATTCGGGTCCAACCCGAATTGGGCTTCCAACCCCTTAAGCGTGCGACCCTATGGGTTCATGTACAAATAGACGTGGCCCGAGGACTCCTACTCGGCCATTAGTTGATAGCGGTCTCTAGCAAGACGTGTCAACTCCTATGTGTACACAAAGATCATATCAGACGAACCACCACAAACCATATACATGTCATTCCTTTTGCCACACGATATTTGGTCCAACTCATAGGTTAACACTTAACCTAAGCACGGCCATGCATTTATTGATCCAATCATTAGAGTGTTCCATTGATATCTCTCTCACATAGAGAGGGCAAATTCCATCTTGATTGTCTATGTCTCACAGCATTTTTCTTAACAAACCCGAAGACCACCTTTATAACTACCCAATTATGGAGTAGCGTTTGATAATCTCTAAGTAGGTCATTTCACATCTTGAGTACATACAACAATCTCAGGTCTGAGGACATAATGTACATGATGTGAATCGAGACAATAACAACATCTCGTGTTGGGTCAGTCCAGCCTACATGTCACACATGTGCCCACATTATTAGTTTGACATCTCTATGTCTATGAATTGTGAAACATAGTCATCAACTAATAATGTGTTGATCTAATATTCATGTGCGTCCTAACATGAACTCTGATCAGGGACCATTCTAGAATAACCATACAAGTAAAAGAGTTTCACAAACAATTCACATAATTGTTAATCGATACAAGTTGTCTTTAATGAATATTCAATGGACTCATAAAATGTCATGGATACAAGGCAATACAATCATCTCTATGATAACCTCTAGGGCATACTCCCAACAATCTCCCACTTGCACTAGAGTTAATCTCGAAGATATCTAATACCCATAGCTCTCACGTGTGCCTCATGCTTAGGCTGTGGAAGAGCCTTTGTCAAAGGATCTGCAACATTTGAATCCGTGTGTATCTTGCACATCTTGATCTCATCTCGTCTAATAAACTCTCGAATGAGATGAAATTTCCGTAGTACATGTTTGTTATTTTGGTGATTCCTTGGCTCTTTAGCCTGCGCTATCGCCCCATTATTATCACAATGTAGATTCAATGGGCTAGACGCATCAGGAAACACACCAAGCTCAATGAGAAACCTCCTCATCCAAACACCTTCCTTTGCAGCTCCAGAGGCTGCAATGTACTCGGCTTTTGCTGTAGAATCGGTCACCGTCTCCTGCTTGGAACTTTTCCAACTTACAGCACCACCATTTATTGTGAACACAAAACCTAATTGAGATTGTGAATCATCCGTGTCAGTTTGGAAGCTAGCATCGGTGTAACCATTTACAACGAGCTCCTCCTCACCTCCATAGACTAGGAACACATCTTTAGTCCTTCTCAAGTACTTAAGGATGTTTTTAACAAGTGTCCAGTGATTCTCACCTGGATCAGCTTGGTACCTGCTCGCAACACTTAGAGCATATGAGACATCTGGGCAAGTACATATCATGGCATACATTATAGAACCAATAGCCGAGGCATATGGAACCTTACTCATGCGCTCCCGCTCTTCAGCTGTCGAAGGACACTGTTTCTCGCTGAAGCGCATACCATGTGACATAGGCAAGAACCCTTTCTTGGACTGCTCCATGTTGAACCGTTTCAACACCTTGTCAATGTACGTATCTTGGCTTAAACCTATAAGCCTCTTTGATCTATCTCTATAGATTTTTATGCCCAAAATGTATGTTGCTTCTCCTAAATCCTTCATAGAAAAAGTATTATTCAGGGAAGTCTTTACAGATTGCAACATAGGAATGTCATTTCCAATCAATAGTATGTCATCCACATACAAGATTAGAAATACTACAGCGCTCCCACTTTCCTTCTTGTAAACACAAGGTTCTTCATCATTCTGACGGAAGCCAAACCCTTTGACTGCCTCATCAAAACGAATATTCCAACTCTGAGATGCTTGCTTTAACCCATAAATAGATTTCTTAAGCTTGCATATTTTTCCAGCATTATTAGGATCAACAAAACCTTCAGGCTGTATCATATACACGTCCTCTTCCAAATTTCCATTTAGAAAGGCTGTTTTAACATCCATCTGCCAAATCTCATAATCGAAATAAGCAGCTATTGCTAGAATGATCCGGATAGATTTAAGCATCGCTACCGGCGAGAAAGTCTCGTCGTAGTCAATTCCTTGAACTTGCCGAAAACCCTTTGCAACAAGTCGAGCTTTATAGACGTGAACGTTTCCATCCATATCCATTTTCTTTTTATAGATCCATTTGCTCTCTATGGGTCTAACCCCATTAGGTGGATCAACCAAGTTCCAAACTTGATTTTCACTCATGGAATCTATCTTGGATCTCATGGCACTTTGCCATTTCTCAGAATCTGGGTCCATCATTGCTTCCGCATATGTCGCAGGTTCGTCATCGTCTAACAATAACAAATCGCCACGTAATGCACGGATTCTAGCTGACCTTCGTGGTTGTGGCGGTGTCTCTATTGCCATAGGTATGTTAACATGTTCTGCTACATTAGCATCACTCCTGGAATCATTCCCTATGGGCTCATCCTGAACTTCTTCAAGATACACCTTCTGTCCACTTTTCTCTCTTTTGAGAAACTCTTTCTCTAAGAAAACACCGTTTCGAGCAACAAACACTTTGCCCTCTGATCGGTTGTAGAAATAATACCCTAAAGTTTCCTTCGGATATCCCACGAAAAAGCACTTGTCCGACTTGGGTGTTAGTTTATCTGATATAAGTCGTTTGACATAAACTTCACAGCCCCAAATTTTCAGAAAAGACAAACTGGGACTCTTACCAGTCCACATCTCATATGGTGTCTTAACTACGGACTTAGACGGTACCCTATTTAGTGTGAAAGCGGCTGCTTCTAGAGCGTATCCCCAAAACAATAAAGGAAGGTCCGACTGGCTCATCATAGACCGAACCATGTCCAACAAAGTCCGATTACGTCGCTCGGACACGCCATTTCTCTGAGGCGTTCCAGGTGGCGTAAGCTGTGGAACAATTCCGCAACTCTTTAGATGATTGCTAAACTCGTGGCTCAAATATTCGCCTCCACGATCAGATCGCAAGGCCTTAATTTTCTTGCCACATTGATTCTCTACTTCATTCTGAAATTCTTTGAACTTTTCAAAAGTCTCAGACTTATGTTTCATTAAGTAGACATAGCCATATCTACTAAAATCATCAGTGAAGGTAATGAAGTATTGAAATCCACCTCTAGCTGTCGTGCTCATTGGTCCACATACATCAGTATGTACAAGTTCCAACAAGTCTGCCGTCCTCTCAGGAAAAACTGTGAAAGGCGCCTTGGTCATCTTTCCCATTAAGCAAGCCTCACACGTCTCGTATGATTCAAAATCAAACGAAGTTAGAAGCCCATCCGTATGGAGCCTCTTCATGCGATTCTCACTTATATGACCTAAACGACAATGCCACATATAAGTAGGACTTAACTCATTAAGCCGAGGCCTTTTAGCATTAACATTATAGACAGGTGCATCATCAAGATTTAAAATAAATATCCCATTCACAATGGATGCAAAAGCCACAAACATGTCATTCTTAGAGATCACACAACCATTGTCTTTACTCGCAAATGAATAACCATCCTTCATCAAACATGAAGGTGACACAATGTTTCGACTTATACTAGGAACATAATAACAATTATTCAATTCCAAAATAAATCCTGACGGCAGGTGGAGTTGCATCATCCCAACGTTCAACGCAGCAACTCTTGCATTATTGCCCACACAGAGATCAACTTCTCCTTTTCCCACGCTTCTACTTCTTATCATTCCCTGCATCGTATTGCAAATATGAGCAACCGATCCGGTATCAAATACCCAAGAATTAATATAAGAGTTAGCGAGGAAAATGTCCGTAAAGTAAACAACAAGTGTATGAGCAACGGTAGTACCTTTACCACCATCCTTCTTTAAGGACTCCAAATACAACTTGCAATTCCTCTTCCAGTGACCTTTACCCTTACAATGAAAGCACTCTTCATCAGCAGATGGTCCAATCTTGGGCGCAGGTGGGTTTGGCTTAGAGGTCTCACCTTTGGCCTTGCCCTTGCCCTTTTGCTTCCTCCAAGCATTGCCCTTCTTCTTAAAGTTAGGCTTGTTTTGGACCGCCATCACATGGCTAGTGCCAGCACCTTTCTTGATGTCAGCATCTGCTGTTTTGAGCATGCCACACAATTCATTCAAGCCCTTCTCCGCCCCATGCATATGGTAGTTCGAAACGAAGTTTCCATAGCTGGGTGGAAGAGACGCGAGAATGAAATCAGTAGCCAACTCTTGGCCAATTGGGAAGCCTAGCTTCTCCAACCTCTGAGTGTAACCAACCATTTTGATCACATGTGGCCCAACTGCTGCGCCCTCTGCTAGCTTTGTTTCAGCAAAAGCCTTTGAGACATTGAACCTTTCAATCCTAGCTTGAGTCTGGAACATATCATTGAGCGCCACGATCATATCGTACGCTGCATGGTTGTTGTCGAACTGCATCTACAGATCTGGTTCCATACAAGCAAGCATAAGGCAACTCACTTCAAGATCAGCATCACATGCTCTCTTATAAGCGTTTTTCTCAGCAGCAGGTGCATTGTCAGCAGGCTCTTCAGGTAATGGGGTGTCTAGAATTTCTTCCTTTTTCTCAGCCCTGAGAACAATTCTCAGGTTGCGGATCCAATCCGCATAGTTTGTTCCATTCAACTTATCTTTCTCAAGAATTGAACGCAAAGTAAATGGTTGATTGCTAGGCGCCATTTATCTACAACAAAAGTAATGCAAAATACTAAGACAAAGTATCCAAGACAGAGTAAATCATATTAAAATCTTAATAGAATCTACTCCCACTAAAATCAATATCCCTCAATTGAAACTTAGTGATTCAAGACCCACAACTAACAAGTCTACTAGTGAGCTTTAGCATCACCGCTAGAAGACATGGTAGATCGGTAAGCAACTCTTTGCTAATCATATCACATATGACTCTTGTTGTTGGGTAGCATCTATATGCTGTGGTGCCCAACTCCTTATGCTCCAAGGTCCCTAACCATTAGGATGACCTTGTTCAAGTAACCAACCCTTATGCAGTAAGTATCCGATACGAACCTGCCTAGTCAAGGAAAACCAGTGGCACCCTAATTTCATAGACCCACCACCGATTGTACAAGACACATGACAGTGCAAGGTTTGGGGAAGCATATAACTTAAACATTACTGAGGGATCGTTCTACTTCACTATCGCATATGTAGACAAAAACATTATCACGTGAAAGTAGAACATAATAATAAGAACGGCATTATCACATATATGACTTGGTATAGCCCATTGTCACTTTGGGGATCTCCATCTCCATCAATCTGTACATCATGATGATCTCCATCTCCATGACCCATGTACACCGTCCATCAGTGATGAATTCACCAAGACTATCTATTACTAACGCAAGGCAACGAAGTAATATTACACAGTCGCGGATAGGATCATCACAGTTTGGCACGCAGGCCATTACATCAAGTTGACAATATCTATGTGGCTCCAGCCATATTGTCATTCTCATGACTTGCAAGCCATGAATTAATTACATACATGCATCACATACACATAAGGGCTATACCAGTCATGAATTCCTGCAAAACAGAGTTAACCGATTCCGACGTCTAAACTTAAAACGTCCAGAACACCATCTTCCTGGCCTTTTTTCGCAAATCTAATTTCGGCGAACCCAGCAAAGCTGGGGAGAATCAGATGTAAAATTTTCTGTAGATCAATTTTGATATAAAATTCATCTCAATCCGAGGTCGTATGCAAAAGTTATGGCTGTTTTACCGAACAACACTTTTCCTGTACCCCGACGCCCGGGAGTAGATCCAATCTACCGCCGCCGTGCATCATATGCGCTCGGCACTTGTCCTAGGTTCGATTCGATCAATCTGATTGATCTCCATCTCGCCATGGCTGGGTTTACATGTATCACTTAACTCGGATGGCGGAATTCCGACCGGTACGAGTAGATCGTTACATGACCAACGCAGCAAGATCACGAACCATGATCAGAGACTCATCTACAACCGTGCATATCTCCATATGCATACAACCGAACCTATAACGAAGCAGCTACGGCTCCGATACCACTGTAGGGATATGGGGATGCTACGCTAGCCGGAAAACAAAATTTTTCGACCCCATAAACTAGGAACTACTGCTAGTTACAGGTTACGGGATTACCACTAGACGCGCAGGTGCAGCGGAAGCGACTCGATGTAGTCGAACACGTCGTAGCAGTGTCGTGCAGTTGCGTGGTCGTCCATCACGTCCACCCTCCGCTCGTGGATCGTCCCTCTCGTGCGGTTCGTCCTTGTGCTCTAGATGCAGCACCTCCAAGGTATCCCACACGTACGGGGAGGAAGCGTTGCGCCTCTGGACTGCTAGGTCCGCGAGGAACAGTAGGCATGAGCGTGGGGAGGGTGACGGTGGCGGCTGCTCAATGGCGTGAGTCATATGGCCGCGCCCCCTCCCTCTCTTATATAGGCGTCTCTAATCAGCCCCAAGTTGGAGGCCCAATTATAAAACCCTAAGCCTAGTCAAATTCGGGTCCAACCCGAATTGGGCTTCCAACCCCTTAAGCATGCGACCCTATGGGTTCATGTACAAATAGACGTGGCCCGAGGACTCCTACTCGGCCATTAGTTGATAGCGGTCTCTAGCAAGACGTGTCAACTCCTATGTGTACACAAAGATCATATCAGACGAACCACCACAAACCATATACATGTCATTCCTTTTGCCACACGATATTTGGTCCAACTCATAGGTTAACACTTAACCTAAGCACAGCCATGCATTTATTGATCCAATCATTAGAGTGTTCCATTGATATCTCTCTCACATAGAGAGGGGCAAATTCCATCTTGATTGTCTATGTCTCACAGCATGTTTCTTGACAAACCCGAAGACCACCTTTATAACTACCCAGTTACGGAGTAGCGTTTGATAATATCTAAGTAGGTCATTTCACATCTTGAGTACATACAGTAATCTCAGGTCTGAGGACATAACGTACATGATGTGAATCGAGACAATAACAACATCTCGTGTTGGGTCAGTCCAGCCTACATGTCACACATGTGCCCACATTATTAGTTTGACATCTCTATGTCTATGACTTGTGAAACATAGTCATCAACTAATAATGTGCTGATCTAATATTCATGTGCGTCCTAACATGAACTGCGATCATGGACCATTCTAGAATAACCATACAAGTAAAAGAGTTTCACAAACAATTCACATAATTGCTAATCGATACAAGTTGTCTTTAATGGATATTCAATGGACTCATAAAATGTCATGGATACAAGGCAATACAATCATCTCTATGATAACCTCTAGGGCATACTCCCAACACTTGCTTAGCCCGAGGCGCTCCTTTGGTGAAATCCCGCCCAGAGGTCTTAGCACGGCCACTCTCAACCTTCTACTCCTGAATCAAAGCCAGCACACTCGTAGTATCAACATCCTGCAGTGATGGAGCGAGATTGCAGACCTGATATCTTCACGGAGACTGCTGATGAACCGCATGATGAGGATAGTGCCACCAATCACTAGGTTGTACAGCAGAATCATGTGCGCCATCTTCTTGAATTTAGTATGGTACTCGAGCACAGATGACGTTTGCTTTAGAGCATCCAATTGACGCAGTAGAACCTGATAACTATCCTTGTCGAACTTGGTGAGCACCATCTCTGCAAGCTTCTCCCACTCCACAATTCGTCCTCGTTGTTGCACAGTCTGGAGCCACGTGGCAACATCCCCCTTGAAATTGAGCGCCACAAATCTTGTCTTCATCGGTTCTTGCACGACGTAGACATCAAAGTACAACTTGCATTGTTCACGCCAGAGACACGGGTTAGATCTATTGAATTTCAGAAAGTCCATCTTAGGAAACGGAGGGGAGGGGTGCAAGGATTCATCAGAGGAATGGAACGGTAAGGCAGGACTCGTGGGCGCATTGTTGCTGTTGCGAGGCGGAAGCGCTTCGAGGAGGCTTCCGCCCACGCCGTGCCCCATGGGCGAGTCAACACGCGGTGGCGCCGCACTTGACGAAGCACCAGGCGCGATGTTGAGGTCGATCTCCACCACCGGTGGATGCAGCGGTGGACGCGGTTCACAGAACTACCACTGCACAGGCGGTGGTGGAGGAGGCGGGAGCGGTGGTCGAAATTCCAACCATTGGATCCGCGCCGCCATCTCGTTGATCCGCGCCGTCGTGTTGGGGGGCCGCTTGAGCAGCGTGTCCATGGATGCTTCCACGGTGGTGCGCCAGGCTTCGAGCGAGCTCAACTTGTCTAGAGAGCTGGACATCATGTCCTAGAAGCCGGCGAGCTGCGTCGCCATCTCCTTCATCGCCGTCTTCAACTCATCCATCGAGGCCGCCATCTCAAGCTAATACTTCGGAGGATTACACTTCTTCGACGCCAGGGATTCGGAAAAAATTTCCCGCCAAATCAACCTGCTCCGATTACCAAATGTTACAAACCGAGATAACTTAACAGCGTTTGGAAGGGAAATGTAGCAAGAATTTGAGGAAGATTAGATGGAACATGGCAGGAGTCCGTGGGTAAGGAGGTAATCGGTTATGAATTATGTTCTTCCTTGAGTCATTACAGAGGAGGTGAGCGCCCTTATATTCCGCGGTCGCACTGACACACACACCGCTATAGCCCCTACACGCGAGGCCCAACAATAGACGGCCCAAGGCCCAGTACTCCTAACAATGCATGCAAACGCTCGTACATATATAAGCGTATATGCATGATACATACATGCCACCGCCATTTGGTGCCACCGTGACCGTCGAAGCGTGGAGGCTGGAACTCCGCATCAGGTGTCTTGAGATCGGATTGAGTACAAATCGAATTTCTCGGCGGCTCTGGTAGTCGTCTACAATGCTTGCATGAACAGATGTAGTCACAGCGAGTCACGAAGAACAGATCCCATCTGGGTTGCCACGGGATCAACATGCACAGCCTCTACCTGGTACGCCACTGTCGATGAAATATGGTCTACAGTCTATCGAGGGGCATGCCCACGGTAGTAGATGAATCGGTGGAGGTGCACGAGATACGAACTATATGGTGACACAGGCGCAGAGATAGCGATTTAGATAGGTTTGGGCCATCAAGTAAACGTAACACCCTACGTCCTGTGTCTTTGGTGGATTTTATATTATGATGAGATATCTGGGGATGATGACTAAGGGACCCCTGCCCCTCCTTATATACTTTGGAGGGGCAGGGTTACAAAGAAAGTATCCTAATCAGTTATATTAGGTATTCTATTTGGATTACAGCATCTAAAGGAGTCCTAATAAATCATATCTTCTAGATGACTTGTGGTGTACGCCGACTAGTGCCGTGCACCGCAAGTCTTGATATCGTGGGCTGGACCGTCCCTGATGGTGCAGCCCATGTCCCTTGCAGTGGATACCTGGGGTTATATCCCCCACACTCTGTGGTTCCGCCATGTGTTGCCCCCGTTCCTCATCGGAACCTCCGCCCGGGTTTTGAGGACAAACCCGCGAAGCCTTCCACCCGATGGTTTTGAGGCTCAACCCACCAAACCGCTCACGGGTATCGTACTCCATACGTGTCCCGTGCAAACTCGACGCGTGCCACCTCCGTCCTCGACCACCCGACCGCCAAGTCTTCCAAAGCCTCCGCTCGACTTGCTTGGCCGCCGTCTTGACTCGGTCAATACGGCCACTCCTCCATATACACTTGCGCTTGTCGATGTCCCCAGATGTCGGCCACCGCGGTTGGTCACCGGCCTCCTGGCCCCTCGGTCCAAGCCTCACGTCCGTCCTTCACTGCTCCTAGTCCATCGGCACGGCACGGCACGTCCCTACTTGACCTTCTCCTCACCGTCGACCACCGCCTCTGAGCTCCACACCTACGTACCACAAGCCAAGAGATATGTTGTACAACCTAACTCACGCCATGATTAGTTCACAAACTGAAGCCAAGATGTGGATCATGTTGACAATCACTCATCACAAATCCGAACTATAAGGGCATTGCTGCATTCAAGATGAGCTTGAGAAAGTAAGAGAAAAGCACTAACCCCATGAACCCATACAAATGGGACATCTTCCTCTCCATGGCATTGCCCAGAGCAATGTGACCATATCTCTAGGTATTTAATCCTACTGAATCAAGGAGTGTGTGTTCATACTTCCATTGGGCATTCGATATCTCGTCCATGAACAGAAACTCTGAACACAGCGTGCTACAGATACAGAGCCATGCCCAGAAATACTTCCTCAGGGTCCAGAAGCGCGGGCTGGCCGTCGGCTTGCTGCTGATATACCTGAGGTGACACTTAGCCATGAAACATCAGCAGAGCAGAGCTTGGTGCCCGGTAGCAGCACGGCCTTTGATCCGCTGCAGTTTTGCATCAACTTAAGCTGAAAAATCACACACATCAACGTTGAATGTAATGTCAGTATGTGTACAGTGTTGTAGTTGATGTAAAGTCTGTACTGACCTTACTGTGCCCTCTGTGAACATGAAAGCCCATTTCACTTGCAGAATGTTCGATCTTGTGAAACAAATCCTCAGGTGGGTGTGTTGATGTGAACCTCAGCAAGTTAAAATAGTAACTCTGAGCTCATGAGGTTGAATTCAGTGTGTATATCATTATTGGAATTGTGATGATGAAACTTCTTTTTTAGCCTTTCAGATTAAATTGTTTTGAGCAAGGCAATCACTGTGCTGGAATGAAACTTATGACGCCAAGTTCCTCCTTGCAGTTTTCATTCAAATGTCTAAATATTGACACAAACAAGCCAGCTATGACATCACAAACCTGGTAACAGAACAGATAATTAGCCACTAACCATCATTACTACTACTAATACTATAGTGTATTAAATAAAATTAAAGCATTAGTCTTGCTCGTTTTCATTCATCATCTTACTTTGAAATAGTGCCCCATGATCTCCATCTCAGCGCCAAGGCCAGTGAACTCACAGAGATGCCTGGGTGTCCTGGAGATTTGTGCTCTGAACACCGGACCGACCTTGAATACGCGCTCAAACCAACCGCAGATGGCCATCTGCTTGTGTAGTTGAGGAGACTGCGCTAAGCAGGCAGGCTGTCCGTGGTACAGACTACAGAAGCTTGAACACAGCCACACCTTCCTCGCTGGACCCGGCCATCAGTTTTGTCGTTTTGATCTCGGCAAAGTCCTTTGATGACAGCAGCAACTCTCTGAATTTCTGCACAATGTTCAGAACAAATTACAGATACGAAATCAATAAAAGGAACATTGCATGACAAAGAAAACTCACTTTTTGTCCTTTGGCGACAGCAACTTTCAGAATTTGTGCACAATGTTCAGAACAAATTACAGATACGAAATCAATAAAAGAAACATTGCATAACAAAGAAAACTGAATTTTGGTAAATAAGTTGGAATGGGTATCGTTTCATCAAACAAAGACGCTATGCATTATTATTTGGAGCCATTCATACAGAGAAACTGTTGATCCTTTCACATTCTCATTTCATAACAACAACAATATCAATATTGGTCATAATCATCTTGTAATTCGAATAATAAAAAAATCATACTATTTCTCTTCTCAGCCTGGGAATCGTAACCGTTCGAAGATAAATCAATCAGATATGTACCTGTAGAGGATACACACGTGGCAACCAAATTGCCAGATGTTTCTCATTGCAAAAATTAGTGAATGAGAAATAAGTTAAACTATTTCTCCTCACATAATTTGAATAATAAAAAATCCTACTATTTCTGCTTTGAAAAATTCCAAGAATAAATATATCCAACTGTTTGGGCCTTGTAAAAAATTAAAATTGAGAGCATAAAACTTGCAAGTGTTTTAGTACACCACACATCCTTCTTAGAATGACACACAACCAATACATACACAGACCTTGCTTGATGCTAGAGGGAACTCTGTATAATTAAACTCTTCTCATCATGTTTGTTCAGCCACACAACCATCTCCTTCTTGAAGCTCTCCATCGCCGACCTTGGCAGTGACACCACCGTTGAGTCCTCCCCATCTTGGTTCTTGCACCTAATATGATCGCTTCCTATCTTGGAAGTAATGTCACCAGCCACCGGTATGCCAGCACCCACAAACTTAGCCCACCCAAGTTGCAAACAATTCCCTGCTGCAATCCATTTCATGTCAGTGACCTCGTATGTTCTTGCCGGATCTTCACAGAGCCTGTTGCGTGTGGATGCCATTGTCTCCAACATGGATTCCATGTACTCCTTTGCTGTCACGCTGAGCTTGGTTCGGCGCACAAGCTCAACCGTGTCGATGAGCGGCTGCCTGCAGAGCTCATCGACGGTTACTTGTGCTGTGGGAGAGAAATGCGCATTGCCATAGTAACCCCATGGGATGGGGGTATGGTGGTTCCACCTCCCGCGGGCATTCATGGTGATCATAAGGTGCACCACCTGATTCGACTTGTATCCCAGAGCTATTGTGCGACATCGCCACATCACAGCAGTTATCAGTTCAAAGGATGTTGCTGAATGGGTGTGGTATCCCCTTATGTGGTTTTGTAGAGTTGTCATCTCCCTTGGCCCAAAGATGAAGTAGCCGACTACCATTTCATTGAGCGGAGTTGAAAGCATCACATCGTCACATGTAGAGTCCAAGCTATTTAGTTGTAATGCTTCATATGAGGGGTTGGGGTATACGATGGGGGTTGAGCTATGTATTGTTGTACTACTTAGAAGCTCTCTTTTCCACACGGGAAGAATGCTGGGGGCTGCCGCACAACATGCCAATTCAGCTATAGTTTTCATGAGTTGAATCATACCAAAACCATCAGCCATGTTATGACACATATGGAATCCACCCACAAATCCGCCGCATTTCAGTCTGGTCAACTATAAAAAGAAATACCAATTAAGAAGCAATATAATGTTATTTGTAGTAGAATGAGATAGCAAGAGAAGGAAAAAGAAACACATTTCAAGCCATTAAGTAGCACTTGATTTGGAAAGCATAGGTGCAAAACAAATGCAAGCTCTTCGCTTGAACCCTAATCCAAGAGCAAATCATGAGGATGGAAAATCTGGCAAAAAGAGAAAAAAAGGTCAACAGGAAATAGTTCTTCACTTATGTCTAAGTTGCCCTTCCATGGCATAAGCTTGGAAGCAGGCGCTAGTTAGCATGGGCACAATTCTCTCTACATTGACATCTCCATGTTCCTAGTCACACCTCCATTGTTGATTGGTGGGAACTTGCACTCAAGGCAGTACTAAAAGATACGAAATGAAAATTCAATCGCATATGCATCTATGTCACATGGAGTCCCGCCTGATGGGAACGGCCTCAGGTAGACAGGTCGTGACAAAGATTGGTGCAGGATATACGGATATTTGACCCAAGCCTAGCCTGGCCGGCGAGATCCCTCAGGCCCTGGCTAATTTCAGCACCGGTGCTCCCGGCCCACATGATCCCGCAAGGCTGAGCCACATCTCCAGTCGGCAGCCGCAGAGGCGCCCGCGTGTCCCCAAGCCGCAGCCAACACCATCCTTTACCAACTAGTAGCAATGGAAATCATGGTGACTTGATGAAAACTGAGAACTTTTTCCCCTTCTATTCTCCTCTTCCTTGCAAGATCCCCAAAATCTCTAACCCTAAGGACAATATTGATTGTCTATGTTTTTTTGGAACAAATATCCCTTTTACTAATATTGTTGGAGTGTCTTGTAAATGCCATGGCATGTTTTGAAATGCTAGACTTGTGAATATCATGAAGGCACTTGATTGTGGTAAATTTGAAACTAGGAGTGTATTAAATTAAGAGATGAGATTGCCTAGGCATAGATACAGGGTACGGATCTCAATAAAAAATTTTATGCAACATCATTGCTATGTATCCCACTATCCCTAATGTACTCAGTACTCTTGGAGAGGATATAACACATAATGGTGATTGGACAAAGGTGCATTTTATGGTTGGAGCATTTGAGTCCTTCGATTTTGTTTTAAGTGCACACTTATTGTTTGTTTATTCTTGGATACACAAATGAATTGTCTGAGCGTTTGCAAAGGAGGAAGCAAGATAATATTCATGCAATTCAACTTGTTAGTATGGCAAAGAACAGAATGCAACACTTGAGGTCTAATGGACAGAATCAATTCCATGAAAAAGGTCGTCACTTCGTTTTGTAATAAACATGGTGCCAAAGTTCTTGCTATGGAAGGTAATTATATGCCTTATGGAAGATGAAGATGGTTTGCCCAAAATCAAACAAATGATGATCACTTCGGAAGAGAAGTATATATTGGAGTCATTGATAAAATTAGCCGAGAGTTTGATAATTGATTTCATGAGATTAATATGGAGTTGCTTTCTTGTATATCTACCCTCAATCTTACCAAATCATTTGCATCCTTTAACGCATAGAAGTTATGCAAAATTGTTGAGTTTTCTTGTAAGGACATATTTGGCTCCGATTTCCTAAAGCTTGAATTGCAACTTGATTACTATATTAATGTCATGAGATAAGATGATAGATTCAGTGGTCTAGAAAACCTTGTTGACCTGTCAGTTGAGCTAGTGGAAACAAAGGGACATAAAGTTTATGTTTTCATTTATTTGCTTCTCAAATTGGTATTGCTTCTATCAATGGTGACACTCGAAACCAAGTCCAGAAATAAAATGAATGATAGTCTTTTGGATGATTTCCTTGGGTCATTCATTGAGAGAGACATTTTGGACGAAGTGGAGGAAGATGACATAATTAAGACTTTCATGGCCATTAGAAAGAGTATGCCCAAAAAGTAGTGATGTAATAATTCTATATCCTCTTTAAGCTTCTTTTTTTTAGAATTACGCAGTACAACGTAGATGCCCACAACATGCACGTACACTCACCTCTATGAACACATGTACGCAAACTCTACCCCAATGAGTACCTCTGAAGGACTGAGCTGGCAGATCTCGAGATTCACGAAGTCATCACAGGCGCCTCACTGTTGACGGGGCGTTGCCTAGCTACCACTGAAAGTATAGCGTCCTTAAATCTTCTTTAAAATTTTATATTACATATTTCAAACTATTAGTATGTTGTCTGAACTATTTGTAATGTAATTTAAGACTTATTATTATGTCATTTAGTATCTGTATATTGAATTATTATGAGGCAAATCTTATGGTACTTAACCAAATTGCTAAATGGTTTTTTACCATTTTGGATATGAAAATTTTGATCCGGCATACGCCATGCAAAAAATTCTAAATCCGCCACTAGGTGAGAGTGAAGGACAATGGATTAAGAGACGGAAAAAGAGTGAGGGGGACGGATTAAGGGAGAGAATTTTTTCCTCTAGGTACGTCTGGTATGATTCTATCTACCATGCAGTTGTCTCTAGCTACTTGCTTTGTTATTCTTTTTCCGAAAAGAAGTTGATGGTTTAGTAGTATGTTTGCGCCAGTAATTAAATTTATATAGCCAGAAGGCACTGCGACGAAAATGTTCATGTGGAGAAATTTTTTAGAATAATAGATAGTCCCTAGTTACATTCATCTATAATGAAACAAAGTTACATCATGTTTTAGCAAAGCATTCACATAGCCTCGTTACGGTCAACCTCTGAAGTAAACTAATGGTGTCCGAAATGTCAACATCAGCGCCTCCACACCAAGATTCGACCAATTCAGAAAATGATTATTATTGCAAAAGATATTTTTTTAAGATGACCGACTAATAAAATTCCTAAACACTAGGTTGTTTTACTATTTTTTTTGTTCACCAACGAGTGAAATTTTGGGTGGAGCAGAAACCGTCTAAAAATTGTCCCACGATGAAAAATATGCATTAACTGCTTGATATTTTTTATGTAAGTCTCAAATAACTTCCCTTAAAATGCATGGATCGATATCCATGGCACTCACTGTGAATCTTGTAATAAATAAGAAAAAATGGTAGATTTTCTCTCTCTTATATACACTCTGTAATTTGTAAAAACAAATAAGAAGAAGGAAGAAAGAGGGAGGTGTGTGTGTGTGTGTGTATATATATATATATATATATATATATATATATATATATATATATATATATATATATATATATATATATATATATATATAAAAGAAGAATACCTGCATGAAGAGCAACGGTCTGCCAATGACGGCTCTCGTATCACCAGCATCACACAGCAGCTCCTCCACGCACGGGTACGGCGGAACCAGCGGCTCTCCGAAGTCCTCCAGACGCACGTCGGCGTCGGCCTCCACGAACACCACCCCTTCCGCCGTGCAGTCCACCTCGAGCCTCCCTCCGGCGTCCTCCCTCAGTCGCCCAGCGACGGGGTAGTAGTACACCAGCGCCTCCGCGAGGGCCGCCCGGACGGCCTCCGCCGGGTCATCCGGTCCGTTGCTCTGGCCGTGGCAGCGCCGGAAGAAACCGACCACCGTTTCGTAGTAGCGCAGAGCATGCTGGTCGTCGATGTCCGAGAGGGCCTTCGTCTCGCGTGGCGTCGGCCGCGCCGGTGACACCAGCTGTGGCTCGCTACGGCATGCCTTGAAGGACACCATTACAATGTTGCCGATCTATGTAGGTATTGGTTTGGATTTTGGACGACTAGCTGTGTGACAGAGTGAATGTCAATTTGCAGCTGGTCCGGCGATTCAGGGCAAGTGCCTAGCATTATATATATATATATATATATATATATATATATATATATAGAACTATTACCCTACAGCTGGCTACAAAATGATTTATTCTGTAGCCACTTTGAGTTACGATAATTGCTATGCTAATTTATGAGATTATAGTAACTCCTTACTATGTGATTTACTATAACATTATGGTAAATATCCCCATGTGTTATAGTAATTCAACTATCGTAAATATATACCGACATTGTCGTAAATTAGTATATAAAATTATCGTAAATAGAGGTGGCTACAAAATAACTTATTTTATAGCTAGCTATAGAGTATACTCTCCCTATATATATATATATATATATATATATATATATATATATATATATATATATATAGGAAAAAGTCTAGATCACCTCCTGAAGTATGGGGTGGTGTCTAATTTACCTCCTCAAGTATGAAACGGTCTAATTTATTCACTAAACTTTCCAAAACCGTCTACTTTACCCTCTGGGGCAGTTTTGGACGGCAATTTGCTACAGTAACCATGGTTTTGCTACAGTAACCAAATCTTTAAAAAATCATAGTAAATCACAGAAAAATCGTAAAATGGAAAATCCAATTTTGTTGGACTCCACGTGAGTAGATCTACACAATGAACATATAATATAGTGTACTTTAATACAAAGTTTTTGCTGTAGCTTTAAATTTATTGAAAGCACCTGGCTTGATGAAACAGCGAACCGGCCCAAGGTGATATGACAAGATACTCCACCGCAACATCCTCCTGCTGCGACGTCATGCGGCGCGATTGCGATTGCCTCCATGCGAACGAGTTACTCTCTCTCTCTCTGATGCGCGGCGCCATCGAAGACGACGGCAAGCGAGGAGGCGCGATTAAATTCTATCCTCGGGACAGGGTGACGGGCGGGATCACGAAACGAATGGTCCATCAGGGTACGTAATCTTGTCCAAAACCCTCTCCATGCGTCCAAAACGACTTCATATATATATATATATATATATATATATATATATATATATATATATATATATATATATATATATATATATATATATATATATATATATATATATATATATATATATATATATATATATATCATCTTTTATTGGCAAGTGGAACCATATATGACGTGAATATATAATATTATGGTATATGTATATATATAGCTAGAGAAATGGATGGGGGCGACATGAATTAATCAGAATATCCTCATTTGAGATCTTTGGAGAGAAATCCTGGTGCATGCAAACGAGATAAAAAAAATTGCTACTCCATCTGTCCCTAATATAAAAATTAATTCTTAGAAGAATCCATGCAAGTCAAACTATATTAAGTTTGACTAACTTTATAGAAAAAGATAATAACATATATGACATAAGATTAGCATATTATGAAATTATATTCTATGGTATATGTAATGATACTAATTTGATGTTACAAATCTTGATGAAGTTTTTTAAAAATTCGGTCAAAGTTAAAAAAAATGACTTAAGACAACTCTAAAAATCTATTTATTCTGAGACAGAGGGAAATAAATAAGGAACGCTAGCTGGATGGCCTCGGCCAGCTGCCTTGCAGTTGCTGATATGTATGATTTATTATGGAGTAGTCCATAATTACTGTTGCATTGCCAGCTCAAGTTATCTTGTTGGTATGGTATGGAGCTGCTCCATGCACCAGCAGGCAACAGATCAGATGCATGCAGACAATAATCAATTAGTACCGACGTTCCCAGCCTAGCTAGTAAATTAACCAGGTAGTAATTACTATGTGTGGGTTGTCCCAGCCTAGCTGTATGTATGCCGGCTGGGCAGGGCCAAAATAAATCCAGTCCGTTCCAACTTGCAAGAAGTTTAACGTAACGTAGTCGTTGCAAAGATCACAGTTGGCCTGCCTAGGCCCAGCGGAGACGGTTTCTTCAATATGCAAAACTATGTCTCTAGCCAAATGAACAAACTATCTATTCGACTTTTTATATCCTTCCCTCACACACGGTGAGATTCCCGTGATTTAAAAGTGTGTTGATCGATAGTTTCCTTAATTTGCTGATATGTTCAAATGGACTTATGGTATGCCCAACCCACAGCTGTACGATGATATCACACCACATATACAGACGGCTGAACAAAGGTTGTGTACAATGGATTGTTGGTTTGTCTGTTAATTCTTTAATGTCTACATGTAGCCTTGATCAAGCATAAATATGACTCATGTATACATATACCGTTGTGTTGCTTATTGATAAAAAATAAAACATAAATAAGATGATCATGGTTAAAATATATTTTGGAACAATAAATATAAATAATATATTTATATATAATGTCCTGCAATAGCCATAAAATTTGAGAGAATAAATCCAAGTAAGAACTTCATGGAAATTTTCTTGAGCACCTGGCATGTAACCAAAATTGTTGCGTCTCGGTTGGCAACCTCAGATCTAGAAATCACCTAGCATGCAACCTAAATTGTTAGGAATGAACTAATCCATCACAAATATAAAAAAAAGTGATGCCCCGGTGTTGGCGTCGGTGTTGAGGAACAAGAGCTTGTCCTTGCCGGCCATGTACCACGATCCAACACCGAATTCACTCCATATAGTGTCTAGATTATATTGGAAGAGTAATTTGACGAGTTTAGAACAAAGATTAACGAATCTGGGATACAAATCGGGGCTACAAGCACCCGCCACCAACTCCTTCGGCACAGCCGACCAACTACTGATTCCTTTGTTCTTACCCCTTCTCTACGTCTACTTGCGAGTTATAAGCCACGCTTGGCAATTGGATCACGCCGCAACCCAGCTGGGCCCGAAGTACTTTGGGTTTTGTTTCACCTTTCGCTTGGGCCTCCCTTTAGCATCTGGGCTGCCCTGCTGATGGGCCGAGACATCCTCCTCTCCCTACGCCCTTCCTTCATGTTTCTGATTCCCTCCATATTCAGATACCGGCATCTTCAATCTCCAAACATTCCTCCCATGCTTCAACTCAGCTCCGAGCTCCCTGTTGGGCATTCTTAACGTCATTACCAAAAGTAGACTTAGTTTTCTAATTCTGATAACGGCGCCAAAAATGTCGAACCTATCCCTCATGCCACTTAAGCCAAGTTATCATCCCCAGCATGACATGAGAGACGCGGTATTAAAATATGCAACTGCTCTTCTAAATAAATAATAAATAAGATCTGCAAGCGCACAGATTAATACCGATGTAGCATTTTAACCGGGAAGTATTCCAGGTATCGTTATTTATATTTTTACCACTGGGAAGGGATTACTAACATCAATGTTGATTATGGAATGGAATATAGGAATGAGTATCAATCATTGCATGTATAAGTGAGAGCATTCATCTATCTCTTGCATACAAGGGTAAGTGTCACATAAAATATAGATAAAGTATAAATGGTGACAAAGATAATTAATCTGATCAGCTAGCCACATATAATAATGATAAGCACCTCAACAGATATTCTAGCAAGTCATTAGCATGGTATTAGGACAAACTACAAGGATATTTCCTAAGTTATTCTTAACTATAAAGTCTAGCATATTGTCACACCCCAAAATTTTTGATTTTGGGTTGTGCATAGAAAACACTAATTAAAATAAATGTTTTAATATTCAGATAAAATTTTCTAAGTTTATTTTATGATAGCATCAATTAGTTATAAAAAAATAATATCTTTCTTCTCCAGCACGTCTTTATCTTTTTCCGCAATCAATATTCCTTGTTTCTCATCTTAAGTTCTTATCGGGAGTTTCCTAAAATATTTTCTTTGTAACCCAAATCACTCATTTCAGTTTCTCGTCCATCAATCAATCTCTACAAACTTCTCGAGAATTTTTCCGACTTTTTCTGTAACTTGTTTCCACTTGTCTGTGAGCATAATCTAATTTTTAGATGCTCCAAAATATCTTTTCATGAGCTCCAAATACTTTATTTGGGTTCCTCATATTCCATAATATCTCTGAAAAATTTCCCTGAATTTTCGGAGCTTTCGGAGTATTTTTCGCGGCTTAAATAATAATTCTGGACTTTTCTAGAATTATTTTATCCACGAAATTAATTAATTCCGAAAATAATAAATACCTCATTTTCCACCAAAGCCTGTGTGCAATAATCCTAAATGTCCATTCATTTATTTACTAATGGGCTTTAATAATTAATTAGGCCTATTAGTAAAGATGGAGGGTGCAACGTCAATTAGCACCATATCGCTAGTTGACATGGAGGTGGAGAGTTTTTCTCCCAATATATACGTACCTACCCCATGGGCAAAGCACACAAAAAACTACCGTGGAGGAGCCCCTAGTTTGGGAAATCTCTCGTGTAGTAAATCATATTTTTCTCATCCTTCTCTCGTCGCCGCTGTTGCCGCCGCCGCCGCTGTTGCCGCCGCCGCCGCTATTGCCGCCGCCGCCGCTGTTGCCGCCGCCGCCGTGATTTGTTCATACATCCATCCCCTGCATCTGCGCCGTGTTCTACAGAAGGCTACCGCCACTACTACGAACTTCGTCAGATCATCGCCCGTCTCGTGTTGTCCAAGAAGCTGCCGTCGATCTTTGAAAATTTCTGGTCATCTTCTCTGGTAAAATGCATCTCGAACCTCCATGTCCATTGGTTCAGCCATGCATGAACCTTCTCTATCTCTATCTTGTTTGTATGGCATATGTGACCCCGAGCTCCTGTATGTGCAGCTGCTGTAGTTTCATAGATCTCGCATCACGTCTCGATCTGTTCTGTCCACACTCCACAAGGCTGTCCGTGTTTTCGACTCCAACTCGCTCAGCCTTTTACACTTGGATGCTGCTGTCGCTGCCGGGTTTTTAGTTTTGCGGCGCCTCCCAAGGTCGCCGTCATTTTCTCCAATTCCGACTTCGCTCTCCATCAATGTCTTCTGTGTCTGACGCTGCTGGCGGCCACAAGCCATGACTCGCTTACCTACGAACCGAGCTATCTTGTGCAGCATGCTATCGTGCACCATGATTAACTGAAGGTCAGCGGCCAGATTAGCCCCTCATCACATTATTCTATTGATTAAACCTTATGCTGATGTCATGTGTATGTCAGTCATGCATTATAAAATCATCGTTCCCTATTTATTGCTCAATCCATAAATTGCATCTTTCATATACGTCGTCGTAGACCTGTCTATGTAGTTATATATGCCCATCACTGTCATTATCTTATTTTCATCATATCTGAATTGATGCATGTTTTTTGGACATCAAGCAGCAGTCGGCCATGCATGAATGAAGCCACGCCAGACATGCCATGGTAATTCTGCAAAGTTCCTTTCACCTCTAGTTTATTCGATCAGCTATGAATCATGCCCCGTGAATCCTCCCGTCAAACACATCTTTACTAACTATAGAAATTCTTCACCAGCATATTTCTTGTCACCAAGTTTCCCATGATCCGTTGCCACGGAGTCGACGTGCATGTTTTCGCTGGCCGCCGATGCGCTTTTATGGCCGCGGAAGCCACAACCATTATTGGAGCATCTCCACAATGCTGCATACTTTACAAAGCCGTCGTTGCCGTGGGAGGTGCGACCTGTATGCTGTCCACCTTCTCCAAGATCAGTCGATATCAATTTCGTCGCCATCGAGCTTTGTTAATTTCTGCCATCGACAATCGCTGGTGAGTTTTTTTTCGTCTGATCCTTTTGCTCTCAGTTGTCCGCTCTCACGTTCGCGTATATCCATATTACCTCTGTTCCAAGTCGTTCTCATAGCATTAGCTTCGTAGCGACGCGCTAGGTGAGATAGTACTAACGTTCTTCATATCAAATATTTATGACTTTATTAAGTTAAATATTAATTTAATTAATATATATGCTTGCAGCCAGTTTTATAACTTAAATCAATATAGGTTTATTTGTTTGACATTTTACACAAAAGAATTAATATGATTAATTGTTAACTTAAATATGCTTTTAATTATACTTGCTTAGTTTTAATACATTGCATATGTGATGAACTTGTTTTGTTGCGTTAGTTTCATATCGCTCTGATCTATGTCCTAGCAGCGACGCTTATCATCTCACGTGTTTATTTGTTTATTATATAGTTAAATATTAATTTGATTAATCTGCATGTAATTAGTTTTCTAATCTATAAGCAATATATGTGTTACATTATGCTATCTGATATATAGATGTTAAATATGATTAACTGCTACATGAATATATTTTCTTTATTTATAACTTGATTAGTGAAACCACGTTGCATATATTAAACTCAAAAACAGGTGTTCTCGCATGTCATTTTATTTTGCTAAGTCAAAGTGTAACATGATTTAACTCCTGTCATCAATGTATTTTTTTATTTATAATTTATTAGCTTGAACACATGTCCTATCTAGTTTGAGTAGAAGTTCTCATATGTTTAATTATTTTCTCTGCACAGATGAAGTTTAACTTGTTTAATATATAAATTATGTGACAATACTTTATCAAATAAAATATGATTAGCTTTAACTCAATTAATATTACTGGTTCTTGATTATAATTTGTTTAGTTTAAGTATAAAACATGAGATGGTTCGGTTAGTGCTTGTACATGTGTCAGGTTATATAATTTATAAATATTAAGTACTATTGATTATTCATAAATAAAATATAACTAAGATTTAACTTTGTCTTTATAATTTGATTAATTCAAATTTAGGATAATCCTCTGAAAATGTCTAATCATTTTATTTCATTAACTAAAATAAATCAAGCGTATAGTTTGTCTTCGTTCTGTTAGAAACTCCTCGGTAGTCGCGTGTCCTCTTTGACGATAGTTCCATTCACCGTCATTCTTGCGTTTTCGTGACTGTAGCAACGTACCGTGTCATTTAGTGCGTTCTCTTTTTAAGCGTTTCTTGTGTTTGATGCATATTCTTAGATGTGTGTATTGTTTGTCTATTTGTGTTGCTTGGTTGCTACGAGTAGAGGAAGCGTGGTTCGTTAGCGCTAAAGACTAGGAGCTGAGGACCGACAGTCGAAGCAAAAGTTGGAGACCGGAAGATAGCAGCTGAAGATTCTGAGCAGCTTAACCTTGGGAAAGAGGCAAGTATAACATGGGACCATTCTTGTTGTCCTATTCACTGAAATTATCATACATATGCATGTGTCCTCCTTGACAACCATAGAGATTATAACTTAGCTATTGATATCTTGTTTCCTTGTCACCTATGGGACTTTGCATTGGGTAGCTTTTGCTAGCGCTGAACATAAACTATGATCTTGTAATATGATTAATGGAATATGCAACAACACTAAAAAATGATTTTTTTAATTACTGTTTAAAGAGGGCTAGAGCATGGGGTTATTTTTGGTGCTCTAGTTTCTCTCTATAAGGACTCATCAGTAAGCGAACATCCGGGACTTACAGTACAACTGTGAGGGCTATATGGCTCTGGCTTTAGTCAAGTATGAGGACCTTTTCTAGCTTGTTAGTGGTAACCTTCGTGGCGTAAGAATGGCTTGACGAATCGGGTATAGTGCGGCCTCTGTCCTTATGTGTATAGGCTGCGCGTCATTGTGCCATTTGAAAGGGGGGCTCTACATCTGTTTGCCGAGTGAATCTAATGGCCCTAACTTGTTAGACGAACCTTTGAAAGACTTCATAGTGAACCCTGTCGACCTTCCTTGGTAGTGGGTCAAGAGGCTGATCACCTCGGGCGAAAGGGCAAATCACGACTCACAGTGAAAGTGTACAACCACTGCAGAGTGTAAAACTGTTATAACAGCCGTGCTCACGGTCACGAGTGGCCTTGGACCCTTACGGAATAGATGATCACTAATGACTATAAATGTGTTTTTGCTGTTCATTATTCATCTTTACATTGATCATATGTTTATTGTGGGATTAATGCAAACTTGATGCTACTAATGTAATAAAATTGTGACAATTAAAAGCTAAGTGCAGTCAAACCAGTGTCTAGCCTTTTGAGCCTCATGAACCCCATGTTATATTTGTTGAGTTCGACATGGACTCACTCTTGCTATTTCCACCACACTCCAGTGTGTAGTAAGGTGCTGCTTAGAAGAAGAATAAAGGTGTAGTGGAGTTTTCAGAAGTCTTTCAGAAGTGCTTGGCATATGGAGCCACCAGTCAGCCGTCTCTGAGAAGAATGGAGCCCGAGCAGAAGCTTAGCCACCGTTCTGCGATACTCTGATAGTTGTAAGTGTTAATATATTAAGTATTTCACTTTATATAAACATTGTTTTGATATCTCTATTCTGTTGTTGTATGTGTGGACTTCCTGGGCACACATATGACGAGTGTTTGGTCTTCTTTAGAAAACCGGGCGTGACAGATTGGAATTATATACATGCCTAGGATCGTATAGCGTTTATCCATGTGTACAGTGGGTGAATGATAACTATTGTGTAGACGTGGTGTCTATACCGTATTTATCTGCGATTGCACCCTATATGCCGGATTGTGGGGTAGTTCGCGATAGTGACAGCTTCGTTGATTCTTATATAGTCCCCCTCTCGTGTATAGGGCAGGCAGAGCAACACTATTACAGGGGAGTGATTGCTATGTTCTTCATCTTCCTTGCTAATATTCACTATGCATGGATATAGTCTTTTCTCACCATGATTGCCATGTATAATTGCACTAACTATGATATGCTAGACTTTATAGTTAATAATAACTTAGGGAATATCTTTGTAGTTCATCCTAATTCCATGCTAATGACTTGCTAGAATATCTGTTGAGGTGCTTATCATTATTATATGTGGCTAGCTGATCAGATTAATTATCTTTGTCACCATTATCACTTTACCTTTACTTAATGTGACATTTATACCTGTATAAAGAGATTGATAAATACTCTCGGTTATACATGCAATGATGTGTACTCAGTTCCATATTCTCATTCCATTATCAACCATGATACATAGAAATCCCTTCCCAGTGGTAAAAATATAAATAACGATACCTGGAATACTTCCCGGTTAAAATGCTACATCGGTATTAATCTGTGCGCTTGCAGATCCCTTTTATTATTTATCTTGATGAGCAAATGCATATTTCAATACCGCGTCTCTCATGTCATGCTGGGGATGACAACTTGGCTTAAGTGGCATGAGGGATAGGTTTGGCATTTTTGGCGCCGTTATCAGAATTAGAAAACTAAGTCTACTTTTGGTAGTGACGTTAAGAATGCCCAACAGAAGCCTATACTAAGAAATTGAAGAACTAGAGCTCTCTCTATCTAATATCTGAAAACCCTAATATTTAGACTACTCTTGACTTATGATCAGGTGTTTCAGGGGGGTCAGGGCCTGTATTTATAGTCCTAAGGAAGAACCTCAGCCCTTGGATCAAACCGACTTCACGTACGACGGAGATGCATCCTAAGAGGCGATGGAGAAATACTCCAGAAGGGCGTGGAAGAATCCCACAGGGAGGCCGAGCGGCATGGTGGTGGGGCCGGCCGGCCCCACCTGGCAGCTGCTGGTCCTCCACTTCGGTCCCGTGCCTTTTGGTGTCCTCTGGTGCATATTTCGTCGTAGTTAAGTTTTGTGCCTTTTTGAGAATTCAATCCTTATTTTTATTCTTTGTGGAATATCCCTGCTGAAAATAATAATTCATCAAAACTCATGGAAATTGTCAGTAATAACCCCTAAGTTTCTATTGGTGACCATTTCTGTACATAATGTTGACGGTTTATGATGGATGATAACTACCGTCAACAACCTGCAACATACGCTCAAAACACCTGAAACATTTCAAACATAGGCTTTTTAGAACAACATGTCCTTCTGCTTAGTTGAATGTAGGCTCGTCGGGACATAGAGCTCGATGGCGTTGCGTGGAAATCATTGGTGTGGAGCTCAATGACGCGGAGCTCACCGGTGACACGAATCTCGGTGGCGTGGAGCTCAGCATCTTGAAGAAGGCGGCGCCACATGGAGCTAGGCGACGGCGTGCACAGGGTAGGACACAATGATGACACAGATGATAGGTGGGGTAGGCGGCAACAGCCCGCAAAGGACAAGAGCACGCACATTTCGGGACGAAGCGTCCATCCATCTAGACACTCGGGCCCAACGTTGCAACATCAGCGATGTACTAATGAAACATGTTCGGATCACTGTTGAAACATGTCCAATATCATTGTTGCAACATCCGTAAACGCAATGTCCTATAACATGCGCTTGAAGCACCCGCAACATGTACTCGAAAACACCTGAAACATTTTGAAACATAGGCATTTCAGAGCAAAATGTCCTTCTGCTTGGACAAACGGAGGCTCATCAGCATGCAGAACTTGACGACAATGCGTGGAGGTCACTAGCGTGGACCTCAACGACGCGAAGCTTACTGGTGGCGCAGATCTTGGTGGCGTGAAGCTCGCTAGCAACGAGGAGCTCGGCGATGCGCAGAAGGCGACGCCACACGGAGCTGGGCGACAGCGCGCAGAGGTCAGGGTGGGACACAACAACAACACAGAGAACGGGTGGGAGCAACAGCAGCAATACAGAGAGGACAGAAGCACGTGCGTTTTGGGACAAAGCTTGACGCTTGGTGCCTATCATCATCGAATGTAGATTCCAGAAAATATATATCGTCAAAAGACAAAAGTTGTTCGTCTTCTGTTGGACCTGGGCCTCTCATATCATACTCGTTAGGCAGCCCATCCGGCCCAGGCGCCCAGCCACGTCCAACTCACACAGAACGTCGCGTCTTCCTCGCTTGAAGAGACCCAACATATGCATCTAGTTTTCCCTCATGGTCAACTTGTGCTATGCTCTCTCTCTCCTTCATCAAATATCTATTTGGCTCCTAAATCAAATTTATATAGTTACTAGCAAAGATGCCCGTGCGTTGCAACGGGAGGAAAAAAAGCTATCAAATGTTAATAGCAGACGAGGGTAGAATTTTATATATGTATTTATGTTTCACCCTTTCTATAAACTTTAAAAGCTCTAATTTATCTTATGATAACCACATTACGTGCATTAGGCGTGTATCATTGGTGTAGATACGGAGCTGGCCACGATGACATCCAGACTCGTTTTTTCGGTGAGACAGTGTTGTTGATATAGATATGGAGCTATTATGGATGGCGTCCGGGCCCACCTCCTTGATGCGGCAGCATATTAATGCCAATAAAGAGTTAGATGAAAAACTCACTTGAGTTGAGTTTTCACATGCTAGCCGTCGTTGATGATTGTATAGATACATTTATTTAGACCAGATTAGAAATAAACTATTTAAATTTTCTACTCACATTTTGATTAGGTGAATCACATGTTAATCTAGGTTTGAATATTTTCTAATCAAAATTATGGTAAAGAAAAATCAGGGTTAAAAAATTCATAATAATTATTCTTAAAAAAATCAATCAAAAACCACCTATGAGGATAACGGATGCAACAAAAAAATCAGATAGAAGGCCAACAAAAAATTAAACGAAAGGAAATTTATATGGCAGAAGTTTTACCTAATAAATATAAAGGTATCATTGTAACTCATGACATGGTGTAGTGTGGTGGTAGGCAGTTTGTTTATCAATCCTAGTGCTCAGGGTTTGAATCTCACCGGTGGCACATTTTTTGGCTACCGAGAATTATTCGGACCACAGGCTAAAGTGAGCCATTGGGCTGGCTAAATCAAATTTATATAGTTATATACTACTATATATTTGTTTTAGGTTCCAAGATGTAAGGATCGGCATACATATTCCAACCAACGCTATTCCTTATTATAAGAAACTTCCAACGCTATTGAGTCACTCTATTTTTGCTTAATTATATACATCTCTTTTTTTGCGAGTATAATTATATATCTCCATTTTGCTTAATTTATAATATATGATATCAGAGGAAATTTTCATAAATCCTCAAAGGCGATAATTAGGCGCTCCAAGGTTTGAATGAGGTAGTTTGGTTCGACAGTGGCTGCTGTGCTTCAGTGTCATTTTTAGCGCAGCTTCTGTTTTCTTTTTCTTTCTTCCCCTGGCGGTAATCTCCTATTACTGCCATTGTACTCCACTTGTCTATTACATCTGCTTCCTTTTAATGAAAAACGTGCCTCGTGGCACAATCGAGAGAAAAAAAGTAAATTTTCATAATTTTTATTACGTATTCCACTTGGATTTTTGTTTAGATGTCTTATCCCCTGTTATGTTCATATAAAAACCTACATGCTATTTTCATGTAATTTTCAGTTTCAAATTTATTATTTACTAATTGAATTTTTCATTGATTTCTGGGTTTAATCTGGCACGTTCGACCATCACAAATCAAATGGTGTAGTTTTTCCTTATTTTTTTTATTAATTAATGCTTGAATTTCTAGTCCCAATCTACAAATGTGGCAACTTATTCTATATCTGTTACAAGACCAATTTCAACAAGAGTTTCACTAGCATTAAATTAAATAAGATAAAAGTTTCATAGGATGAAATAAGAACTCTTGGAAACAGGGATATGAAACTCCCACCGACACTGGCCTAATAAGATAATTGATTCTTGATAGATAGATGACAAACTTAGAGACCCATCCTAAGTACATCATGTACTTCTACACGCACAATGGTGCCCTGATAGAAGTATAGAACACATGGAACCAAATGACCTCTAAACAGAGTAGTTATATGGCACTTACGGAACTTGAGAGCTACGCATGACGACGGCATCAACAAGTAGAGTCCCCTGAGTAGAGTTGTAGTCAGCAAACTCTATACTCAGCCGAGAACTGGGACTCTGGGAGAGTAGCCCAACAAGTAGAGTCCCCTGAGCCAGCTGCTTAAATAGTAATTTATGAGAGGAGTCAAAGAAGCAGCAGTCGGCTACAGCTTATTTTAAATGCAGCCGAACGCAACGTAAATATAAAGCCCAAAAAAGAATGAGTCAGAAAAGACAAGAGGAACATAGATACGTAAATATAAAGCCCAAACAAGGCCTAGTTTAGATCACCGAATTGGTGGTCACCAAATGCACTGTAGCGTCATAAATGTGTAATGTAGCATTTCGTTTGTATCTGGTAAAAATTGTCTAAATTTTGACTAATTAGGCTCAAAATGTTCGTCGCAAAGTACAACAAAACTGTGTAATTAGTTTTTGATTTCATCTATATTTAGTACTCCATATATGTGCCGGCATTTTGATGTGACAGGAAATCTTCTTTTTGCATAGTGAAATTTAGGAGAGAATTCTGGGAACTAAACAAGGCCCAAGAATGAGTTAGAAAGGACAAGAGGAACAAAGATTCTACGTACAAGGCTATCATGATTCATGATATGGTCACATTAACCTTCACTGTAGCATGCATGCAACCCTGTTCGCTTTGCTGAAAAGTATTATTCGCTGATATGTTGTGAGAGGAAAATACTGTTTTTTCGCTAAAAATGTACGACTGATAATCTCATGCTGTTTTGAGCTGGAATATACAGTAGTATAATGACGATCTAACCATGCACCACAGCAGCACACAAATAGCACGCATTCCAAGCCAACTAGATCAAAATTAAACTTGCGTCGATCGTAAGATGCTGCAACCGCGCACCTACATTTCGCGTTCGCGATTGCGACGTTTCTTCTCCAACGATCGCATGCACAAATTGACGGATGTGTTCGCACGCACTTGCATTGGTTGGTTTCCTCGTGACGGTTTCTCCGATCGATCCAACAGCTAGCAGCAACACAACTGAACTCTGACAATGCAAACAGCAAAGGCTCGCAGCAGGCGTGCGTGCGTGTTGCACACGATCATGGCGTGGTGGTTGGAGGGGTCACGTTCCTACCAAATTAAGGTGCCTGGTCACGTTTCCGCAGATCACCGTGGGTCAAAAAAGGGCGACGTCTCGTTAACTTCTCGTTCATTGCTGCTGCTACGGGCGAGGGGCTGAAACATGGGCTGCATCTGCATGCGACGACGGACCAACCTACCAAATGCTTCGAGAGCAAACCATCGATCTGTCATTCATGCATGACAAGTGATCGAGTAGGCTTGTGTGATGTCCTTCGTTCCCAGCAAATTCAACCGTTACACGCGAGTACGCGACGTTGTTTTACACCTTCCCCCTAAATTTAAAGAAACCCCTAAATTTATATATATTTAAAAAAACTCTGACGGTGGGGGATAGCATGCACCCCTGAGCATTCGTATTAAGGTAGAGGATTCCTCACCTAGTACGAGAAAACCCCGAACCTTGTACTCTGCCTGCATATAGGGGTCCGTTACCCTGTGAGTGGGCCAGTGCCACAAAACTTATGCTTTGGGTAATGCGAGACAGATGAGATGTTATTTTACCTCCGGCACTGCAATTCGCCCCGTAGGGGATTGAACCCAGGCTGCGAGTGTGCCACCCGGAGTGCTTGACCAGCTGGTCTAGCATCTGTTGGCTAAATTTATTTTTAAATCACCCATGGCTGTATTACACCTTCCTCTCCTTGACCTTCAGGCAACGCTGAAGGTCAAGGGTGAAAGGGAAACACAGCAGAGAACAAGAAGATAAAATAGGGCTTAACTGGTAAAAAATAAAATCCATTGCTTACATTAATTACAAATGGGACATTTATAGGAGAGGCAAACAATGTCTCCATATTTCTAGAGTCCACCCTACATTCCTGGCATATTCTAGGGTACAATGATCTTTTGTCCACTTCAGAGCCATTGGTCGGTCCTGCAGCCCGCGCCAGATACACTTGCCTCAATTCATTAGGCTAGCGCAGTAGCGCCTAGTCCGCCAAGGTCGGCATCAAAACATTCAGACCCTAAAGATTTAGTCTTCCGCGGACATGCATGGACCTTTGTACTCTCGTGGTCTCTAACCTTGGGCTTTCTTGTTGTATACCTTAAGGCATCCACTGCATTCTCGACCTTTAGGAGTCGTCTTGTTTCTTCATGCTACC